>CM052445.1:49856990-49883563 GCA_028533085.1 Varecia variegata | reverse complement strand
CCCCACCCCCCCGCCTCTGTCAAATACACAATTGGTGTTATTCCCAAATATGCACTTAGGTGATGATCAGGGAAACCAATTTTCTGGTGAGTACATGTGGTGCTTATTTTTCCATTCTTGGGATGTTTCACTTAATAATATTCCCTTGAGTATGTATACCATAATTTGTTTATTCATTCATCTGTTGATGAACCTTTGGGTTGTTTTCAGCTTTTGGCTATTGCAAATTGTGCTGCTATAAACATGCATGCCCATAACCTTGTTTGAGTATCTGTTTTCAATTCTTTAAGGTATATATCTAGGAGTGGAATTGTGGGTCATATGATAATTCTATGTTTAGCTGTCTGAAGAACTTCCAATAAGAATATATTTTTGAGAAGCAAATTAGTATCTATCAATATTAATCATAGTTGCCTCAGAGATATGCGTTTTTAAAAAGTTAACATTTCATATGATACTAAAGAAAATAATTCCACATTTAAGTCTATTTAGTCTTAATCTCTGTACAACTGCATACGTACTATTAATGTTCTTAAAAAGGAATTTTACAAGCTTAAATTTAGAGTATTAACAGTAATTCTGCGAGTCACACTTGGTAATTCTGAGTTAAAGAAGAGGTAATTCTGTGGCTTGATGCAGACAAAGACTGAGAAAACTACAAACTAGTCATGGATTAATAACCTAATCCTTAGAATACTTTGAATGGCAGTTTCCTCATCTGCAAAAAATATGATGAATTTATAATTATATGACCTTAGGTTAAAATGGATGCTCTTTTAGACAAATAGCTGTGAAATATGAAATGTGACTGTCATCTAAATATGCACAGTTATTGTTTGTGAAAAGTAAATCTAGGTAACTTTTTTGTTGTTGTTCAAACTATCTACTTGACTATTAGCTTTTCACTAATTACAATACCAAAAAAGATAGCACCTCTGAGTGAAATCATAATAGAAAATGACATATCATCAGGCACCTCAAAGCATAAGTGGATTGCCAAAAGTTCGAAAATTAAAGGATTTATTAATTTATTAATTTTGCACGTTTTGTTTGAGGTCATCAGGAACAAATGGTTACATATGGACCAGTGCTAGAGGACTAGTTTCTACCGGAAAAAAAAAAAAAAGGCTTATAATCAAGCCACTTCCAATAGATTTAACCATTGATTGTTATGCTTATTGACTTAATAACTACCTTTTAAATGATATGGCTTTTCACATCCAACTGTTATTCAGGAAAGTGAAGAAAAAATGCAACAGCTAACTTGATTGGTCATGGTCCCAATTAGAGAGAGAGATTTTGCATTTTCTTCAGAATTTTTTTAAATTTTCCATTTTATTCTTGTAATTGACATACAATAATTATTGTTAACCACAGTCCACCTAAAGTGGTATAGAATACTAAAACTTATTCCTTCTATCTAGCTGTAATTTTATATCCTTTTACAAATCTATCACATTCCCCTCTTCCCCTACCCTTTCAAGTCTGTAGTCTCCTCTGTTATACTTTTTACTTCTATGAGATCAACTTTTTTGACTACTGAAACATGCCTAAGAAAGCCACTTTAAAAGAATCGCTTTCAAATTGTTATTATCCACTTTACAAGGTAGCAAAATGTTTCCAGAATATTGTTCTACAAATACTATTAATTGAATTATGTAATTATTATGATTTGTCCTATATTTTTATTTTATAGCAAAACGCCTAAGATAGTAATCATTCAGGATATGATAATATTAGCTTAGTTTGTTTAACTGCAACTACTATCATGAACAGCATAAAATTAATATTCTGCCTGTTGGGAATGCTGTTTGCTGTTTATCAGACTAGTTTAGCCTAGTTGCATTTGAATTTTTTTAAAGAGCATAATAATATTGTTCTATTATAAGAAATGTTTTTTGTTACTTTCTGCATCCAATTCTACCCCAACCAAATATTCCATTGAGACATACATTTATTACTAATATTATACTTTATAACAAAGAAATACCTGATCCAAATTTCCTGAGATCTAGCCACTTCTTTTATATGCTAAATACTTGTGCCTCTGTATATTTGTGTCTGTAAGTGTACATATGTGACTTTGTGTCATCGTCTGAAAAGTAATAAAAAGAATATATTAAACACAACTCACAAATTAACAGAACACTTCTAACCTTCTTGAAGACAACTGATGTACATGGATAGGAAGGTGAATTAATATAGTCTTAATACTTGTTCTACCTTTTCTCATAAGGTTTATAGTCCAAATATATTTCAGTTTACTTGAGGTTTTCTGGGTCTTAATTCAAAACATTCTACAATGCAGTTGTGACTCGTATAGATCACAATGAGAAATGAACTGGTAAAATTCTTAATATAATAAAATAATTCAGACTCTAAAGGTCCAGAATCACATTGATATTTTAAAAATAGTTTGGTTAGTGCTTTGTAATTATATCTCCAAGCAAATCACTGTGTGCTTTAAAGAGTTTGCTTTAGAATCTTTAATCAAAATATTTAATTGTCATAGTTAAGACATTTGAGGATTAATTTTCTTTTAAAACCAAAAATTAATTAATTACATAATATAACAGTTTAAATTCACTGGATTCAGCCTATTTCACATCTATAAAATGGGCAAATGAAATAAATATTACCTCACAAGACTGTTGTAAAAATTAAGAGAAAGAGAAAGAAAAAGTAAAAACACTATAACATGTAAAATTTCAAGAGAGCACTAGTTTGTACTATTTTTAAATTTCTATCAATATTTAACCCAATACTTCACATAAATTATATGCTTGCCTAATGGTTATTGAATATGATTCACTAATTAATATTTATTTTACATTAGTTTGAGTTCAAGTCATCTTTGATTTTGGGCACAAAAATATTTGCAATATATGGTATAAGGAAAGAAAACTAAAACTTGTGTCTGATATAAGGAATATTAATAATAAAATAAGAAGGAAAGGTGAATTTATGTATTATTTTAAGTCACTCAACTTAAACTATCTATTTTTCTATATAAAGAAGCATCCTTTAGTACTAATGTAAATATTCTTAAAGATGGATATATTTCCAAGTATTTTTTTTGAGACAGGATCTCACTCTGTTGCCAGGACTAGAGTGCAGTGGCATCATCATAGCTCACTGTAGCCTCAAACTCCTGGGCTCAAGCGATCCTCCTGCCTCAGCCTCCTGAGCAGCTGAGATGAGGTACATGCCACCAGGCCCAGTTATTTTTTATTATTATTATTTTTTATTATTTTTTGTAGAGAAGAGGACTCCTTATTTTGCCCAGACTGGTCTCAAACTCCTGGCATCAAGCAATCCTACCACCTCGGCCTCCCAAAATGCTGGGAACACAGGTGTAAGCCACCATGCCCAACCTGTTTCAAAGTATTTAACTGAAACTTCCTAAATGTTTTCTCTTAAAAGTTTTAAACTTTGGCATATTTCCAGATCAAATGTATCAGCATACAGTCAGGCTGGAAAAATTAATCATACACAAAACTTATATTAAAATAATCATCTAAGATGCATTTGCTAGCACATTATACATTTTTATGCTCACTATTTCGTGTAGCCTGCAGAGAAAGAACCAATATGTTTAATAAATAAGGCTCTTTAGGAGTCTATGCACAAAGAAAAATCAATTTTTCTGAAACTAATTAGTATTTAAAACAGAATAGATTCTTAAAAATCTCCATATCACGCTAATCAATGACACAACTTAGTAACTTTTATGGGGAAAAAAAAGTTAACATGTTCTCTGAGACTATAAAGATCAATACACTCCCTAAATTTTGGCAAAAACTCAAAGAACTTGTCAAATCAGTTCCTAATTTGAGAGCAATTATCAATGCATGTTAGATAGGACTGTATTCATTTCTCTTCTGAAGTAATAAAGACCAAAATTATGTTGATACCAGGAATGTAACACATAGAGCAAAGGTGATTTAACATCTCATCAGATTACTCCAGCAAAGATTCAGTCACTGCAAAATTGGGGCTAATGCTTTGATGGTGACTGACTAAAAGCATATTCAAGCAGAATGTTATTTCAGACATGAAATGGTGACCTTAATGACCTATATATTCTCTATGGAGAAAAAAAAAATCCCCGCTCTGTTTGTGACTTTACTTATTATACTAAGCCTAAGGGAGGAAATAAAAGACCAAACTTAGAAGAAATGTGATTCCAACTTCTATTCATTAAATTTGTATAGGCTTTCTTTACCGCTAGTAGGAAAAAAAAAGTTAGTGTGACAGAATGTTTTATCCAGCTGAAATCTGGTTAACTTTATATTTTGCAGTCTATCAAAAATATCACTAGAAGACAAAAATCTTCTCCAAAATGCTTTGATCAGAAATAGAAGGAGCAGTTTTGTTTTTTGTTTCTGAAATTGTTTCTGGGTGTCACAGAGTAAAATGCTTGATTCAATCATGTGAACACCCCTATCTGGAATGTGTGATACTTTAATCAGAGACAGGGTAACAGTGAACCTCATCCTCTTCATCTGTGAACAAAATCTTTACTTACATACAAATAAATAATGTGAGTAGGAGGGCAGAGTGTTAGAAAGATTGAAAAATGAAATGTTGAAAATGAAGCCTACAACTGTCACCTAGTTATAAAAGAATTCTATCTACTATGAAAACTCACCATCTACTTGGCAAAATATCAATGAACTTCTTCTCTTAATTCTAAAACTTGAGTTTCTCTAGTTTATAATAGTTTGTCACTAATAACTGTTGAGGTTGTATATTAATTTGCAATTTATTTGCAACTAGAAGAACAAACCACAGACTGCTCATGTTGGCCAATCAGTACCTACAAACTGCAGAGAAAACACAACGACTCTTAGTTCACCCTCTTAGGCCTATAATCCAAGTTACTTTTTTGTATCAGTCACAAGATATAGTTCCCCAAATTATGGCATATTACAAAGCATTTTCAGAGAGAAAACAGCAAAAGCAACAGCTCCGTGGTCAAAAGATTTGTGCAAAGTCTGGATTAACACATTGACTGCCACAGCAGAAAAAAAATCTCTTCCTGGGGGTCATAGTGTTGTATTAAAACAAAAGGATCCTTTCTAATTTGTTATCTTTTATTGTTTTCTGTGCATGAGTTATATGCAACACAATCCACGTTTTTAGAATTAAATTGTCAATGTTAATTGTAACGGTAAGAACGTCAACAGGTAAGATTCTCACAAACCAACTGCAGGGTTTTGCTTCACGAGGCCTAGGCTCAAAACTAGCCTGACTGAAATACAACTCACGTGGCAGTCAATATGTTAAACTGTCAGTGGGCTGGAGGACTACAGGATACCGCAGAAACTTGGTGAGGGTATTGCACATCCTGAAAACAGGCTAAAGCTTTGGCCACATTGGTTAAAGGTCTCATGGGACCTTGCAAAATTTTTTGCATGGTGGACCTCAGTATGACTCATGTTTCATAAAAACACTAGAAAGGCTGCCCTACTGTCCTCCTGGGCAATATTTCTGGCAGGATTCAGTCACTGAGAGCATTTACTACTTTGATATAATCGTCCCTCACTAGAATGAGCCTTAAGTGCATCAAGGGGCTTGAATTACAACTGCAACACTAAAAACTAAAGATCAAAGTTTCCAGGCTTCAGGATGCAATGGATTAGAATTCTATAGTAGTGAGTGCATCATTTCTAAAGAAGAAGAAAGGAAAACCTTCTGTATTGGCTAGCACGTTTGTTAGGTTGGACATTGGTATGGGGGCATACTAGATTCTGTGTTGGGACACCCCTGGTATTTAATAAGCAGTGGTTTTCATCCTCCTCCTGACAAAAATAACAACTGAGAAAGCATTTCCTTGGGCACTGTAATACTAAAGACTTGAGGCTACAATCGTTTCTCTCACTACATGGTTTACGGTGGGAATACACATTCACATTAGAAAGTACTGGCTAATGCATTTACAATATCTTGAAACATCAGGAAGACAACTGAACTCTTTAAAAAAATGATAGCATAAAACTTGAAGACAGTCAAGCATGACATTATTTCTTGCTGACCCAGTTGGGTTAGCATAATAATCCCAAATTCGGGTCAGTTACTTTGTCTAATAAAATATAAGGCCATTTCCTAAGTTAGTTCACTATGAACGAATTCACTTTATGCACACATACTTCCATAAAAATTTGGTGTGGGCTCTTATTTGGTTCAATTTGATGTGCCTCTAAATCTTCTTCCCCTACATGTTCAAAAAGAACATCATGAAGTGACTAATATTTACCATGTATATAATTTTGACCCTTCTTAATTATAGTCCTTAAATTAATTCACCAGTGGAGAATTTAAGATAATAAATTAATTTTAATTTATCATCAATCTATGACCAATCAAGCAAATGGATAAATTGAAGGTGTTAACAATCATGGTAGTGCCACAAAGTTAGGCAAATGGACATACCCAGTTTATGGTATTTTTAGCTAGACATTATATCACCAAATATATGTACATAATGCTTTACACCATGCAGAAACAAATTTCAACATAGCAATGCCTTGACTTTTTAAAACAAGTAAAATCAAACTATGGAACTAAAATCCATGTAGAATGCTTATGATAGTTTCGATTTCCATTTTCAGCCCATTCTTTCAGTCTTTTTTTCTTATTTCTTTTCTCATTGTCATCTTAATCCAGCAAAACATACATTCATGTATTCATTTATTCCACCCAAATTTATTCATATACTGCTTTAGGCACTGGGGCAACAAAGGGGTATGTTCTACACTGCAGGGAGACTCCAAAGGCAAAAATATCATTCTCTAGGAACCATAACATCACTGTCATCTATGGTCCTATAAACACATTATCAGGCACATATGAAAATAGGGATTTTAAAGCATAGAGAAGTCAGTGGATGTGCTGCTTCAGTTTCCCTGGGAGCACTTGAAGTTTTCTCTACATGCCTACTGATTTCTTAATGGCTAGGAAGGATCTGGGCAATTATAAATAGGAAACAAGTATTAATTGACCCAGCTTTACATTTACCTATTTATGCTTTGCTGTACTACTTGCCTAATCGCTCCGATTAGATGCCTAAAGAAGTGCATGAATGTAAATGGACATCATAGATGTCAAATTTGGTGTGTTTCATTCTTCAACCCTTCACCTTCTCTTTAAAACTTAATGAAAAAAAAATTAACTGCAGTACTCCGACCACAAAGCACTTTGATCTATAGTGATTTACTTAGCAACAATTCAGCTTCATTTGTATGACACTAAAAGCAGTCATCCCATAAGGCTTTCTTAATCAACTAGCCCAGCAGCTTTCAATAAAGAGATTAACTACGGAATTTTAAAAGGGCATGCTGGTCAGTCCATTCTTATAAATTCCACATGAACCAGTCTTGCAAACTATGGTGAACTTTTCTTTACCTCACTGAAGAATTCTCTTACACACTCAGATCTCAGCAAACATACCAGATAAATGCATAGGAAGCTTTTTATTCTTTAAGATACCTTGTACCGGAACATCACTTTAAAACCATACAAGATGTGGCAACATTTAATAAAAGGTAGGCTTATCATAGACAGTATGTTCAAAAGTTTAATTTCTAAAATACCAAAGAAAATCCATCTTAGGCTGATTTTATCATCAAAATGGCCCTATTGCCCATATTATGGATTCATTGCTTTTTTTGAATCTCCAGTGAATTATTCTGCTCCTTTTCTCTCAAACATTATGGAAATATATTACAAAACTTATTTATATTCTTAATGTTGAGGTGGGGGAAAGTGTGTGCACGCAATTTTAAAAATTCTAATTTTTACTCATTTGCGCACATTTTTTAATGCATTTGCTATGAGATGCATCTTTTTTGGCATGTAGACAGGCTCAGTTCTCCTGCTGCTATAAAAGTGTGGCAAAATACTGGGATAAAATACAAAATAACAACAAGAACAAGAGCAATAATGACATCAATGATAACAATGAATAAGCATAGTAACACATGCAATGTACCAGGTACTGGCTAACTTTGTCACATGCGTTATCTCACTGAATCCTCTTAACAACTCTATGAAATAGTTTTGCTTTCAATTCTAAGGTGAGAATCGTAAGTCCCAGAGAGACTAAGGAGCTTGTCCGGTGCCATATAATTAGTAAAGGGTGCAGGGCAAAGAGCTGGGAGCCCAAGTCAGACTCTAGGCTCAATGCTCTGAGAACCAGTGAGCCCCTAATGGGTTAATTACATATCTTTATCAGTGAACATGCAATATCAATGGATGCATATTTATAAATCATGCAGATGTCCTACTGTACTAATATTTCATGTACATTTTTAAGACCTATAAAAATTGAAATAAAAAGGCATGGTATCAACATAAATAGGGTGGGTTATCTTCTGCATCCTCCACTGGGTTATATGTACCCACTTTATAAATACTGCCTCTAGTATAAAACAAGTAAAGGTCTTCATAACTTTTCCCAGATTCCTAGAAAATAGGCTTTTATAATATGTGAAATAAATCAGCCTATCAGCAGCACTTAGAAAGTAAAGATGGCAATATATTAGTAATTCCGAGAGATGCTGTTGGCCATTTGGCTCATTCAACTACCAGTCAGTGGCGGCAACCAGAAGCGCAACAAGGTGAAAACACCACATAAAAGGCTCGGGGATTATCAAGCTCTTATAGCCCCAGCAACTATGAATTAAATGGTCCTATTCAACAGTGGGAATAGGATATGGGAACATAGCCAAAAATGGATGGGGAGGGCTGTATAAAGAATAAGCCACAATATGAATCAAGAGAGCCACATTATGGAGGAGGTAATGGAGCTCAGAAAAGATGTAACCTACTTTATTGACGAAACCAGAAACCTGGAAAATAGGGGGCTGTCAGGCTAATCTTAGATTAACTGGCTGTCCTCAAGGGAGACACGGAAGAAAACACCTACAGGCTTGGGAGAATTCAAAGGGAAACAATATAATCCAAGAAAAAGTCTGCCCTGGGGTGTAACAAGCCCACTGGGGTCTTTAAGGGCAGCCCCGCTGAAGATGCACTTGGCCTCTTCTGGCCTTGCCCACTTTCCAAGACATTCCCCTCCTGTGGTTATTTTCCATGCAGAAAATAAAGAGGCTGGGCCAGTTCAACCATAGCAGAACCGCAAAGATTAAAAAGTTAGAATGGCCTTGATGCCTTTGCAGGGGGAAGTGGGAAGTGAGAGATGCAGGAGCATTCCTCTGGCCGGGTTATGTCCACACTTTGACCTAAAACGATTTTTTTCTGTTGCTTATGTTTAGATCATAGTTAGATATTTAAAAATTCAATCAAAATCCTCAAATCCTAATTGGCAACATCTTATGTGTAAGGCACTCTGCTGACACTAGAAGGAATCTGAAGAGGGTACATGGAAGAGGCAGTAAAACCCTTCAGATGTACAGCTAAGACAAGAGGTAAGAAGTCAAATATCAAAAGAGAGGAACAAAGAAAATACTAGTAGATCAAAGGATGGAGCATTAGGCAAGCATTTGAAAGAGTAAAATTTGTGACAGGCAGGGATTAGCGGGGCAGAAAGGTAATTCCAAACAAAAAGAACCCAAGGAGCAAAGGTGCTAAGAGTGGAAAACACGTGTGTTAAAGAAATGTCAGGCAGTCTAATTCATCTGGCAAAGAGAAGCCTTCCCAGAGATTAAGGGATGATAATTCTACAGGAGATCATAGGGAGGCACTAAAAGGGTCTTTCCGTGCTGGGCGGAGTATTATAGTGTGAGGGCAATGGTGAAGGTATCCTCGAGTTATAAAATCCACATGATGCACAAGAGGAAAAAAATGCAAGAAAGAAATGTGTCGGCTTTTGCAATCATCTGAGTACATTAATATCAAGCAGGTATCACGGTTCTAGAATAATTGCCACTTATATTGGTCCTAATTAACAATGTTACTGGTGAGTATCTCGGGCACCATAAACCAATTATGAAACACTGGGCATTTGCAATAAGAAATTTCAATGCTTAAAGGCGCAATGGTCTCTGGCCAAGAGCCGAACAGATGGGACCCTCTGCAAGCACGGGGAACACATGGGAGTCAGCCAATCTAAATGAATGTGTTACACTTGATCCACACACTATATCTCCTTGAGTTTGTTGCCAGCTATATTATTCCAGGTTATGTAAATGAACTGTCTTATCTTTGTGAAACCTTGCACTGTTTAGAAAGCTACCAAATTTATAGATGTACAGGTCAAATGCTGGCCAGTGGTAGAGAAGGGTCATTATTATTTCACAGAACTGAGGAACAGCAAATATCAGCTACATTTATATTTATAGAAGATTAAGTAAAAGTAAGGGAGATCTGTGAAAGAAAAAAAATCCAATGTGTATCACTGACTTACTGGCATCCACATTATTCCCGCACATGCCTATATGAGAATGCTACTAAGATTTAGGATATGAAAAGTAAGAAGACATTTTTAAGACTCCAGGTACATACTTCCAAATTGCTTTCCTATATGGTTGTACTTCAAAGTGAGAATATCACATCATAAACTCCAATGTCCATTTATATAAAAAAAGCATTGATAATTCTAGAAACAGAATTTAGTGAGTTTGTTTCCTTAACTTCTTGCCATTATATTTAAGTGCCATCCTTATTTCCTTTCTTCCAGCTACTTATCCAATCTGATCCCTCAGTAAGACTTGTTAGTGCAGCTCCAATCCATATCTCAAACCCATCCACTTCCGTTTGTGACCATTATCCTTATGCTAGTAGTCCACACCACCATCATTTCTCTCCCATCTTACTTCCAACACCTCTATGGGCCTCCCAGTTTACCCTTGTGTCCCTAAAAAATCCACTCTCCACCCAGCATGAAGAATCTACTTTAAAAATCTGTCAAATACCTCATAATGGTCCTTAAGGACTTCATGATGAGGGCTGTGTGCCTTCAATCTCATCCCCAAACCACAGCTGCCATTCTTCCGCAGCTCACCCAACTCTACATTCTTTGAGCATGCCAAGTGTCTCCTACCTCAGGACCTCTGCACGCCCTTCCATCAGCTGAAATCATCAGCACCTTGCCTGGCTGCATCCTTCTCATCCCTCACCTCCTCACTGTTGTTCTTTAGCACATTACTCCGTACCATTATCAAGAATTCCTTTATCTATCTTATTTATTTGTTCAATTATTAGTTGCCTATGTTTTCCAAGTAAAACATAAGACCCATAAAAGCATGGACTTTCTCCTTAATACTGTATCTCAAGAGCCTTAAAAATGCCCAACACATAACAGGCATTAAAAAAAATTGTTTTTGAATGAATTACTATTAACTAAAGCACATATTAGCACACTTATCCAATAAACATTTTCACTGATGTGCCTAATTCTAATTTTCCAACAGATATTTTAATATGATGACTCATTTATCCATTTGGATTAAGATTCCTTTCAAAAGTAATATTTGTAAACTCCCAACTTCATAAATTGTAAAAAAAAAGCATAAATTATTGATGTAAGCCTGTATTTGATTAAAATATTATTGTCTTGAATGTGCAGGACATTCTGATAGTCATTGTAAACCCAGGAAAAATCAGAAGCAGCTAAAACTAACAATACACATGAAGATACAACTTGCAAAACCTTTTTTACTGAGCATTATGCAAAACTGACCACTCTCCCAAGCTCTGAAACTCATTTCACCTCTTACTGTCAATTCATTGACAGTTTTCAACCACAGGGTAGTGGTTGGAGGTTCATTCATTCACCAATTAGTTTACCAAGCACTGTCCATAGGACTGGCTATATGGCAGGAAGCAAGATCAGTTCTTGCCTGCCCAGAGCTTCTGATAGATTCCAGAGGAAGATAATAAATGAGCACACAATGAGAGGTCTATGTCTGCCAGGGTAGTTGTGAGCATAAAACAAGACAGAAACACAGATTAGCACTTGGTAAACCAGAAAGTGCTATATGGGTAGATAATGTGGTGTTTCTTTATGGAACACAGTGTCTATTTCCACATGCAGAAGATAGAGAAGGAGAGTTATGATCATGAAAGGTTTTCAAATTATGGAATATGGGAAATGGTGACATGACCCTATGTGCATAAGAATAGTCAGTAGGAATACTAAGACAGCTCCAGATATTTGAAAAGCCATTAGGTAGAGAAAGAATAGATTTGTTTTGCATCATTTTAAAGATCAGAACTAGGAACTAGTGAACATAATGAGTCACTCTGCTAGGTTCAAGGAAGAATTTTTAAATGATTCCCAGTGTGTAATGGGCTATTTCCAAAAGATTGTGAGCAAGTTGTTCATCACTTTCAAGACTAAAGCCAGTGGTTCTCATCTTCGGGGATTAAATGTTTTGAAATCATCCAGCAAGCTTAAACTATAAAACAACACCACAACTAGCTCAGCTAGCTCATCCAGTTGTTCTATGTCCCCAAAATCCAAAACACCATCTCAACGCCAATTTGAGAACCACTGAGGGTAGCAGGAAGATGGAGGTAGCTCATTCCCACAGTTAATCATATGCTTTAGAAAAATATATTGGTATAGTAAAATATTGGATGAAATCTAATCCCTAATGGGGAATGTAAAATGCATTAAATAATAACATGCTTATAAAATTCAGAGATAATCATTCATGGACAGCCACTAATGATGGTGATTAAGGAAGATGACTTTAGTTCAAACAAGCAAATGATTAAGCTTGAGAATATAAAATGTTAAAGGACCCTAATTAATAAAGTAGCAAATTTTTCATCTCAGCCTACTTTCTAGAACGTAAATATGTGAATCATCCTTCTAGGATATAGATGAATGATCTTCATGTTCTAAAATTCAGCCAGGGCAGAAATTGCTGCCTAGTGATTTTTAGGTGCAATTTCAAAATGTCTACTGGAAACCTGTGACAAGACTCAGTGAGGACACGAATCAGAACAGGAAGTAGAGAAAATGATTAGGATGGAGGGAAAATCCAAACTTCTGATTTTCTCAAGAAAGGTTCCTCAGTTTAGCTGCCTGTCATAAATTCCAGTTTCATGTGTATCTTATTGAATACATTATTACAGTTGTAATTTATCTTTAAGATCTACTTGTTCATCTTCCTTTAGATCCATTCAGACATCAGCTGCTCGTGAATTATAATGCCCATATTCCACTCACTGGGGATAATGACTGCAGTTGGAATCACGCTTTTTGTTACTTGTTGATTTATATAGAAGGGAAAAGGAAAAGAAAACATGAATCCCTATTTTGAAAATCAGTAGCTTCCTCATAATATTATAAAATATTAAAGTTTAATCTAGGAAAAAAAAAAACAAGCAAAAAAACGAACAAACAAAAAAGGCTTTTAAGTGAGTCCTTTCCAAGGGGGTGCTCCACAGTTATTAGAGGTGACAACTGAAATTTAATTCTACTGTGAATTTAGCACCATCTGAGGCTGCAGGCTGCAGTAGTGCTTGGGGAGACGAAAGATCCACGAAGAATAAGAAGCAAAACAGAACCTGGAAACATCCACTCTTCCTGCTCCAACTGTGCTCCATTTTCAGCCTTGGAAAAACGTGACCAGAAGGGCAATCTAAACTCTGTGAGCCTAAACTACATTTGTAGAAGAATCTGTTCTGTTTGTTAACTGCAACATAAACATCCCCATCGGATAAGCAGGCATTCACTTTGTGTGCTCCCTTTCAATGCCAAGGGTGTACTGATGTCATTTCAGTTGATTTGCTGCATTAATTTTGGTTAAGAGTGTTAATTTTGGTTAAGAGTGTGAATTTTGGAACCAGACTATCTAGGTTCCTATAGAGGCTCTATCATACCCTGTCTATATGGCCTTGGACAAATTATTGAACCTCTTATGCCTCTGTCTTTTTTAAAAACAAATCTGTGAGAATAATGATACCTAATAAATAGGATTATTGTGAAAATTAAATGAGTAAATATATAAGAAGCACTCAGAACAGTGTCTGGCACAGATCAGCACAGTAGTGGTACTCGTAGACTAGTATTAAATAATGTATCCAGTTGTATAAACTTGAACCCTGAATCACATATGGGCATCTCATTAAAAAAACCTTCTAATCATTCTTAGTTTGTATTTTAATCTCTGTGTTAAATTCATGTCTAATATAATGGACTGAAAATCACACTAAACAAACGCAATGATTTCGCATCAGGTATGTATATCTACTTTACTTCTGGGATAAAGTGAATTGTTAAGAGTCACCATCATTCCACAGCTTTTCATTGAAGAATTTTACCATTAATGGTCACTGGAATGGGACACTGATTGTACTTTGAGGTTAACGGGATGACTCCAGAGAGCACACTGCATGTGGCACAAACAACTGATAAGTGTTTTGGCATCATTAAAATAAAAGTTAACATGTTAAATACAGCAGAAAATGTTGCATTGAGGGAGCTTTGACAGCATTTGTCAGCTTGAACATTTTATGGCAGCAGCGCAGCTTGTTAACAGGCAATGAAAGACGGCTCTATTAAGCTCAGGGTGGTACTGAAATAGTTTCATACAGCCCAGACTCATTTTCCCTACCACCAAGTGAGGATGCCCGTCGAGAAAGGCCATCACGTACAGGAGGTCTCTGCAACTCATCGGTATTAATTGTAATGAGGAAGACATTTTATTGCCACCTGGTGTTACAGTCTACCTAGTAACCCTCACAGCTGTTTTGATTAATACATGGACTTACATTAAAAAGGACTTGTGCTGCAGTTTTACCTAACAGAGTTTCCTTTTTAAATTCCAAATAAAACAGAGCTTCCTACAAATTGAGAATGGATTATATTGAATTCCATTGCTCAGAATTCAAAAGCCAACCTTGAAGGAGGGGAATGAATAAAAGCATCCTACCTTTCTGGAGTTAAAAGAGCATCATTTCATCAATAATTACTCCTCTTAATTGAAGCTCAATTAATCTTTGGTGCTAAGTGAAACTCTGAACTACTGGAACACGTCCAAATCTAGGGGAACAAATATTACTCTGGTAAAGAGTATAAAGGTAATCCTACAAAAAGAGGACAAAGAGAAACATCCTCAGGTGGAAGAGAGTGACATCCAATATAATAATATGCCATGTCAAAACATTTTGTGCAAAGAACTTTCTAATACATACATTTTATATATCTCTTTGGCCAATAGTAGCTACAGAATCCAAACCTTTCCCAAGAAGTAATTCCATAAAATTCCATACAGTACCAAGCACAGGACAAGTTTGATTTTAGAAGCTGATAACATTTTATCTGTTAAATTTGGCCACTTTTTCTTACAATGAGGTAAAGTGACTTCAACAAAATTAGATTTTAATAGATAACTATGAAATCTTATTTAGAGGAAGATTTAAATCTTTTTCATTATCAATTAACATTTAGTAAGCACACATTGAGTGCAAGGCACTGTATTATGTCTTCTGAGCCTATTCTTAGGAGAATAATAATTTATCCCTCTTTCCATAATAGAATTGCAAAGCAGTCTCTAGATGATTTCGCTAGTGATAATCAGAACAAATATAAAGTAGTAAAGAGTTCAAGGAAGCAAAAACTGCATATATATTATAAGGAAAGCCAAGTTTAATCTAGGACAGAAGTCACAAATTCAAATGCCCATAAGGACTAGAAAGGTCAGGAGGTGCAAATTGGGCTAGGTATAATACTGGACAGAGGTAGGCAGCCTCCCAAGGACTGCAACCTGCAAGCCCTACCTAAAGCTTTCATGTTAGTTAATCTTAATAAAAATTACAAGAAAAGGTCAGAGGTTCTATTTGACCTACAGCCTCCCAATCTTTACCACTAACACCCCTGACAGGTAGAGGCAGGAACATCAGCTCTGAGTTCAGCAACTCTGAGGCTGAAGCTCACCTCTGCTGGACACCACTTATGTGATGTTTTATATGTTACTTAATCTTTCTAAGTTTCACTTTCCTCTTCTTCAAAATTAGGATGGTAACACATGCCTGCCTTGAAAATGTTGGGATACCCAAATGACAATGTCGGCACATAATTATTAATATGATGATAAGCCAGAGAATTATATGTAGCTAGCAACAGCTAAGTATAAAATGCATTAGCTATTTATTATATTCTATAATGATAGGTATTTGCACTGCATATGACACCCATTTCAGAGAAGATAATTGCATGTACAACTAACTATAATTACCTGGAAAAACACCTGCCTTCTAAACAATTAGCCATTCCATTGGCATGGGGAATGCCAGTGATAATAAACCTGATGAATGATTCTCAAGATGAACCAACAACTGGAAGAACAACATTTACCCTATGGAGGGGAGGGGGAAATCTGCATGACTAATTATTTATTTACTGTTAGTAACTATATTTATTTTATTTTGGGGTCAAAAAATGTTAAAGTAAAATATGTAATTTTCAAGGTTAATATTTGAAAATATGAGAATCATAAATGATTTTAAAAGTTGGGATTAATTGTATACAATTCTTTTACAAAGAAATTCATAAAAATTTATTAAAAGACATTAAAGAAAATCTAAATCAAAAGTTATATAATTTGTTAGGTAAGAAGATTCAATGTCAGAAAGAGATAAGTTCTCCCCAAATTGATATCAGATTCCATATAATTCCAACCAGTATCTCAGCAGGAGTTTTCCTGGATTTTGATTAGCTGATTCTATAATGTATCTTGAAGAGTAAGGGTCATGAAAAACCAAGATGCTCCGGAAAAAGAACAAGGTGAACATAATATTAAGATTGTTATATAGAACTATAGCAATTAAAATAATGTGATTTTGCTAAATATTCAGATAACAGACTAATAGAACAGAACAGAGTACAGAAATACACATACACACATAAGAAAACTTTATGGCAAAGCAGGCATTGCAGATGGGTGGAGGTAGATGGACTAATCAATAAGTGGTGAGGGGAATTGGTTATACAAATAGAAGTAAATGAAAATAGATCTTGACTTCACAAACAACATTAAAAAATCACAATCGAATACTTTATGAACTTATGGAAGATTTTCTTACTCAATACACACAAAACATCACTGTAAAAGATATACATTAAAGACAACATGATCTTGTATTTAGAAAACCTATGACTCCACCAAAAAACTGTTAGAACTGATAAACAAATTTAGTAAAGTTGCAGGATACAAAATTAACATACAAAACTTAGCAGTATTTCTATATACCAACAGCAAATAATCTGAAAAAGAAATCAAAAATGTAATCTCATTTACAATAGCTATAAAAAATAAAAGATACCTAGGAATAAATTTAACCAAAGAAGGGAAAGACCTCTACAATAAAAATTATAAAACACCAATGAAAGAAATGGAAATACAAAAAAAGAAAAAAAAGAGATCCCATGTTCATTGATTGGAAGGATTAATACTCCATAATGTCCATACTACCCAAGTGATCTACAGATTCAATGCAATCCCTATCAAAATACTGATGACATTCTGCACAGAAACAGAAAAAAATCCTAACATCTTTATGGAACCACAAAATACCCCAAATAGTCAAAGTAATCCTGAACAAAAGAACAAAGCTGGAGTCATCAAAATACACTACAAAGCTATAGTAACCACAACAGCATGGTACTAGCAAAAAAACAGACACATAGACCAATGAAACAGAATAGAGAACCCAGAAATAAATCCATGCATTTATAGACAACTCACTTTCAACAAAAGCACCAAAAATATACATTGGGGAAAGGATAGTCTCTTCAATAAATTGTGCTAAGAAAACTGGTATCCATATGCAGAAGAATAAAACTAGACCCCTATCTATCACGATGTATAAAAATAAAATGAAAATGGTTTAAAGACTTAAATGAAATTATAAAACTACTAGAAAAAAACATTGGGAGAAATGCTTTAAGAAACTAGTCTGAGCAGAGATTGCTTAGGTAAGACCTCAAAAGCCCAGGCACGAAAAGCAAAATTAATAAATGGGATTATATCAAGCTAGAAAGCTTCTGCACAGTAAGGAAACAATCAACAGAGGGAAGAGACAACCTGTAGAATGAAAGAAACTATTTGTAAACTATCCATCCAGCAAGAGATTCATAATCAAAATATATAAGGAACTCAAACAACTCAATAGCAAAAACACAAACAATTCAATTTAAAAATAGACAAATGATCTGAATAGATAGTTCTCAAAAGAAGAATACAAAGGGCCAACAGGCATATGAAAATATGCTCAATCTCACTAATTGTCAGGGAAATGTTACTGAAAACCACAATAAGATATCATCTTGCCATAGTGAAAATGGCTATTATCAAAAAGACGAAACATAACAAACGCTAGCAAGGATGCAGAGAAAAGGAAACTCCCATACACTGTTGGTGGGAATGTAAATTAGTACAGCCATTATGGAAAACAGTATGGAGAGTTCTCAAAAAAAATAAAAATAGAATTACCGTATGATCCAGCAATCTCACTGCTGGGTATATATCCAAAATAAAGGAAATTATTCACAATAGCCAAGATATTAAATCAACCTAAGTATCCATTAATGGATGAATAGAGAAAAAAAATGTGGTATATATACACAATGGAATACAATTCAGTCATAAAAAATAATGAATCCTCTTACTTATGGCAACATGGATTGAACTGGAGGACACTGTGTTAAGTGAAGTAAGTTAGGCACAGAAAAACCAATATCACAAGTTCTCACCCATATGTGGGAGTTAAAAACATTGATCTCACAGAGGTAGAGAGAAGAATGGTGATTACCAAAGGTTGGGAAAAGTAGAGGGAGGGGAAAGGCAAAGAGGTTGGTTAATGGGTACAAAAATGCAGTTAAATAGAATTAGTAAGTTCTAGTGTTTGATAGCACAGTAGAGTGACTATAGTTAACAATAATTTATTGTATATTTCAAAATAGCTAGAAAAGAAGAATTAGAATTTTCCCCACAGAAAGAATTGATAAATGGTTGAGGTGATAGTCTAAATAACCTTGATTTGATTATTACATATTATATGCATGTATCAAAATATCACACATATCCCATAAATATGTACAATTATTATGTATAAATAAAAGATAAAAATAACAGAGTGATTAATATGAATGTTATTACATTAAAATAAGAATATGCTCTTTATGAAAAAATAAAGAAAGAAAATGAAAAGAAAAGCCACATTTGTGACCCAAAACACCAACTAAAGATTCACATCCACAATATATAAGAACTGCTACAAATTGATTAAAAAAAGGTAACAGGTGAAGATAAAAATATTTAAACATATGAACAAGAATCTTGAGGCGGAAACACAATAATCCCCAAACACTTCACACCCAATACACTGGCAAAAATTTATGACTATAGCATCTACTACTAGGTTATGTACAAATTGGTACAACCACTTTGGAAAATAGTTTGGCATTTTTCTAGTAAGGAGAAACATGTGCATATCTTATGATCTATCAATTCCATTACAATATATAACCCCTAAAAATAACTCCTGCATGTGTTATCTAGGAGACATTGACAAGAATATCCATATAAGCAGTGTTAGTTATCAAAAATGTAAGAATAATAGCTCCAATTCCCACTCTGGGTACACTAGATAAATAAATTATGTGTATTCATTTAATGAAAACTATGGCACACAAAAAATAAGCAAACTGTAACTACAGGCATCAGCATGGATGAATATGACACATAATATTGTATAAAATGTCTTTAAAGAAATAAATATCATTACACTTATATAAAGTTTGAGAAAAGGTAAAACTAACAGAATATTGCTTTTGGATACATACCTAGGTAGTAAAGCTATAAATAAAACCATAAAAGTGATTTACAGAAAATCCAGTATGAAGCTAACTTCTGTGGAGTAGTGAAGGCAGAAGTGATCAGGGAGAGGCATAGAATGTTTATAAAGTTGTGATAATGTTCTATTTCTTAACCAGCAGGTGATGAGCATACAGTGCTTGCCTTATTATTACTACGTAAACTATACATACACATTAAATCAGTTACATATATGATAAATTTTATCATAAACACTTTTTAAAGAAGAAATGATTGTGAAAGTATGTAAGTTTGTGGTAGATGAAGAAATTACTAAAACAGCTTGTTGGATATAAGCATATTTTAAAGCAGCAGTTTACCCTTAAACTGAAGGACAAATAATATTATGAGTTACAACCATTCCTTCATGAAATTTAAATTACAAATGACAAAAATGATGAAAGAACAATGCTTTTAGGGGAAAAAGATGTTTTAAAATGTCTTCCACTTTAGATTACTGTCAATATTCCAAATATATATATGCTTATCTTAGAAAAGGAGAAACAAATGTATTTGCCCCAAAAGGCAATAAAAATCAACTGACATTTCTCATGTAAATTATACCCATAGCAAACCTTCCTCAATTTGATGAATCATCCTCAACACAAAGCTTCTGAAGAAAGAAAGCTAAAGGGCATCATTTTTTTAAAGCACACATTGAAAACTATAATAGAAAGATGAAAATTTTCAATTTGGAAGATGCCAGTGAGAATGGATAATTTTCATTTACACAAAAGATAAGTAAAATTTTTTCTAAAGGACAAAAATGATGGATATATAATTAAACTTTGGCTACTTGGGACCTGAACCAAATGCAATATGAATGTATTTTTAGAAAGAAAGAAATGTAAAAGAGAAAGAGAGAAGGAAGGAGCTTCAAAGTTTAGCACTTATCATTACAGGACATGACATCCTAGAAAATTAAAAAGAAAGCTGAAACAAAGCCAAAAAATCCAATCCCCAAGTAATGGTCCCCAAGACCTCCTGGAAATACAATGAGTGTACGAGTCATGACGTAGTCATTAGTGCTACATTCATTAGCCTATTAAACAAACAGAATAATTTCTCCTTTATATTTTATTATGAAGCCTACAAGAATGAAGCTATTAATATTAATACTTCCAAATATCTACAGCCAAAAAAGTGATAGAAATGTAAGAAGACAGGATGCAAACTATTATCTGCATGTTAATTGTTTTGTTTGGATATGTGCAGAAATACAAGATTATGTCCATATGTTGAAAGAAAGAAGCCAGCAAAGGAAGAAAAATGAGAGATACATGAGAATCTTTAATTGATGAAGCAAAGTCTGGAATGAGGAGGTAGGAGGCAATGGTATCAAGATCACCCACAGGTAGAGAGAAAAGAGCTGGGATACCCAAGTGAGAAAATAATGGCTGATAACTTCAGTGAGACCAACTAAGTCTTATGATACAGCAGTGCTTTTCAGTGAATGAATCAGTAGCCCTCTTGGGAGCATATGGAAATTTGTGAAATCTATGGGAGCATGTTTGATTATCACAATGATCATCTATTAACACTCAGTGCGCAAGGAACCAAGACGCTGAACATCCTGTACTGTGCAAGAAAATCTTACACAGTGAAGACTTACTTCATTCCAAATGCAAAAAGTGTCAATGTTAAGACACACTAGGAGCCTTCATCTTCCTTTGTGCTTATGCTGACTTTGGTCTTAATTATGATGCAGTAAGATAATTAGAGTACAACTTCTGAGACTCATAAAACTTCCACCTGTGAAGAGAATAACTTTGCTATTAATAAAACATGACTAAGTCTGCCTGAATTTTCTTAAGGTGTGGATCTATTTATAATTTCATTTTCTTACAAATTTGAATGTTATGAATCCTTTGTAACAAAGGTTCTATTTGTTCGTCTATTTGTCGAGCTTAACGTAAGGAGAGGGGAGGAAATAGCAGACCATGACGTCTGATGGACACGTAACACTTCAGAGAACTCATTTCCACTCAAACTTCTTCTGGTACCCTAATCAGGGAAGAAGACTGGAAGAATGCAATAAGGAAGCTCTAAAAATATCAACAGCACACTCCATTCCACCCTGGACACAGGGCTCTCCATGTTTTAAACCATTTTTCACTATTTACTACTGAAACAGAGACTATTCACTGATAAAGTTTAATCTTAAGAACATTAGGAGATAACATAAATGTCTAGCAGCCATCAAAGCCTATTTAAATAAGTAACTCAACTGTATCAACTTCTACGCTGTAGTTGATCAACAAAGTCACAAGTAGGGAGATGATGTTTACAAAGTAGCCAACCCTGCCTTGAATTGAACTATAAAGAAAAAAACGTAAATATTTTACATGGCTATGAATATTTAAATTTATTCATGATTTATAATAGTTGTCAATAGTGACTAGTTAGCTGGCTTTTACTTTACTATACTAGTATCAAAATGTTGCCTGCATGCCATAAATTATCTTATTTGCAGTTAGGATCAGAATTGAAAGGGAAATTAAGAAAATTTTCTCCGAGGACAGTTAGGTTTACCATAAAACCTAGAGAATCTGAGTGACTGAGTTTCCCAAGGTCCAATGTATTAAGTATAATAAACAAACTTTTTAATACCTATTTTTAGCTAGTATGTCTCAAGGTTCAAAGTTTAATCTAGGTCACCGAGAAAAGAAATATTATAGGTGACTTTACCCAAGATAATTCTTATAAAGATCTCTAATATTTAACAATGCACAGATCCAGCAATCTCACCCTGATCTTTTACCTATATAAGGTATCAGAATCTGCAGCCTTGAGTTCTAATTAATGACTCTAACTGAAGACAGTTTACCTCCTGGTATTTCAATGCTAACTACAGAAATTGTAAAGATATACTGTCAACTTTTGAGGGAAAATCCCTAAATTTTCCAATATTACATAGTCTTTCTATAATACTAATTCAGCACTTAATAAATACATAGCAAATGAACATATCTCATTTTTGCCATCATGGTTTGTAGATTCTGGCCAGTGATTGGGTTAATTTCAAATTTTTATATTCATTTCAGCCTGAATGGCATTTTTTTTTTTTTTTTTTTTAGAAAAAAGAGAGAGAAAAACCTCTGTAGACTCCAGCTAATTATTTTGGTTATTTTTTATAGAGAGAATGCGACACACATATCCACACATACACTCTAGCACATATTACCGTAGGAACCAGCTAGAGTTTTCTAGTATCTAACATATAAAATGTAGTACATGAGTGGCTATAAACTTCATGCATATAAGTGTCCCTGGGAATTTGCTTTATGTCTCTAATATTTATTTTTAACACAGACCCAAACAAAGAATATTTCTTCTGATAGAAAAGTACAGAAAATTAAAATTTACTGGAATCATGGTAGAAAGAAAAGACCTTATAGTTTGGGAGGAATGTGAATATAAATGCATGAAAAAGATACTCTATAGCCAAAATGGTCATTTTTCAAAAGCTGTTTTTTATATTTAGATATTTCCTCAAAGCTCTGCATTTATTTCCCCTGAGTCCAGAGGAGTCAGTTCTACAGAGAATGTCTGATTTTTCTGTGAAGGCATTGACCATATATTTTACCACTAATTTCAAGGCTGAAAATTTAGAAACTTTAAAATATGATTTTAACATTAAGTATAATATTTTGCATCCCATGCCATTAGCTAAGACATTTAAGTATATATCATCCAGTCTATTACTTATATATTTTCAATTTGAAGCACTTCATTAGAAATGCTGTCTACATGGGAATATTTTCACATGGGACACATAAGGCTACATTATAAATGCATTTGCCACTGCAGTGTTCCAAGCCAAGGAGACTGAAGTTCTGAGATGATGACTAAACTGGCCACAGGCTGAGCCAGAATTTTAGCCCAGGTCTTCTGACATTAAGCACCTTTCATTACAAAACTGTTGTCTCCCTGATGAGGTTTTGGTCTATTAATGAGACTGAAACATCTCTATCTTCCTCTATGCGATTAATTTTTCTCCAATTAAATGAGAGTAGAGTCAATGAACAAAGGTGAAAGAAAATAAAACTATAAACCCACCAAGAAGTGCAAAGTCTTACTTGTAGAGCACCTTCACTGTCACACAGATCACATCATCCCAGGAGTCACGGAAAACAAAAGTGTCCCAATCAGAGAAATACACCCAATAGGAGAGGGGTATTCGCTCCAATTCCCTAATAATTTATTTGAACAATGCTCAGAAGAGATAGAATGTTCACCAGTCATTGCAAGAGTAACGAATGCTTATTAAAAGACAGATTTTAGTCAAATGCCTTCTTACTGCATAAACCTTGATCGGATTTGAATACATACATCAAAAACTATCAGAAAAACATCCTACCTCCCTGTTGGTCTCTGCATCTTAGGAAAGCCCTTTTCTGTATTCTCATCAGTTTTCTTTTCCAAGATGCAGAGAAGAAGTAGCTGAAGATTTCTTCTCAACTCCTTTGTCTAGCAAGGCAACCAAAAAGTGAAAAACAATAAAATCTACTGCTTTTTAATGCAGGCTCAGAATACGATATGCAATTTTATATTTTTTTTTCCATAAATGACATTTGCTATCTTCTTCCCCTGAGGCAACAAACATTACAACCGTATTTCCCTCATAGAAAAACACATTATTTTTAAAAATGTTAGCTGGATATTTTGTTTTCTCTTTTTTACCATCTTTCAGATTTTACGGATTAGAGTTGAAAAGTCAACACTTAAAAAAATAAAGTATGATTTGGAAATGGTTATCTGTAAATATGAATTCATTATTCCCCTTTGACAGCCACAACTAAAGTCAACAAAATATGTTTTGTCCATGTTTGACGTAGAGAAATATTTTCCAGATGACCTGGAGATTATGGACTTTCTGCAAAAGCAATTTCATTATAAATGAATGTGTATGTACATGTATGCAGGCACCCCAATCTGTAAGTGGTTTTACTCCCAAAAAGAATTTGTTTATAAGTTTCTTCTAAAGCTTGAAGAGAGAGAGAGAGTGTGTGTAGGCATAAAAAGAAAGAGACAGAGATAGAGAGAATATGTAGATATTCTTAACCAGCTTTTTAACTACACTTTCGCAGCTCAAAGTATGGTCCATGGACCAGGAGTACCAGCAGCAACCAGAAGCTTGCGAGAAATGAAGAATTGCAGGCTCCAATCCAGACCACTGCATAAGACTTTGCATTTTAACAAGATCACCAGGTGATTCCAAAGCACGCTACGGTCTAAGAAGCACTGGCCTATACCACTCAACCGCAAAGTCTCCCAATGATTTCCCAAGTACTTTAGCTCAGCTTATCCAAAACTGAATGCCACCTATAACTGCTAAGAAGTCACCCCTCAGTTACACACAAAACCTCATTCTTCCCCATTTTTCCTGTAGTGCTGTGTGCACTGAGAGCATCAGCTTCCATCTGGTCACCTAAGCAGAGACCTGAAGTTGTCTTAGATTTCTCCCTGTGCTCCCCGAGTGCAAGAACCATGTCTGCGTTGCTCTCCATTATGTCCTGGTACCCAGTCACTAGTTGGAACTTAATGTATATCTGTTGAATAAATAAAAATGGAAACCACGTGAACACATCCCTGAATGCCTCCTCTTTGTCCACACTGCTGGGATTTCTTAGTTAGTCCCTCAGGCTCTGATTTTATCTCCTATCAGGACACATTGCTACCAGATTCATACTACTAAAACACAAATTAGATGCTCCACTCCCATCCACATCTTCCATCACTCTTTGAAACTCTTTTAGGTCTCCCATGCCCTAAAAATCAAAATTCAGCACCTTAGATAAATAACTTCAGTAAAGTCTCAGGTTATAAAATTAACGTATATAAATCAGTAGCATTTCTATACACTAATAACAGCCAAGGTGAGAATCAAATCAAGAACTCAATACCATTTACAATAGCTGCAAAAGAAAATAAAATATGTAGAAATATACTTAACCAATGAAGTGAAACATCTCTACAAGGAGAACTACAAAACACTGATGAAAGAAATCATTGATAACATAAACAAATAGAAAAACACTCCAAGCTCAAAGATTAGAATCAATATTGGCAAACTGTTCATACTGCCCAAAATGAATTACAGATTCAATGTAATTCCCATCAAAATACCAATGTCCTTTTTTACAGAATTAGAAAAAATAATCCTAAATTTCATATAGAATCCAAAAAGAGCCCAAATAGCCAAAGCAATCCTAAGCCAAAAGAACAATCTGGACACATCACATTACTCAATTTCAAATTATACTACAGGACTACAGTAACCAAAACACCATGGCACTGCTATAATGGTAGACTTACAGACCAATGGAACAGAATAGAGAACCCAGAAATAAGACCATATAGCTACAATCAACTGATCTTTGACAAATCAGACAAAAACATACACTGGGGAAAGAATCCCCTATTCAATAAATGGTGCTGGGAAAACTGGAGAGACACATGCAGAAGCATGACACTGTATCCCTCACCATACACAAAAATCAACTCAGATTAAAGACTTAGATGCCTGAAACCATAAAAATTCTAGAAGAAAACTTAGGAAAACTGTTTTGGATATTGGCCTACGCAAACAATTTATGACTAAGACTCCAAAAGCAAATACAACAAACACAAAAATAAATAAATGAGACTTAACTAAACTAAAAAGCTTCTGCACAGCAAAAGAAATAATCAACAGAGTAAACAGACAATCTACAGAATGGGAGAAAATATTCACCAACTATACATCTGACAAAAGACCAATATCCAGACTCTACAAGGAAC
>CM052445.1:49746951-49856490 GCA_028533085.1 Varecia variegata | reverse complement strand
AAAAATGACTATTTTCAAAAGACTAAAACAAAAAAAGAAAGAAAAAGAATCTACCTAGTTTGGTAATGCTTTCTGAAGTACAGCCAATTTCACGTAAGGTAGATGTGAAAATGACTATACAATTAGGCTGCTTAGGTACTTTCTAAGCCAAAGTAACTTTCAGAATGAGTTGTCTGTTATCACATACTACTGACAAGTATTCTACATAACTTATAATATTAAGATCCATTTTCTCTTTAGCTTCTATTTTTTACCCCTTGTCAGGAGCTAAAATCACTTCTGTCTCACTACCCTAAAGACCCTGCCTGTCTATGAATCCTCAATAATTAACAGGCATCCAGGTGAGAATTTTGGAAGGACAGATGCTTTAACTATTCTTTAACCATGAGTTTGCATCAGATTTGGATTCTGTCCCCACTTCCACCACCTTATCAGCAATCCAGGTGATAGTACAAGCCAGAAAACTGGTGCTTCAGATGGGCCAATGGCTGCATCTTTATTTATGTCATTATGTGTTTCCAAAGAGATTACGTCCCTCGGTTTCTAAGGAGTTCCAAGGATCACAAAATTAATCACATAACGTTTGAAGGAAAGATAGTTTAACTACAGTAATTAAAATAGATTCTGTAGGGCTTGGCTGATTTCAAAAGCGGTACAAGCCAACACGATTATGGGATTACCAGAACAAGTAAATAAGTAAGGGGTGGTACCTTTGCTCGCAATCATAGAAGTATAATGTCCTGTGTCTGAAAGGGAATAGTCTCCTTCCATGACTGAAGATGAATCAGGGACCTTGAAAACACTCACAGGAGGATTGGGAGAAGAAACTGGATGCCAGCAGTATTCAAATAGCTAAAAGATCATCACATGAAAGGAAATGTTGGTTTCTTCTGTGTGTCCTCATGTATGCGTAGAAGATGCACGTAACCATATCTCATTCCTTGCAAAAGAATTATCTGAAAATCAGAGCTTTCCAGAAATAAAAAGGGTGTCAGAATTTTCTAGTGAGGGCTAGCTGGCAGTGCCCTGTGCTGTCTGATTCTGGAGGTCTAGGCTTTAGGGCCATGGGTAAGGCAATGTCTGGGTTCCTTAGGCAGTGACAGTGCAATGGCACATAACTCTTTGAGACTGAATGCCCCACTTTTATAGCAGAAATGATGTTCTTAGATAACATAACTTACCTACTCACATATTTTTTATTGGAAGAATATCCTAACCATATTATAAACTGTAAAAGGATTCAGAGTTTAAAAAAATCGTTCATATTAAAATAATAGTAGTATAGGAGGTAAATGCTTAAGCCAAGAAGATGATGAGAAGACAGGTACAACTTCCAACTGACACAATGTGTCAAATCAGTTATTCAAATACTAAAAGCAGTGTAGCCATCAGCAACATGATTTGCAACAACAGTGCACAATGCTTGGTAAAATATGGAACACAGCAAAGTGGAGTCTTTTCTCAATTTACATGGCAGTCATTTCTGAAAAAGGTACTGTATAAGAAAACCAAGAGAAAAGGTTTTTTTTTTAATGCATACTAGAATTCCTTTCCAAACTCAGAAAATTGTATACAGGGTTTTCATTTACAGGAGTGATTTGAAGGATATTTGAAAGGCTTGAAGGATAAAAGATCTCTTTGCAATGCAGAAAGTCTAGTGACTCTAGCATCCAACAAGTTCGTGGTACCCACTCAACTACAGTAACATAGAAATGTCACCGGCATGTTTACAAAGGGCCTCCCTGTTTTTGTAATCCTGGTTTTGCGTACTCCATGGAGATGTACCTGACAGATTTCACAATAAGAAAGTGAAGTCAAAACTCAAAGCTGAGGGGAACTGATATACAAGGAAGTAGGTAGAAGGAAGAGGAGGCCTGACTGAGTTAGTTCCACCACTGGAAGAACAATTAGCTGCAGTGTTTTTTATATGGTTTTTGCAGCTGCACCTCTCTCCTGAGCATTTAAAGGCACAGCTCAGAAGCAGGGGGAGGTTGTAGTTTCTAGCTGGTCACAGATAGTATCCAAGCAGAGGCTGGATAACTATTCACAAGGAAGACTGAAATGGGGATTTGGATATCTGTGATTCTATGGGACTGTGTGAAATGTTTATTCACCATGTAACTGGGCAAGTCAGTCTTCCTGGGAATCTAGGGTAGAGTTGTCAACTTTCACAATTACTTCATTCATAAATAACCCTTCTTACAACATGCTCTATGATAGGGGCAACCATATACTTCATCATCCAAAGCAGGACACACACACACATATATATATATATATATGTATGTATGTATAATTTCAGAATAATGTAGGAGTACCTAAAAGAGCTAAAAGTAGAACTACCATTGGATCCAGCAGGTCACTTTTCACAAAGCAAGGAGATGCTCTTAACAATTTACACAGCATAACAAGTATAAGCCACACGGGTCCCAGGCAAAGCTGGACCCCTCTACGTTGGAACTGATGTCTAAGTAAGGAAGAACAATCTAGAAACAGTAGCGATTACACCATACAACATCACTATATACACAGTAACCCCACATGACTGCCTAACCATTCAGAGCTTTCTTTCTCCTATATTTATAAAAACAAAAATAACAAAATTATGGCATCAAGAAAATAATAGCTTGCTGTGTTTCTATATATTTTTCCCAAATAATACATTTGCTATATGACTATGTTTGTATTAAAGCATATATACTTTTAAATTGCCTATACCAATTTTAGTTCCAAAATATAAGTTTAAAACGTAAGTCATACTATTAAATTAAAGGCATCATCAAGTTAGAAAACTACATGTATAAATATATTTTATACTATAATATGTTAACAGAGTGATTTCAAAGCAATTTGAAATATGTAATCCTATTAGGATCAGTCATCCTAAATGAGAACAAGCATGAATGGGTATATTCATACTAACTAAAAAAAATAGCAGTATCATGAATTATCCTTATGTTTATATTTCAAGTCTAAAAGTGAAATGGCTGTTTATTAAGTCATTCTTTATTATGGAAGCAAAGATACTTACATATTAAAATGTTGGCTCTTTGATTTAAAAGGTCATAATTTACAACATCCAGACTTTTTAAATTCTTTTCAAAAAGCATTTAGTTTATATTGTAACCATGAATTATTTGTGCATAATATGCCTATAGGTTGCATGATCTTCTGAAAAGAAATTAAGTCCTCTTTGAAAGGAGGAAAATACCTGGATCTGTTGTATTTTCCAGCTCATTGTTTCAATTTAATATTTTGCTTACAATCGTACCCACTCAGTAAATGCTCATTAGATCAAATGCTGGATAACTGCCTGAATGAATGAATGAATGAATGAACCAAGATTCTCTCAAGGGAAAATGTTTAAAAAGGTAAATTATTCAATTACAAACCTACAGCGATGATCAGGATTTCCAGTAGAAATAAATTAAATGCATGTAAAGCAGTATTGCAGTTCACCCTCCTAATATTTTTTTAGACAAATGCCATAAAAAAGTTGAGATTATAAATGAAGTCTTAAGTCTTATTTATGTATACTGAAGTTTTAGAAATTAAATTATACATGGCTATAGATCCAATTATTTGAATTTGGTTCAACAATTTCAACCACATCAGAGGACCTATTATGAACTAATTACTTCTCAGTCACTAAAGATACACAGTTATAATTTATGCCCTCAAGCAGATTTTTGTCTAACAATAATCATTTCTCCATTGATTTTTTTTTATTTTTTTATATTTTTTAAATTGACAGATAAAATCATATATATTTACCATGTACAACATGATGTTTGAAGTATATACACATTGTGGAATGACTAAATCTAGCTAATTAATAATCACCATATGCATTACTTCACATAGTCATTACTTTTGTGGTGAGAACACTTTACACTCATTCTGTTAGCATTTTTTCAAGAATATATTATCAACTATAGTTAAAGTGTTGTACAATAGGTCTCAATAGATTTTTATTCTTTTTGAGACAGGGTCTCACTCTGTCACCCGTCCTAGAGTGCAGTGGTGTCATCATAGCTCACAGCAACCTCCAACCCCTGGGCTCAAGTGAACCTCCTGCCTCAGCCTCCTGAGGGGCTGGGACTACAGGCATGCGCTACCACGCCTGGCTAACTTTTCTATTTTTAGTAGAGATGGGGTCTCACTCTTGCACAGGCTGGTCTCGTACTCCTGGCCTCAAACAGTCCTCCCTCCTTGGCCTCCCAAAGTGCTAGGATTACAGGCAGAAGCCACCACACCTGACCACAATAGATCTTTTATTATGAAAATAAATATTACAAAATTTTATCATACCTGAGCCTCATGACTTAGTAACTGATCAGGAGGTAAGTCTGGTTTATAACATTTATACAGTGACTTTGAAAACCATCCTCAACCATACACATAAACTCATACTGAGTCAACATGATGGTGGTAATAGAGCCCATCAAACTTTACCTGAGTCTCTTTCCATGCACAGTTTTGAATGAGCTATAATTAGTATTATTATAATGACTATTTTTAAAGTATTTTAAATTTTTTTTTAACTTTTCCCCTCGCACACTAAATGACTATTGATTGGCAAGGGTAAATTTCATCCCACTACCCATTTAACTCATCATAAAATCTGAATTAGTTGAAGAGTCAGATAATGATATATTAATATACACTTGTGAAATAGCAATAGGAGTACATGATTTACTTTTGGCAGGCAGGATTTAAGTTGATTAGGCAAACATATGGCTATAATTCCACCCACACCATGAATTATATTTCTACTACTGCCATATACACATCTTGTTTAAAATATGCTATCTGTCAAATTTTTCTTTTTCTCCAATTCAGAATGAATAGTTAGATTAAGTATAAGCAAAATTCTACAGTTGGTTACCAGGGAAAGGTAGGATACCTCTTTCACTGGCAATATTTTAAAACAGATCAGAAATAAAAAATAAAAATTCAAAACCATTTATTGAGCAGATTCTAAGCACCACTGATCTTCTAAGATTCATTTATTGCTCCTCTAAGCACCATTATAAAAACTAGGGATATAAAGAGAGGATATGCTCCATGCCCGATTAGAACTAAGAATTTGGTAGGGGACATATATACTTAAAAAGAAAAACAAATATTCACTGTGGAAAAAACAAATATGAACCACATGCTAAAAGATCACAAAGAATAGCTTCCCAAACATATATATTTGATACATAACTTCAATAAAAAATGGATAAACTAAATGCCTTGATGAGATTCCTTTTAATCCTGTGATTTGATAAATTTAGTTTCCCTTGAATCCTAAGTAAATTATATTGTTTTATAATATCAGATAATTTCATATGACTATCTAGGAGATGGGACTTATTTGCAGTGAAATCTTAGATCGATCATTTATATGGAATATCTAACAACATTTTTTCCTATGGTAAAATATTAAATATAGTTACTTTTGCTCTTAAAATTTAGTCATTATATTCCACTGTCCTCTTTGAAATCTTTTTTTAGGAAAACAGGTCATCAGATCCATCAAAGCAGTTAAATAAAAGATCTTTCTGAATGTATTCAAGATCCACCTAAGCAATGAGTAAAACAAATTGGCTCTATTTTAATTATATGTTGGCTAATAAATAGAATTTTCTCAGGCATAACCATCAGAAATCATGAAGAAAATATCTAGTTTACCAAGATAGCAAAATCTATGGATCTAGCATTTACTTTCATCATCAGCTTCCATCACATGCTGAACTCATGGCCATTACTTTACATTTAAATATTTTACTATAAAATAATAACTATTTTGTTTGATATTCTGTTTCTACTTTGCACTCTCTAGCAAAAAGAAAACCTTTCAATAACATATATTGGAATGTGACTGTTCAGTACCCATCTCATGATTACTTTAAGTTATGTACCATGCACAGCATGTTATACCCCATGTGTTAATATTCTGAACATAGTTTGTACTGAATATGCTACCCCTCCATTCATTTACATAGGAAATAAGCACATTTTATGACTACCTTAATCTTTCGGTAATATGTACTTTCTGCTCTTTGGTTTCAATATTTTATTTTCTAATATAGTTCAGTGCATATGGGATGCAAAAAGTTGATTGCTTGATAAGCACATTTAGAAAAATATGAGAAAAATAAAAACAAATCTGGAAATTAGATTGCTTGATAAAGTCATTTAGGAAATATGAGAAAACTAAAATCGAATCTGGATCACTTTTCCGTTCAAAATGCAATCTCAAAAGTTGGAAGAATGAAATTGTTAAGTCATTCATAACACATCTGTAGGCCCTAATGCAAGATAACATATCTAGAAGAGGAGAAAAGAAATATGTAAAAAGGAATAATCATTTAGGGTAAAATAATATTCAAGAAATAAGAAGACATTTAACACTCCCTATCTTCAATAGTATCTCTGTGGCTCTTTCAGAAATAAAGTTGGCACGAGCTTAGAGATCAGAGAGATGGGATCTCAAGTACCCACACTAATTCCATCTCCTTGAACAAATAACTGAACTCTTCTGAGGAAAGCAGTGCCTGCCTCGCAATAACCACCAGTCTTGCTCTGTTTCGTTACTGCCTGTGGTCCCAGTGTGACAGCAAACCGAGACACCCTCAGGTGCTGACCAAGGAATCTTGTGAATCTTTGGTCCTCCAACCAGGCTACTTCCCAGAATCACTAGAGAAGTTTTACAAAAAAATATTAATGCCTGGGCCCAGCCCCAGAGGTGCAGATTTAATTGGCCTGGTTGAGACCAGATAGAGGATTTTTTTTTTATTTGTTAGTTGTTTGTTTGAAACTACCCCAGGTGTGTCTAACGGGCAGCCATCTTAAGAACTCCTGTTGCAACTAACTCGAATGTAAATTATCTGAATCCTGGTCCCCATCACCTTCTTGAACCACCATAACTTCAGATAGAAAGTAAGGAATGATCCTATTTTGGATTTCAAGAATCTGAAGTTCATAAATGAAGGCTGGAGGGTGGAGTAAAGAAGTGAGGCAGGAGGTTTTCAGCCAGCACAAAGGTTAAGATGCCAAAACAGAGAATGCCAAGCCTTCTTGTATGGACAAAGACTCCTTCCTTAGCCAAACTTCAGTCAGTCTCTTTCCAGCCCTCTTCTTGATCAGGGCTTGCCTTTTGCCGGCTGAGCCCAGGTTATCAAGAATCCCCCACCCACCCTGGAGATCTAATCAAGCTCCTCATTCCCCAATCCTTAGTATCTACTGAAGTTCCTCTCAGTAATTTTCTGTCCACTGACCCTCTCATTCTGCCCGTTCACTATAAATCCCCACCTTTCTTTGATGTTTTCAGAGTTGAGCTAAAATGTACACTGGAGTCTCTCTCTCCTACCGCAATAACTCAAATAAAATGCATCTTTGTATTTTTAACATGTGTCGGAATAAATTTTCAATAATGGTTCCTACCTTCTCCAAAACATGGTCAAAACCACAGGGAGCTCAAATCCAGGTAGAAGTCTACATGCAAAGCCAGAGACTCCTTGAATCAAAGAGGAGAAAGCAGGAACGCAAGACAAGGACAAATGTGGAAGATTCTAGAGGTATTTTCCTATTACAGCTGTAAGCAAGGCCTTGTGAAATCCAGGAAAAGTGCCTGAGGATAATGCTGCCAACTGCCACCTACCCCAAACCAGCCAGCAGGAATTCTTTAAAAACCTTGCACTGGCTGCACTGACTATACCTCACAGCCCATTACGCTTGGTCACTTGAAGATGTAAGCCCTAGGATGGAGTTTCTCTGATGGCAGCGCTTCCTCCCTTCTGAACAAGAACCAACACACACCTCCCCTGGCACTATGCATTTTGGAACTCCTTTCAATGGTATTAAGTAGTCTCCTCTACATTTCCAAAGCCTTCTCTATATGCAAAATCCGCCTTTTACCTTAATTGAAACCCTGTGGACACCACCCTGCCTTCTGCTCAAATGTTCTTCTCTCACCCCTGTTGAACCCCAGCATCCAGAAATGACGTTAGAATCCTCTCCACTTTGCATTGCTAATCCATTATTATATCACCTATATATTAAAAAATAGTAAAAAATTCACCCATTTCATCTAAGAACCCTCTGCTCCTATCTGTTCTACCATCGACTAATCTTATGGTAACTCTGATTCACTGAAAATTTGACCCATTCTCTTCTTTAATCCAAATCCCCTCACCACCTGGGCTTCATGCGGAAAGCTGTTGCCATGGGTTGGGTGTACACGTTTGATACTCTCAAAAGCCTAGGAGAATTTATTTTTAGTGATATTACCACTAATAATAATAATAGCACTTACTGTGTCAGTTACTGTCCTGAACACTTCATGTGTATTAGCTTATTTAATTTTCACAACCATCATATGAAATAGGTATTGTTAAGGAACCAAAGTTCAAGTGGACAGAATAAGTTACCTGAGTTCACAAGCTGGTAAATGGTATAACCAGCTTTGAACTGGTGGAAAGGCAAACTGAGGCACAATACAATTTTAAAGAGTTTATCTGAGCAAACAATTCATGGATCTGGCAGCTCCAAAGCAGAAGTGGTTAAGGGGCTCCTTTGAAGAATTGTAAGGGATGGGCTTTTATAGAGTGAATGTGGAAGTCATACAAAGAAAACATTTGATTGGTCACAGTTATAAAGTTGCTTTATTTAAAAATCTATCCTGCTGGAAAGTCCCTAGTTATATAATTTTAAGTTTGTCGGCTGTTTGTGATTGGTTGAACTTAAGTCCTGTTTTTCTTTATACAGGCATTTACAAGAAATAGCCCAAGTTACGGTTCATTTATGTTTGCAGATGGAGCAAGGTTAATATCACTTATGAGGCCTAGCTGGCTTCGTCTGCTCAGGAATTCTTCTTTAACAGAATCAAAATCTATTTGATGTTCAGAGCCCAGGCTTTTTCTAGTACAGCCTTCTGCCTTCCCCTTGCCAAATTCTATGCCTTGACTACACTGGGAGGAATAGGATCGTGGCTGGCACAAATAAATTCCTTTTTTAACTTCTGCTACAGGTGTTCCACCCACATTGCAAAGTGGATTCTAATGGCAGAAATTCCATTCAACCATATGTGTTTCCTCGTGTGCTAAAGACCTCTCTGATCCTGGGCAGGAAATGACGACTCTCCTCTGACATTGAGCCCTACAGAAATCAAGTTGCTCTTTTGGAAATTTACACTTTTTACAAATAATGCCAACATTTCACTATCTAAATTACATTGCTGTATACACTCCATTGAATATAAAGTGCTATTCTTAAAAAATACTCCAGGTTAAAGAATATATTCCAATACATATGGAAATCCAGTGGAGAAGGAAAATTGGGCCAAAAGGTAACCAGACCACGTGAACAGTGTTCCAGAAATAAATGGACCATATGCTATTTCATTATTTGCCAGTACAAATTAACAATTTTTACCATTAAAAAGACTGAGGGCAATTAATAAGCATTCATTATCTCAGGCAGGAAACACATCAGATCCCACACATTTTAAGATTCTATGCTTAAGACAGTAACATCGCAGGAGCCAGAAAGGAAAGTGTTCCCACACGGCATTCCCACATCCCATTCCTGTTTATAAACTGAAGCCCTCATAATACTTTGATTAACACTTCTTGTATTCAAATAGAGGAAAATATACAGTGACCCAATTTTGATCTTTTCAGAATTTTGAATAAATTATACTTTACCCTTGCATAACTAAACCAAGTCCATAAGAAGCAGCTTTGTAGGTATATTAAAATTGCTAATATAACCTTGTTCCGTACTCTAAAAAGTTCTGGTCATTTTGCCGAATAAACAATCCATTGGGGCTATTAATGTGATGCTCCAAAAAAGTTCGCCACTTACAGACATCAAGGGAAGCCCAGCTGGTGCTAGATCCGGCTAAAAGAACCATCCATCCCAACTGTACAAAGGAGGGAATCCTACTCACTGGCCAAAGCATGTGTCAGGATGTTTTTCTTCTGAAGACTCCAGTTGTGGTGGAGGAGTAGGAACTGTTGCCATGGTGTTCTCCCAGTTATCCGCAAGCTATAAAGAAGCCCATGTTTCCTAGAGCTGATAGGAACAGGTTAAATGAGCCAATGTTCAAATATCTGCCAGTCTGAAGTGGGCACAGAATTATTCAAGGCTGTAGAAGAGGCAACATTCTCCGTCTGTATTTCCCCTTGCCCTCCCTCACCCCTCACCAACACAAGCTGCACAAATTACCCAACAACAGCAACTGCACCAAGCTCAGCGTAGCAAACACATGAAGAGAATAACTCTAGTTAACTAGGAAGAGTAACAACCACAGTGTTCTCATTCTTTAAAATGTTCTTTCTTCTCACCTGTGCCAGCCAAGCACCTATATCCGTCATTCTAAATTTTGCTTTCTCTGCGACAACTTCTCAAGTTCTCTTCAGGAAGAACCAAGCACCACCCTTTTAGGACATGAATTGTGAGTCTGTGATTATTTGTTTGCATGAAGCACTAGATTTCAGACTCTGGGTCCTTCGAAATCAGGGACTCTAAGCTTTGCATTCCCACTACCAAAGACAGTGACAGTTGGTTATTAAGTTCCCAACTACATTTATTGATTAAATGGATGAATCCATGACTTAGTAAAGCTAACATGAAGGTACTGTCTGCCAATTAAACAGGGTTGGTCTTGACATGGGAACAACAATTTAAGCGAGTAAAGGTTTCCTTAAATTCTATATAAATTTGGAGACAAGAATTGGTCACTATGTTCCCTCCCTTATTGCCCCACTCCTATTCTTAAACTTCAATTCATGAAAAGAACTTGCTTAATTTACAAATAATAAAACAAAACCAAGCAAATACTAATGCTATTTTCAGTAATACAGTGCAAAGACATTTCACTGCAATGCTAAAATATAAACACCTGAAAAGCCACTAAGGCTATCACTAAATGGTTTTGCATTCACCATGTTTTCCTGGATGTCCTCTCTTATAGACCAATATATTATTGGGATTTGGCTCTGTGTTGTCACTCGGATTTTGCAAATGGTGACCTTGGTTTGTATTTGGACATAGAAGCCTCTCTGCCCTGCAGGCTCACTACCTCATTTCATTGGGAATAAAGGTTTTCCCAGGTGCTGCTATGCTGCAGCGTGTTGTAGCTGTTGACGTTAATTAATTTATGCAAATCAGCTAGATACTATCCTTGATTAATGTCTTCACTACTTTATTAATTCTGAATACTTTAAGAGCCTGCTGGACATGTATGATGCAATATCTGCTTAGAGAATCACTACTCGTGTGATTAATTTAGACCCTGAAGAACAGTACTTGATCTCCTCCAGTTGATACTACTAATTACATATAATTTATAGCTTTAAAAAAAAGTAATCATGCCAGAAATAAAACTAAGTTTTACAAATTTTCTACAAGTGACATTGGCATACAGCAACCTTAAAAACAGCTGTGTGAGTCTGCAATCAAAAAGACATCGCAGAGAAAGTGGCATGAGTGCCTGTATTGTGCCAGGCTCTGTGCTAAGGGCCTCATATGCTACAACTCTCTTAACAGAATAATCCAACCAGGCAGATGTATGCATCCATTCCGGGATTCCTACCTTGACCACTAGCACCAGAGCCCAATTCTTAGCCACTATTTTATATGGACCAATATAGTTCAAACATTCAACAAAATTTATATAGACTTCATGGAAGTTAATTTTGCTAGCACTGATCATTCCACATTTTCATGTTTTCTGACTTTATTTGTATTAGTTCCTCCACTATGTACTAAGCTTCTGTGAGGGTTAAATCAATCTATTACATTGCTGTGCATCACCCAGAAACTTACAAAACAGTAGCTTTTATTGAAATTGATTTTATTGATTTCATTTTTACGGTTGAAATATTTTCTGTCAATTTGTTAAAAGTCAAAATCATTTAATTCCCCACCTTAGATATTTTTCTAAGTGGCATATAGTCACTTCAAGGTATTTATGCTATAAAAGGTAAGTGCTCATTACTAAAGAGCCTATGAATTTTATGGAGTGGAAGCAAGATGTTGAAAGGAACAACCCTATGAGATCATGTGTTCAATAAATATTTACTGAGTTCAAGGCACTTTCATCCAAATGGTTGCATAAAATGTCTGACACCAGAAGTGCAAAAATAACTATTATGAGGCATTGTGTGACTAATTCCATTTAAAAAAAAAAAAAAACTACAAGTAAAGTGCTATTGTAGTACCAAGGAAAGGGAATGAGTGCATCTGCTTGGAAGAATCAGATTAGGTTAGGATCCTTTAGAAACACCTAACCTAGACTCCCTGAGACAGGGAAAATCCATGTTAGGCCGTAGGAAGGGGATAAGAAAAAAAAAAAGAAAACCAAAGCATTGGACATAAGGGAAGGCCATGGATTGCTCCCGTACATAAGAAGACGTAAGAGGAAAGAAAGACTAGGAGGGTAAGCGAAGCAAAATCCCCAAAAACTTGGATACTAGGCCAAAGGATTAGGCTCATATTAGGGTTTAAAATATTTATAATAAATCTGGGTATATGCAAGGCAGGGGGAATGGGGAGAGGTTGTCATTGCTGATGCTTGTTTCTCAAAAATTCTTATACTTGAAAATGAGATCATTCTGTCCATAGGTTTGCTCTTTCTAATGAGTATCCATGTCAGCATTATGAGAAGAAACTTGGATTTTTGTTCTGGCAATCCTTGTATCAAGATGTGTTACTCCTGAAAAATCACTTTATTTCACCCTCTCCTCTCCAAACACTTCCTTTATAAAAAGGGAGAATTAGGGCAGGTGAACCTAACATTTAATATTCTGTATTTTATCATGCCAACAGTGATGGCAGCTGTATGGTAAGACACAGGCACTGCCCTTGGAAAGACTTAGCCCAGATATCACCTCCTGTTAAAGGCTCTCTCCTCCTCTTTACGTCCCATTTTCTTCATTTATACTGGGAGGAAAACAATTCATTATTTCTTTTTAAAATTTGCCAACAAATACCCATTTATTGAGCACATATTCAGATCCTTGACTCTGTGCTAGGGACAGATTGAAACATGCATATGACAAAGTTCTTGTTCTCAAGGAACTCACAGTTTAGGGTTAAATCAGACATGGAAGGGATCATTACAATGGACGATAACTGAAGTAAGAATGGAGTGCCAAGGGTCAAACACAACTGCATGAAGAGGTTACAATCTTTCTGTCTTCTCTGTGCTCTCAGGTCAGATGCTCAGAGGGAAATGAAGCTGAAAAATCTTACTTCCTAAACTCATGAATGAATACATTACCAGAACTATGTGTACTAATTACATGTGTAACTCATTACAACAAACACAGGCCAAAAAAAAAAAGTAAAATAAATTCAGGATAATGATAGTGTGCTACTGAGTGTGCATCATTCTGTTTTAATACAATCAATGATACCTCCCATTATTATATAAACCACCATGTGCAGGGGCACAGGAAGAGGGGAAATAAGGCACAGGTTAGCTACTTTAGAAATGAATACTGGAAAATGTTCATTACTCAAATAATCTTACAACACTTTCACCAATAACAAGTTCAACACTCAACAACTCACACTCAACAGCTCAATTCTGATTGGAGGCCTGAGTATAAAACAATCCTTAAAATTATACCAATGCTTCAAGTAACATAGTTCTAACGCAGAGAGATAGATAACAGATTAATTTCCAAAAAAAAAAAAATCTGCTATAGAAGGTACTTTTTCTCTGAATTTTCATTGAATGTAACTGTCAAAGGTTTACCAAACACCATATGAAGTTATTTTTCGAAAGTTAAGTAAAAAGATGTAATTATTGTCTTTTTTTCAAATTCTGTGACACTACAGCTACTCAAAAAAGGAACTTCTAGAGGGACTATAACTAGACACATTGGCCAAGGACAGGTTTAAGAGTGAGTGTCTATAGCCAGCCATGCTAGTCAATGAGGCAAATAAACCTTTATTAACTTATTTCAAATTGTTTTCTAAAGTATCTTCTGGTGCATGGTTAATTGTAGAAATTGACCCCTACTAAGAAATAAATACTATATATTTGAATACTAAATGTATATAGGTATTAAAAAAATCATCTAAGTTTTTACTAAAGGGACAAGAATCATGGTAATTATACATTTAAAATAACCGTGTATTTCAATCTTTAAGGGTAAATTAGCTGCTAAACATGTGGATTTACTTCTATTACAGATAAATCAATATACTGCATAAATGGTATTACTTATGATTTATCCCATAATGTTTATTTTGCTTGACATACATAGACAAGGATGTAATACCTGTCATGTCTTGGAAAGACTTTCTTTAAATATTTGTGACCATATTTATAAGAATATCATATTACTGCTAAAATTTCATTGGGTTGTTTTATATATTCTGAGATATTATTACTACCATACCTTTTTTTTCTTAAAAAAAACTAGAATTCCACTCAACTTCAGAAGAAAGCATCTCTTCTTTAAAGCTCTTTCCATGGAAGATGAGTTGCCACTTATGTACAGCACTAAATCATGAATCTTCCTAGAAATATTCACATGAGATGAAAGTTATATTAATACATGCACTTGAAAACATTGTGTTATTTTCTACATTTTGAGGGCAAGGGACATCTCAATTTCCATCCTTCCCACCAAAAACAAAAACAAAAACAAAAAGCATACAAACTGTGGAATACAATAAAGCTAATAATCAACCATTGGCAAGTTTGCTATAAAATGCCTTGTCAATGACAGCATTGCTTTTTGCTTTGTCTATCATCACTAAATACTGTCAACCAGCATTTAAGAATTAGGATTCTTAAACTGAACTATAAAACCAATATTCTTAATTTGAACTAATAAAACCAATAAATGCTATACTAATAAATGCTATAAGCATTTAATATTTATAGCATTTAACTTTTATATTTTTGCAACACTGAAAATTTTTACAATGTCTTTTGTTCTGCTACTTACACATATTGAAAAAACAAATGCTAAACAGGAGATAGACTAAAATAAATAATGGCTTTTGCAAGATGAAATCTCTCTGGGTGGGAAATACCACTCCACATTCTACTGATCTTTGTTTCTCACTAGCTGTATGCTTGATGTGTTTGCTCATTTTCATGTTAACTTGACTAGAAAATGGTGGGAAGTTAGTTCATTTTAATATTATTGCTATAAGAATTAATAATCCAACAATGAAATGGCAGATGGACAAACCTGGTAAAATTCAAGTGGGATTAAAATGCTCAGACAACAGTAGTATAATTTGCTGTTGCCTAATGATAAAAACTACTGACTGAAGAAAAGAGCTACTTAAACTGTAACAATAAAAAAATTATTCTAAGGCTCTAATAATTAGAAATATATAACAAAGAGGTTGAGTTGTTGCCTGAACATTGTGAAGTCCCAGTTTTAGCCTACTTTATTTTGTTCAGAAACCCACTGAGTAATAGTGTCTATGTGGTACTATGGGTAAGGACTGGCAAAACAGCACTGTGTAATCACAGTTAATACAGAAAACCTGGTTGAAATCAAGGGACAATGGCAGTCTTCAAGAACAGTTGGTGGCCCTGTCACTTGGCTCATACTACCAACACTATGGCAAAAATAACCACCTCACAGGTCAGATTTCCAAAGCAGAGATGTAGCGATCAAAGTATGAATGAGACAGAAATCACTAAACCATTAACTATAAAAGAGTTTATAATCCCTTGGTCTGAATGTCAGACCAACGTCTGGCTTCAACCTACATCAACGTCATATCACATTAGTGTTCGTATCAGCCATCGTGAGTTTAATTTTAAATAGAGATGCCTGATTAATTTTCTCAATAGACAATTCTTTGATTTTTTTTTATATCCAAGTTGTCAGCCACAATTAATATTTCAGGTCACAAAAAATATGAACAAAAAATTTTAAAATCACCATAATAAGAAATTAACCAGTCTCTGACCACAATATTGACTATACTTTTTGAAATAAAGACTACTTTTGTGCAAGTCTTTCCATATTTCCTTAAATACATTTTAGTTTCCTAAGTAAGCTGATTCTTCATGGCTAAGTTACACATCTAAGACCATATCATGGATGAGGATGAAGTTATCATAAGATCAGTATGGTTCCCAGAAGTTTCATTTTTTCAAAGGTTGGAACAAATGACTCACCAAAGTTATACTAATTTTCACAGCAGTGGGCAGTATGTCTTTATGCAGAGAAGTCTGGTGTGAAATGTATTTTGTCAGACTGGGTGATGATAATTCCAGTGGTGGGGAGGGGAAAGGTTCCACCAATGTATGTTGCTTTGGAAATCAGATGCATTAAAGATCAGTATTTCTATACAATTTCCTGAGTAACTGCAGAGGGAGCATCATTGAGACTTCAATCAAATTGTTTGATTACTATAAAATGAACCAATTTACTAGTTTTATTGTCTCCATTTTTCCCTCCCTGCTAAAAAGAAAAATAAGAATATACAGGTTGATGGTTGCATGGTGCACAGTATCACTGAACTCCTGGACAGCTTGTGGAAATAGTTCTTAATTTATATGCCCAATGTACAATACCATCTTTCTATTCTCTTGTTCATTTGTGTTATTTTTATTTGGTTTCAACCCAGCTGCCATTGCCTGCATGTATCATTTTCTTGGTTTAAAAAAGTCACATACAAACACTCCTTATTGGGGCAAGCATTTAGATGACTTGACAAATTTGCACCTGAACCTTATCAAGTCAGCAAATGGTTCTGCATGATTACCAAGAGTCTCGTTACATTAACTTCCCTGCTTCATTTAGAGCCCAGACCAAACATTATGAAACAAAATGAGTAATCCCACGGACTTACTAAAGAAATTCTACCATACTCAATTTCTTGCTAAGTACATGCTAAGTACAAATGATGATACCAATAGAAAATGTCTCTTTACTTTGTGAGTCCATGTATCACAAAATGCTATTTTCCAGAAGGACGGCTATTTTTTTCCATGAAATATCAGCCTTGCATGACCAACAAAAATAATGTTGCATTCAGAAAATGTAAAAGAAGCTTCAATATTTATTTTCAGACTATGCTGCTCACCTTTGATCCTGAAAGCAATGAAAGCTGTACACATAAACAAATCCTTTTATATGGATTGGAATTCACATAAATTTGAGATGGCTCAAAATAAAATAAAATCTGCCTGACTGTCTTTGTTGGATTTCATCACCTAAATTGAAAGGCTAAATTTTGCACAGAAGTTTTATCAACATAGGGTATATTTTTCCATACACACACACACACACATATATATATATATCTTTGTCTATAAGTGGATATATAGAAATAGATGAAGTTATGTTAGTAATTCAAGGAGTATAAATATATATGTATTACACATAGACTGTTCTGCATAGCATTTTTTTCTTAAAAAGGGCTAATTTTCTTTCCTGATAATACTTTTAAATACCTCTTCTCTTTCACTTTTTGGTTGTCTTTAAATGTACCCAAAATAATCAATTTAATGGCATCATTCGTCTATGTCTGTAGTATCTATCAATACATTCTCACATTTTGAAACGGTGTTTGAGTCCCAGGGCAGATATTACTATCTGCATTTTACAAATGAGAATATTGAAGCTAAAATAAACTAAATGAGTTGGGAAAGAACAGGACTCAGGCAGCTGACTCCCAGGATAGAGTTTCAGGGTTCCTTCCTGCATTCTGCATTAAAGATGTTGCATTGTGAGCATTATTAAAACTATTGTATTAGTTACACTAGGACTTTGACATGGTCTATTGATAATAAAATCTAGTTAGTGGGGTCAGTATAATAACATCACTATCTATAGAGATTATAACTCTTGACTTTGGCCTCTTCTTTCTCTTTCATTTTGGACCAAAATGAGGAGTTCCAAACATAGTCAACAGGCCATATTTAGAATTCTCATTTCACTGTCCTTATAATCATGTTACTTCAGTAGCTTGTGCAATTAGTGTATCTAGCCTGTGGTTACACAGCCCTATATAGGGCTGTATTAAGATTTACATTTGCTCATCAAGTAGTTTAACCACTTTGTGAAAAACACCTGTAGCTCCATCAATCGCCTTAGTGGGCTGAGTATTTATTGCTAAGCTTCCATGCCTGAAAATTGTCACAAAAGCATTGAAGATGATGCATTGGCTGATGATGCTTACGCACACATCATCATTTTTTGTATACCTATTGATTAAAATTTAGCAAAGCACCCTCATTCCCTATAAAACAACTGTGTGATCCCCAGATGTTTTTATAAAAAAGTATTAAGTATCCGGTGTACACACTGACTAGCCATTTTATGTTTTATGAAGCATCTTTTTAGGAAAATCGGAGAAACATTTGATGTTATCCAAATGCTAAACACCTCAAATGATTTTAATAAAATCTACCTTCACAGTATTCTTTCATCATCTTCACAGAATCTCTAGATTAGAAACCCTGATTAAAAAAACAACAAAAAAAAAAAAGTTTAGAAACTTTCTTTTAAAAACTTGGAGGGGATGTTAATTAAATCTTTTTTATCTGGATTGATGAGTGTAATCATTATCCACTACTCCTCTGGACAGATGTGTTAAATTACAGTTGATACAGAACACTACTGATAGCTTATTTGATCACATTACTTCAGGCTTAAAAATATCCACACTCGAAATTAAGAGATAGCATACAGATTTCTAAGGTGTTTTCTCTGATCAATATTTTTTGGTATGATCAAGCCCAGATGGTTTTGATCATCTTATTTTCGATATGATTTTGCTAATTATCTTTTTAAATTATTTCAAAGTATGACTTTGTAGTTTCGAAGGTTTGAAATAGGAGGACTTCTGAAACTAAATAGCTCACTCTAGATAATTTACAGATACATTTTATTAAGAGGGACATTTTGTAAATTTTACTTGAAATCAAAATTGATGAAGCTTTAACAAAATGCAATAAAATCAAGAGCAAATCATGTTGATAATATCCATTCCTTATTACTAAAGAGTTTTTCCCACAGGGGTATTTGATCAAAATTCAAATTATAAGAAAAAAAAAGATTCCTTAAAAATGGGTTATTTTTAATTGAGAATAAACTTTTAAAGTATTTTCAAATAGTCCTTTAAATATATCCTTTAATGAACTGTACAAATGAATCAAACATATGGATATCATTTTCCCTGTAATACACATGGGTTTAATAGTTAAAGGAAATATCATTAACAAAATGTGTTGCAGACTTGATTACACCTCCTAATATTTGAAAAATAGTTTGATGTGTTTTATAAATGCAACATGTGCCACATTCCTAATTATTACTCAACTTCACATCTCTTCGCTCATATCTTTTGAATATGTTGAAGTGATGATAATGTTCTTCAAGATGAAAAGAAGGCAATCTGGGTAAAATATGAATTGCACTCGTTTTTCTAAGAGTAGAGAAGGATCTGGGAGAGATTCTGGACAGTCTCCTGGGTGAAGACAGACACCAGGTGGGGAGGCCTTCGGGGTGGTGCAGCCTCTCCCCAAAACCAGCCTTCCACTTCTGGGGAACGAATGTCTTTGCCTTCTGTGTCATTGGATTACTTTTGGCCAAAATGGTCTTACAGAATCCTTTTACATTCTTATAGGTGATTTTTAAATTATCTAGACATTATTACTCAGTTATAATTAAATGTCTTACTAGGCTATTTCATCTTATACAGGTTGAGTATCCTTTATATGAAATGCTTGGGACCAGAGGTGTTTCAAATTTTGGAATTTTTTGGATTTGGGAATATCGGTATATGCATCATAAGATATCTTGGGGATGGGACTAGTCTAAACACAAAATTCATTTATGTTTCATATACACCTTATACACATAGCCTGAAGTAATTTTATACACTATCATTAAAATTTTTGTGCATGAAACAAAGTTAGGGTATACTGAACCACCAGAAAGCAAAGGTGTTATGTGTGCAATTTCCCACTTGTGGTATCATGCGGGCACTCAAAGAGTTTTGGATTTTAGAACATTTTGCATTTTGGATTTGGGGAATAGGGATGCTCAACTTGTATCATCAGGAAGGAAGGAAGAGAGAGAGGGAGAGAGACAGAAAAAGAGTGATTTCACTTCCACTGCCACTCCTCAAGTGCTCAGAAGGCTGGCAAGGAAGGCTGTATCACCTTGGGCTGTTCCCTTAGGAACATAAGATGTCATATCTCCTCCTCACTCTTTCCCTACAGTAGATCAACCAGTCTTTAATCAGCTGCATGGAATGCCAAAGTTTGTGTTTTTAATACTGTAAGAATTATCGAAACACACGCTATAAATGGGTATGTGAATCACAGGCTGATACAGCATTCTTCAATTTGCAAGAAAAAATATTACACAAGTTACCTTTGAGTCATGGATAAGCATTGGAAGACCAGGCCTTCAAGGTCCTAATATCCTCAGCTTCACTCTGCCTCAAATAACGTTGGGACAGCTTCTCTGAGTTCCTGGACTTACTGATTCAACTGAGTCCTTTGTGCCTAGGTTGTTAGCATCGGGGCTAATTGCAGATTTCCAGAACTCTGAAAATAATTTCCCTGGTCAGTCTTCCACTCACACTTTTTCTCTCTCTCCAAGTCAGCAAATTCTAGTATCTGCAAATATGCCTATTAACACCTATTATAAATTTTCAAATCTCATTTTTTGGATAAGTTTAATTTTATATAATGTGCATTTATATTGACAATTGCTAAATAAGAAGAAATATCAATACTTCAATAATTTTTCAAAATGTCCTCAAAAGCAGCAATTTTGTCCCTATAATGTTCACACTCTTTGACATGGGTTAGATAAACCCATCCTGAGTTTTACTAATTTAAGAGACAACATTATTGTTACTTTTGTTTGCCTACCACCAAACACACACACAGACACACACACATACACACACCCCTACAGCTCATGTAAAATAATTTCTCAATTTTCGGTGGCTAAAATTATACAAGTTGATTTTCTGAAAATAGAATAAAGTATGTTAAATACTGTATATAAACAGAACCCTGATTTACAGTCTAATTGCCAAACTAGGATGACAGCGTGCAAAAATGTCATTGCTTAGCTTATGAAATTATTTCCTATGCCAAATATTATTAATACAGCACAGTAATAAGGATTATAACTCCTTTTCCCAATTTGAGAAAAGAATATGTATCTGCATATTTATTTTTTATCTATATATAACTGAAAGAAAATTCATTCATTAAAATACAGTATCTTAAAATGAAGAAGCTATGGGTAATAGGGTTATCAGTGATTTTTTTATTTCCTATCTGCATATTGTAAGTTTCAAAATTCTTTACAATAGCATGCATTATTCCAGGGATAAAGACTAATATGTTCAACACAACTCACTGGAACTCACTGGTCTTAAATCTCTCCCTGTTCCTCTGTGTGCTCCAACACCAACCCTGGTAGCTTCCATTCATTTCTTTAAAGAGGACTTTATCCCATTCTGCCTCAAACCTCTGCAGCTGTTATTCCCTCTCCCTGGAAGGTTCTCCTCCTAGTCCATCTTTACTTAACTCCTACTGGAACCTTCAGCTCAGCACAGACATTACTTTGCCCAGAAGGCCTTTCCTCATTTCCCAGACTAGATAACACCCCCTGATAAAGACTCTGCATTATCCTCTACTTCCCTGGGGCAGCATGACTGAAATTTACATTAGTACATTTTGTTCATTATTAATTTCTCCAAGCCACAAACTCTACTAGGCTGTTTTGCTCAACACTGTATTTCCAGCACTTGGCACATAGTAGGGGTTCAATAAATACCTGTTGACCAAATGGAATGAATGTCTTTGTTATATGTTAAAATAGTTAAGAGATTTATGTATTTACTACATGATTCCTAGACACGTCCAAGGTTAGAGAAGTGCTATATAAATGCTCTATGTAACGGTTTCACAAAAATCTGACAAATATATGAAATACAACATCTCATATCAAAGAGTGTCCCTATTACTGACATTACTGCAAGTGAAAAAAGAGAATATAAAATGACTACAGTACACATACTAAAGAATTTCATTTGTTGAGACATTTCTGCTCATTAATCCTGATAAAACTATTAAATATTCTCTGTAGCTCAGACAAAGCAACTAACTATGGGTATAAATCTTCATAAGCCTCTAAAAGGACTTAAAGGACATAATAAACCCTATTTGTAAGACATACACATGATTTGAGGCTGGCTTAGTTTGGGTGTCCAATTAAAATTATTGCTAACTGCCTTGCTGCCGGGCCCTGAGGGATTTTCTCCTGCTACTTCAACTCAGTGGCTCTGCTATTTTCTTGCGCTGTAAAAGTACACCCTTTTAAGCATAAAATCAGACTCACTTGCTTAAAAAAGCAGTAAACTATAGGTTTTAATCTGCCATTTGCAAGAGCTAAACTTCATTATTATAAATGTATAAACAAAGCCAGCAAAGTAAACTAAAAACATTCGATATAAAAAACTGTTGCCCTGAGAGAATATGTGCCTTAATATTCAGTTATCAATTCTCGATTGTCATTTCTTAGATTGTCTACTTTGTGAATTTTCCCAAAGGAATCTGAAATTGTGGGTGGGCTTTCTGCAACCTATTTGCTGACTTATGTACTTCCTCCAATTTGTTTATGGGCTTTAGGGATGCCAATTAAATATTAATCAAATGAAAAGAAATATCAGAAAGTGAATAAATGTAACAATGACATCCATGTTATATCCAAAACATATATAAAGTATCAATTTAACTATGTTTTAAAGTTTTGTATTACTTGCAGTTTGGGATTATCCACCATGCTGACCTCTGCTCTGCTATCACATGTAATTGAACAAAGACTGCACATGTACTTTCTCACATTCACTAAATGGTGCACCTCTCTCCCCTTTTGGCTTCTTGGTGGTTTGTTTTTGCAAATAATGAAAATTAAAATTGCACCATTCCAAATAAATCCACTTTCTATGGTTGAGGCCACTTATTAATCCGTTTAGATTGGCTGGTCATTCCCAACTGCTCTGCAGCCATGTTGGTATTTACCTGTTAACTCTCTAATGAATCACGGAGGCAGCCCATAGGAATGAAATCCTGGAAGATTAACTCATCATTTATTTTCTGGAGAAAATTGAGGCCATCCTATATGACCTTTCCTTAACATTTTGTTTCTTTCAACCTCAACATCTCACCTTCCCCTCTGGTTTTTAGCTCTTTCCTATCAGAAAAAAAAAAAGACTCATTCCTAGTTTGGGGCTGATTAGAAATAAATAAGGTAGAAAAAAATAGACTGGTTGGAAAATCTGCTCAAGTGAGGCTAAGTAGTGCGAAATCCTCTTTTACCATAGTGGGCAATCAATCAATAGGTAATGCCAAACCTTTTAAAAATAAAATGTAATAAAAGGAGTATATTATTTAGCGATTTAGAATGAATTACCCAAAAAGTCATGTAAAAGAGCTTAAAGTGATTATCTCCGTGGACAGGGATATAGGGATGATGGCAAGTCATTTTTCTGTGTCAAATATTTGACTCTTTAAGCTATGCCTTTTTATAACTTTAAAATCAAAATATTCTTTCTTTTTAGCAGATATTAATCTCCCTACTTGGTCTGTTCTTCTTATATTTAAGGAGGGAGTCCACAGAGAAAATTGACAAGAGGCTTTCCCCCCACACACTCTAACTCATCAAATCAGCTGAGCAGAGAACAATAGGGAATGAGACCCACACGAGGAATTTTTCATACGACACACACCTGCCCTCTTCATAGATTCTCATAGTCTCAGGGGACATCAGCATCCAGCAGTGGAGGATGGGTGTGTTTATTCTCAAAATTCTCCCCAAATGATTCTGACAGATTCTCCTTAGGTAAGAACTTTTTCCCCATGCTGAGGATAATTTTAGCAAAAACTTCTTGGATTTGTCTCTTCAGCTCAAGGGAAAGGGATGGCTCTAGTCCTAGTAGGTATTTTTGTTTCTTTCACTTTCTGTCTCAAAAAACCTCCAAATTCTGATCATCCTATAAAAAATGAAGTAACAATGTTCATTTCATTGTACACTGATCCCATTCAGTAACATATCTTGGACTTTTATGTTCACAAGCTATAAAAAGTTCCTAAGTAAATGGTAAATGTGCAATTCGAAAAACAACTTTGTAGTAAATATGATTACTTACTAATTCTATTTCACCGAGGGTGGCTATATTAGCACCCATATAAAAGTATAAAAATGAGAAGTTAATTTGGCTCTACATGCCCCAGTTTTATACCTCTACATTAATGTTAAGAAATAAACTCAGAATAAATGCAATAAAATATTCATCTTTTTTTGTCTATGTATTGAATACTAAAATTTTCTCATTTAGTGGTTCGAAAATAGTTGCATATTGGAGCCTTACTCATTTAAAGTGGTCTCCTGACAAAGTAACCTCAGAAGTTAATAGGTTGATATTTATTTAAACACTGAGCTATTATAGCTAATTATTTTGATTTATTCCTTATATGTTTTAATGATTCCTTTTGATTGGAGAGGAGCACTCATTCTGCTTTCAAAACTTTAATCTGTTCTCCAGATCATCATTCTAGGCTTTTGTATTCTGTCTTCCTGTCACATAGTAAGAGGTATTGTAGAGGATGTCGTGGACTTTGGAGGCCAAATCCTGATTCAAATCCTTTTCTCACCACTTACCAGCCATATGACTTTGGCAGATTATGCAGCCTTTCTGGGTCTCCTTATACTTTAAAGTAAAGGTAATAACGTCTGCCTTGAAGAATCTGCTTGGGCATACACGTACACATAAAGCGTGCTTTGCGGGGCATTCCCTTAACTCGCTTGCTTGGTTTGTAGTAGCAAATGGGCTATATACCATGTTAGGTATTCACAATGTGCAAACATCATACTTCAACAAATATTTATTTTATGTCTACCATTTTCACAGACACGTACATCACATTCAAAAGCAACATATCCATGTATAATGTAAGAATGTTTTAAAAGGTGGGGGAAAATATGAATAATGTGTAATGTTAGGCATCAACATTCCTCATTTTGCATCCTTGTAGAAACTCTAAGAGCCCTGTAGGCCAATTACATTATTTGGCCATGGATAAAAAATAAATTAAAAAATTCAAAAAACCTGTAGGTAATGATCTATAGAGAAAATTATTACCATATTCATACAAAGAATGGGATGTCTGCAAAGTTGAATTTATTTAGGGAATTAACATAGGTCTATCACTGTTTTTGGCATCACGAACAGGAAGCGGGAGGCTTTCTTTACATTTCCTAGAGAGAAAGCTTTGTTCTGACCTTTTTACATGTGACCCTAAAGACTCTGGGAGAATAATAACCATATCCAGGAGTCTCACCTCACACACAAAGGTGAAAAAAATGCTTTGAGGTAAAGAACAGGATACCCGCAGATGTTTCTCATCACTGACTTGGCACTACCCTCTAACACAGGCCACCCAATGCACTTCAGGCTCAAGTAGATATCATTATACCTCTCAATTCTAAGACACTGGCCATGATATCCATACATTCAGCCAACCTGTATGTGTTTATTATTGTGAAATTTACACAGATCATAAGTGAAAACCACACAATCCATGTAAGACATTATGACAGATCTTTTCGGTTACAAACCTCAAAACAAATACTGGAATTAAAGTAAACAACGTTTTCAACATTATTTCCTTTATTTTTGATCTCTAAAGAACTTAAAGTAATTTATTTCACACATCTTTTATATTCCTCTCCCCATTAGGAAATGGAGTTATATTACATTGATTTTAAAGATAGAGACGAGAATGAGCTATCCACTGCCCTGCCTCAACGTGCAATTTATAACCCTACCCTTTCTACCATGACACTAAAATCTTTATGTTTTCCTAATTCTTTATCCTAAAAAACATTTTCAAATTATGCACAATAGAGTATGAATGGGTGTTACCTAACACCCATTGGCGTTAGGTAAAAAGATGGTTCTGCAATCAAGTAAGTTTAGGAAGTACTGGAAACAAGGTAAAAGAGGCTATTTTATGGTAGAATCTGAACAAATCTTCCAAATGCAAATGAACACTGAACCCCAAGAGGGGACTACTGTGCAGCATTCCCAAACCCACTGGACATATCTTGACAAACCATTGCTTACTGCCTTGTAGAATATCTTGGGATCTGCTGCTCTAAACCAATAGTTCTCAAAGTGTGACCGCAAGGCCCAGAGCTTCAGCATCACCTGGAAACTTGGCAAACAAGCAATCCTCAGGCTCCTTCCCAACCCTACTGAATCAGTAGCTCTGGAGGTGAGGCCCAGCAATCTGTGTAAAGAAGCCCGCCAGGTGATCCTGAGGCACACTCAAGTTTGAGGACCACTGATATTCTATTAACAGCAAGATCATTCTCTCCCTAAGAGTGAAAACATGATCTCTACAATTATCTTAGGAAGAAAAGGTTTTCAAACTAAAGTGAGTCTTTAATAATAGGTAGCTTTTACAAATGTATATTTCTTATTTCCTTACTTAAATCTATTTTGATATTTTAAAAATAAACCTCATTGTATATATTTAAGGTATATAACATGATGTTATGGGATACATATATATAGCTAAAAGGCTACTGTAGTGAAGCAAATTAACATGTCCCTCATCTCACATAGTTACCCTTTTTTGTTTTTGTTTTGGTGGCAACAGCAGCTAAAATCTACTTATCTACCATGAATCCCAAATACAGCACAATTTTATTGCCTATAATCCTTAGGTTGTACATTGCACATCTAGACTTGTTCCTCCTACATAACTGCTACTTTGTTTCTTCAAAATACCTACTGCTTTACAAATGATATAAAATGTATTTATTAATATTTTCCCATTATTTTACTGTTAACCCTTACCCAGGCAAAATTCATAATGCTAACTAAAAATATTTGTACCTGGTTTTGTTGTATATGAATAAGAATGAAAACATCATTCAGCAATTAAATGATCCAGATTTCCTATACGAAATTGACAGACAACAATGAAAACAGGAAAAAAAAACCTAATATATCAATATATGTCTTTCAAAAATATTTCTTTATGAGCTATCTAAAGTAGTCAAAATCACGGAAACAGAAAAGAGAAAGGTGGTTGCCAAGGGCTGGATGGAAGAAGAAGGGAGAATTAGTGTTGAATGGGCAGTTTAAGTTTTGCAAGATGAAAAAGTTCTGGAGATCTGTTGCACTACAATGTGAATACACCTAACACTGTTGAACTGTACACTTAAAAATGGTTAAGGTGTTTAATTTAATGTTATGTATTTGTAACCACAATTAAAAATAAAACATTATTTTTTTAAAAAACTGTATTCGGCTCATACTGTGAAACTGAATCACCGTGGCACTGCCTATCTGTAATTAGATATTTACATACTGTTTCCCTCTGTAGCATTTGTGGTCTCAAACAAGGTCCTGAAGCAAATGCTTTGCAAGATAAACTAGAAAACCAATAAGACAAATATAAGGTTTACCAGCAAATTGTTACTATTGAAAACAAACATTATTACAGTATCGATATGCTCTATCCAGGAGCTATAGCATTGAGGGAAAAGATGTTTAATTCATTGGGACATAATATATACTTATTTTCAAAATAAAGAGTATGATTAAAAATTGAAGGACATAGCCTCAAGGAGCTAAATTCTAATTTTATGTTAGAAAAGCAAACATAAAAACACTTAATTTTAATAAAAGAAAAATTTCACCACCATTTATTCTACATGCTTCTATTGACTTTTAGGTATCTAAGTTTTATTTTGAAAACAAAAACAAAAGAGATATGATTCCCACCCTTATGGAAAAGATATTTACAAAAATAAAATTATACTCAGTTGGACAATTACTTTTTTAAAAAAGTTAAAGGCAATCACTAAATTGAATGTAGAAAAACAGCTTAACCATAGTCTTTGTCCACAGTGTAGCTAAATCTTATTCTTTTAGACTCATAAAAATCTCTGAACATTTCAAGTTCAAGCTCAAATCGGGATTTGAGGAATTGGGTTACAATAAAGACACCTTAGTTTAGTCTGATCAGACAAGATTTCTGAGAATTGAAAGCATTTGTTATAAGCTTTTAATGCCTCCAATATAATCTCACATTTCTGTACCAGCATTCATCATTTCTATTTGTATAGTGCCTGGCAGTTTATAAAGCACTTTCCTTGACATTATTTCACTTGATCCTTACAACTCTTAATTAGGTTGGCAGATATTATCTTCATCATTTTATAGATGTCATGCTGAGACAGAGGGAGATTAAGTGACAGGGTAATGGTCACCAACCTATTAGTTGCAAAACCAGCAATAAAAACCAGGCTTTCTTCTCACTACATTAGTGTATTTGTAAATTCCTTCACCCACAGTAAAATTATCTGCAACCTTTGCAAAACATCATAATTAAACTAATAATTAACAAATATATATATACTTTTATATATGCACATATATATAAATACACACACACTTACGAGTTGGTAGAGAGCTATAGAAGATATAATAGGAAGAGAATATTGATGAAAAAATTCCTTCCCCTGGGTTCTCTTTCTTCCAGTCACAGAACCATGCAATGACTCTACTTCTGGTTTACTAATGTTTTGGAAGCATTAATTACAATCTCTACTGTCTTAAAATGTCAAAATGGAGGTTGTTATTCGCATGAGGCAGATTGAATGGATGTAAAATAGAAATTCTTCTTTGCAAGCCACCTATGGGGTTAGCAGGAAAAATATCAAGCTGGAAAGAAACAAGAACCACCTATCCAAGAAGCTCCAGAGTAGAGAGTTGGCTGTTGCTTTATGATAAAATTTCAGCCCAGGGAGTGAGGTTTTCACCAGGCCTCTGGATCCACACATCCCAGGTCCTTCCAATGGAAGGAATAAAGGCTGGCAGCAAGCCACTCCACGGTGGCTCCATGGACAGTCTTCATCCCTGAATCCCATGAGCTGCCCATTCTTCCCACCACCACCCCCATATTTGCTGCTCTTCAGAGCTGCCTTGACATCCAGGCATATCTGTGGCCAGGACTGCACTTCCTCTGTCCTTTCAGAGAGATTCTCCTCCTGTGCTCCACCAAATACACACACACAACCTTCCCCAGACACAGACACACACACACACACACACACACACACACACACACTCTGAATTCAAGGTCTGGAAATGAGAAGAACATGCTGATGAAAAAGCCAAAGCCCCAGCCATGTCTTAAGTTGTGTGCTCCTGACTAAACTCAGAGTCAAAAGGTCTCCTACATCAAAGTTAAAAAGGATCCTACTTTGTCTATTTGACTTTTTCAAAACCCCAAAATGAAAAAGGTTAAGCTCACTGCTCAGTCTGGGGCCAGAGAGAACCTTCAGGCCTTACTTTCTCACCTTCCCGCAGCTTGGTGCTCCAGCACTTTCCTTGGCTCTGGCTTAACTGAAGGTAAATGGTTTCACTATGGCCCCTGTAAATAAATACTTTAAAATTTTCCTAACTGTTATGGTTTGAACTCTGTCCCCACAAACTTCATATATTGAAGCCCTAAGCCCCAGTGTCTGAGAATGTGACTGTATTTGAAGACAAGCCCTTTAAGGAAGGGGTGGATCTGGGTGGGCTCTAATCCAATCTGACTGGTATCCTTACAAGAAGAGGAAATTTGGATACCGAGAAAGATGACAAGGACGCACACGCTGGAAAAAGACCATGCGAGGGCACAGTTAGAAGGTGGCCATCTGCAAGCCAAGGAGAGAGACATCAGTGATACCAAACCTGCCTATACCTTCATATCAGAAATGTGAGAAAACAAATTTCTGTCACTTAAGCCACCCAGCCTGTGGAACTGTGTTATGGCAGCCCTATCAAACTAATATGCTAATTGATGCCTGTGCTCCCACTCACACCAAGTTTGAGGTCTGTTGATCTCTGTCTTTACTATCTAGTCAAACATGGTATTCTAAAGAATGAAGCTCTCTTTTCTCTTTTCCATGCCTCATAAAATTGTGTAATGTCTAAAACAAAGGAATCTTTTTGTACATGTTGCACATGTGCACGTACTAGGATAAATGACAGAAGAAACCATTACATGTAGCCAATTAAGATCTTAAATGAACCATTTTTAGAAAAATAACCATTAAGAACTTTCAAACAGTCTTCCCCCAATAAGATGAAAAGAGTTCAATGGATCACAGCATCTGTTTGCAACATGTCAGAGTTGGCACACAGGTTAGATTATAATCAGAAGAGGCTTTCAGTTTGGAACCAGGACCTGTAATATTCCTCGATATTTTGCCTAAGTGCTTAAATTCAGTAGGTTTGAATATACAATCAAATTTGTGAATATGTCATCTTGTAATTAAATCTCTCCAGTGTCTAACCCCAAATCCTTACTAATTCCCTATACAACATTTTTTTCTTTAGTCTTTTAAACAGTCTTGGGTAACACCCTAATTTGTGATATGACATTACCATGTTAAAGCACTCTGAAAGCACAGGAGATTAATTCAACTAATTCAAAATTAGAATTAGTTGTACTGCTAATGTGCATTTTCATTAACATTTATTCAGAAAATTTCAAAAAGAGTGGATATATTTTTTGTACTGTATTTGTTAAAGAGGCATTTTGTACACCAAACTACATTTGTAGAATAAAATCATAGACCACTTCTAAGGAAAAATTTTCCAATAAACTAAGCTGAAATATCTGAAGGGAGGGTCTATTTGAAATAGTTTTTCAATTGAAAATAGTTTCTTTTTGGAGCTTTGTATGTAATATTTTATTTCAGATTCCTAGGAGAATGCCTAGCACATAGTAAGTATTCAATATATATAGTTGAATAAATGAATGAATAGAGTAATACTGTAAATGTTTTAGAATAACATATTCATGTGGAAAAGAATCATGCCCTCTTTTGAAATCCATTCATTATAGCATAAAATTCAACATATTGATAATAAAAGTATTATTTTTGTATTGATACTACAAGGACATTTAAAAGAGCAAGAAGTCATTCATGCCACTTCCAGAATGAATCTACTACATTCCCCCAATGACACATTACTCATTTGTTTATCTGACATTGCTCACCAAAATGAGTAGCATGGGGACTCCATAATACAATGCCCTAAATATAGTTTGTGTTTAGTAGATAATGATTGAATGAATTAATGAATGAAAGTCTAGGTGAATACTGTTTACAACTCACTCTTAAAATTTAAAATTTCTCATACAGAGGCTTTGTGAAGACAGCTTAATTCATTCTGCTGAAAAAATGCAGAAATCAATCTGTTGACCTTAAAGGGAATATTAGGTACAGAAATCCACAGCATCAAAATACATAAAATTTCTATGACAAACAGTAAGGTTTTGACATGTAAAATACTTTTTTAACTTTTAGGGAAATGAGTTCTATCAGCTAGTATCAAAAGATTCTATGAGTCTATTGCTATAGACCTGAAATATACTAATGGATTATGTGTTCAATTTTTTAATCTCTCTCTTAAAGTGCAATACTGGTTACCTAGATATGATTCAGACTATATTTTTGTAGAGATCATTTGGAAAATTTATTCCTAGATTTCAGAGAGGCCTAAAGGGATGTTCTAGCCCTGGGGAGACACTTTGCCTTTCTAGGATACAGTTTATTCACACTTGGCTTTACAGGTTATATTCCAAATCATAGCTTTTGTTGAGAAGTGGGAGAATAATTTTGTTTGCCTTTCCCTTAAGCACTGCCCTGTCTTTCATTTGCCCTATTTAATTCTCATTTTTAATGAGAATAAAGTCTACCACCTTGCATTTTGTGGAAAATCAAGTAACAGCCTTTTCAAATTCTAATACAAAGAAGCATAATTCTGTTTCCACAGCTGGTTAACACAAATGTTTCTGAAGTGCTGATATCTAACATGAAAACAAAGTTGGAAAAGTCTACGGAGTAGGCGCAGGCATGGAGGATCCGGATTCTCTGTGGTCCACTGTCTGTTCAAAGATTCTCAGCTGTTGCCAGTGATAAAATAGATGAATATTTATAACCCCATTTACTGAATCATTCACAGACATTATATCCAAATAAGACTAGAACAAATTGTTGGAGCTCTACTCTGATATCTTGCATGAATTATTTAAGAATTCTCACAACCTGGATTGTTATATTTCAACAATCCATGTTTTGGGAAACTCATAAACACTATGACTCCATTCCAATTATATCATTCAAACATGTTTCTAAGATATATGTGTACATAGACAATGAATTGCCTCATTCTTCAATTTCCTCTCAAATTTCACTGCTCTAAATCATTCACATTCATTGGTCTGTAAATTATTTCTCAAATGAAATGATTATTGTTGGAATTTTTGAAAGGCAAGCTAGAAAGTAAAGTAAATTCACATATCATGGTTAAATCCCTACCCAGTTTTAAGTTTGTTTATCTTATTCATTTGGTAAATGTACCATTTAAAGACAACTTACATGTTCTCAAAGCTAAGTCATTAAAGTTAGCACTGAACTACAATTATTATATCACTCAAACTAATAACATTTCAGAATTTAAAAATAAGATGTCCCAAAGTGGCCTACTAGTTCATATAATCCAGTTTATTATGGTATGAAGAGTTTATATCAAGTACAAAAGTATAGCTTATTTTTTTCTCTAATACCAGTAAAATTTTTTAACTATATCTTAATGTTCAATAAATGATGTAATCCCATCAGCACAGCACAAAATAAACTTGGATCTAGAATCTAAAAAACTTAAGATGTAATGTCATATGGTTTATTAGTTGTGATTACTGCAAATAACTAAAGAAGTTCATTACTGGTCTTCAATGGTAGTCAACAATCTGTTACAGGAAAATTAGTTCTTAGCCTACCAAGTATTACCATTTCCCATTTTAACAATCCCATTTTTAAAATTTTAAATATCACTTCAAATACTGAAAGGGTTGGGATTTTCCATTCATCTTTTTTTCCAAATGATATGATATTCTAGGCAAAATTAACTTCTGTATCTAATAAATAAAATCTACAGATTTGTGCAAGCTCAAGAAAAAATTGAGTAAAGTAAATATTTAATCGCTCATTTGATCTTCCTCAAGAATTCTAACCACAGTTGTATTACTTGGACTGGTCCACTTCCAGTCATGTGTTTTACTTTCAGATCTCCGTAGAAGAATGCATGTATATTCTGAAGCTATGTTTGATGCATGTCATGTCACCATTTTATCAACTAGGAATTATCTAGGTTGCAATTTTTATGGTCAGAGATTTCTGAATGCTTTTGCCCTAAACCTTAGTTACTTAAGAATGAAAAAGTTATTACTCAGTGTTTTCCAGACAAGACCTTCACTGGTTTGGGAGGAGGGCAGGTGGCCCAGGGAGAAAAACAGAAGATTTGATCATTAAATCAATTTTTAGTTAACTTACTTAAGATTGAGTAAAACATAAGATACAGTGGAGAGATACAAGGTCTATAGTTGAGAACTTTGTTTCCTTAGCCCTACAGTTTCATATGGAGACATTTCTGTTAGAATAACAAGCCCAGCCTCTCTTGCCCCCTCAGGCACTTCTACCTAGTGAAGGAGGACTGTTATCCCAGGTAGTGAATGTGCAAGAGGACATCAGCTTGCCCTTTCATGAATTTGCTTGGGTTCTGCTTTTTGCCCAGAGGAAAAACGTCAGAGGCCTCCGATTATCCAGATGTGTCAGTAACTACCGGTGCAAGTCTATTACATTCTGCGGGAAATTGGCAGCAAGCCCTTTTGACCTAAGAGCTAAGTGCAGATCTACAATCAGTTTTAATCTCCATTTGTCACATTAATCTCCATTTATCTGTCTTCTCTAGACTGTTTCTCATTTGATGCTAAACTATGGAAGTGGAGAAAAGGGAGTATTATTGTTGACTCTGAAAAAACCTCAAAATTTATATACGACACTGGGGGGAGCATCCACTTGGAGCTTCCTTCCTTTTGAAGGAAATAAACACACATAAATTTTGAAAGAAGACAATTGCGAAAACGCTATGATAGAGATATATATGGGAGCCTGGTAAAGGCAGAAGAAGGTTCTAAATAAGGGATTCTGGAAAGGCTTCAGTGAGAACTATAAGCAGAACTTGAAAGCATTTTGGATTTGGAAAGCAATTTACAGAGAAGAGGAAAAAAAATGTTCCAGGTATGCAGAATTAAAACAATGTTTTATTCTTTGTTAAGTGGGGTAAAAAAGCACATTGTTTTACAATGCATACTATCTAATCCCTTGATATAACTGTTATCTATATATCTATAGAAGTATGCATATATAATTGTGTGTTTGCACAGACATATACTCATATATGTAGACCCTGAGAAAAAGGTCTGGTGGAAAAGATACCATGTTTAATTGAGAAGAACAGACAGGAAATCACAGATGGCTGTGGAGACTTTTAACATTTACTCATATTGCTGCTGTCATATACCACACATACTTCTCCATAGTGGGGTTATATCGATCTTCTAACAAGTTATTTAATTGAAATAAAGAGAGAAAGAGAAAGAAAGGAAGGGGGGATGAATGCAGGGAGAATTACAATGAGAAACACACGACAATAGAATTACACAAGCCTTAATCTACTTCTTTATTTAGAAGTTACTCTAGGACTGTAAAATGTCAATGGGACATCTTTATGGCAATCAATATTCATTACATTGATAAATAAAAAGGTAGAAATCAATACTCAAATGTTCAACAGATAGAATGAGAGATAAATGTCAGGTGGATACTCATTTCAAAAATTATAGGCTTTATTTATCTATCTTAATACATCAAAATTTAATTTTACTGTCTTTTCACTGATAGAATCCTGAATAAGTCAATGCTAAATTAGATTATTTCCAAACTTATGACATGCCTCCAAATTTTTCATCGAGTACACAATCACTCAGAAAATAATATTGCTAACGAAAAGCATCTTCTCTCAAGGGTAAAATATGTCGCTCCAACCCTGCCTTTAAAGCCCCTTCTTCTTTGTTTCAATGATAAAACATTAACCTATTCTATACATTTTGTAAATTTAGTAATTATGACCTTATTTGTTTCAACTAAGTTGGATTATGACAACCATTACTAATGTTCTACAAAAAGATATAAGAAAGGGAAGCAGAGGGGTTCTGACCTTGGCAAACAGCTCAAGGCAGGCTTCCCAGAGAACAGGATTGAGCTAAAATGGGAACGATGCAAGGGAGGCTTGTTGGAGGGGAGGGAGGCAGAGAAGAGAGCAGGTGGGTGGGTCCTGGGATGGAGCCCGGTCATGTGCCCGGGAACGGACTTCCGGTCAGTTGGGAGAGAGTCTGTTGGGATGGAGAACACCAGGTGGAGAGGGTTCTGAGGGCCACGTTAAGCAATGATGTCTTCTTTGTAGAGGCAGTCAAAGACGCTCCAGTGGGTGAACCAGAGGAGTGGCATTTTGAAAGGACCTCTCTGGCTTCAGTTAATCAATCTTATCAAGCAACTTCATATTCATGTATTTCTAAGTAAAACTGATTTAGCTGCAGCAAATGGTACTGACACAGACATGGTCAAAATGCTTAGATGAGGCATTCCACTAATATCTTTCCCAAATTCACTTAGAATTGGTCTTTATATAACCAGAAAGGCTGTATGTACCACCTCATCCACACCTCTCCTCCCTGCAGGCAGGAACTATACTTGCTGGTTCATTGCCGTATTCACAGGCACCAAAAGTACTATCTGACCTACTATAACTTTTCTCACGGACTGAGGACCCTAATATGCACACTTTCATATTCTAAGTGGACATTATTCAAGACTTGTCTCTATAACCTCTACTCTGTAGATTGTCCATATGAACCGGGCAGAGTTTTCGATAATAGATTAGAACACCTACATGCGGGCAAAACCAGTCAGCACATGCCATTGGAAAGTTTGCCTTCTATGAACTACATACCAGCTGCTCAAGAGATTCTCAGTGTATGCTCAACAATATATAAATTTATTTTTCAAATAATCCTCTCATAATTCTTTTTCCCTATAGAAATGCATATAACCTACTTTAAAATACCCTTTATGATACATAAAATGCTAACAATGAGCCCTGACAAAACTATGCAAATATAGATCATTTATTTTTAGGTCAAAATGGATACAATCTAAATTAAGGGGCTAGTTACTAAGGTTACGATGAATGAGTGAATAAAGTAAAACAGTATTTCAGTAAGTCTTAACAAGCACAAAAAATATACTCAACAAAATATATCTCTACAGAGAAAGCTATCATGACATATTTTTTCCCAAGAGCTATATATCTGCTCAAGTAAGTACATTTCTTCTCTTTTTTCTTTTTCATCTGTTGTATAAGAATCCTATCTTTATATAAATATAAAATCCCTTGCCCCTATGTGACAATGAAAATTTAAGTGTGTATATTATAGGCTGTTAATTTGTCCAGGTCACAACTGCTTTGAAAAAGAAAACAATGGATAATGTTTTAATTATATTTGACTTCTTTCCAAATTTCAGAGACTATAAAAAATATTTCAGTCCTAAAATCCTGAAATTAGGCATTGAAAAACTTTATGGTGATTAAAACTAATATACATTTGTGTAGCTCTTTACAATTCACAAAGTGCTTTCATTAATATTAGATCATTTAGATATAAAAGATCAACTACCCTGGAAAATGAGTGTTTAGCTGTAACTTCACATGAATCTTCCACTATATAAAGCGATTTTTAAAAACAATCATGAGAATAAAAATGATAGAAGAGGAAAATTAGGAAGATTTGTTTATAAAGAGTTCACTTTGGCCAGGCGCGGTGGCTCACGCCTGTAATCCTAGCACTCTGGGAGACGAGGCGGGTGGATCACTCCAGGTCAGGAGTTCGAGACCAGCCTGAGCAAAAGCGAGACCCCCATCTCTACTAAAAATAGAAAGAAATTATCTGGCCAACTAAAAATATATGTAGAAAAAATTAGCCGGGCATGGTGGCGCATGCCTGTAGTCCCAGCTACTCGGGAGGCTGAGGCAGTAGGATCACTTAAGCCCAGGAGTTTGAGGTTGCTGTGAGCTAGGCTGATGCCACGGCACTCACTCTAGCCCGAGCAACAAAGTGAGACTCTGTCTCAAAAAAAAAAAAAGAATTCACTTCTACAGTAAAATACTATCCTGTTGGAGATGTCTGTTGAAAACTATAAATGAGCAATCCAAGAGATCAGGTGGAAGCTGTAATAGACTTGGCCTCGTGTCTTTCTGGAGGAGCCCATATTAGTCCAATATTAAATTTCCATTTAAGAGAAAAATCACATCCCTAAAAATTTTTATTCTTAAAACTAGCATGACATAGGTTTTAACAAATTTGAATTCATCAGGACCCTAAGAAATAAGTCTTCTTTAATTCCCAAAGCTCTAACATGTAAACCACATTTTAATAGTATAATATTACTATTAAGAGAAACTAGCACAGCTGGCTTCCATTATTAGTGAACTACCATTTCTCCAGCTTAATTTGGGTGTTACAAGTTATTTTCTTGATAGATCAGTAAGTCATAAACTAAAATAGGTGTCACAGTCTGTTTATAATCTCTTTCACGTCCAGAAAACATGAGTCTCTCAGTTCATTTTTATGCAGGAATTCTAAGTCATCATTTCTTTGTGCCTCTTGAGTAATACATGACAGAGTACAGAATAATAAATCACATTTTACTACGTATAGAATGGCAAAAGTCACAAGGCTATATATAATACTCTATTACTTCTGCCTTCTATAAATGATATTTACCAGCAGAGCCCTAACTCTGACATTTAATCTCCTTAAATTCTGATCAAGTTATTAACATTACCTATATTTAACTGGATAACAGTCATTCTTCCTTATTTCAACATTGAGGGGAAAACTTAACAGTATAAACTTTATATGTGACACAATTTGCATGCCCTGAAGTCCCCAGTTTCTTTTTTCAGACTCAAGGCTCTTAAAGCACAGGCTATGCTGGATCAGGACAGTTACGTTTTGACTCATGTGAATCCTAACAGCATCAATTCCCATTCTTCCTTCGTATAAATGAGGGTACTGGGTCCTACGAACTCCAAATATCTTTCTGTCTTTAAAGTATGTGTTTCTTTAATTTCATACAGCACGTATGCCAGTTTTCTTGATTCCAATGATCAAAAAGGTGGTGACCTTTTTGCTTTTAGGGTCATGAGCTGTAACAATGAATATTGTTAAGTCATGCTGTTAGTATGTCTATAACGTATTTTTGTAAGAGATTATTCTGATATAGAAATATTCACAAACAACCAGAAATTATACACAGATTGTAAAGAAACTACTATGACACATGTCCATTATTTGTACCTGTGATAAGCAACATTAATTTATAATGCATTGATAAGGCTTTGATGAAAAAAGTAAAACAAAATTAATTTCTACTTTTGCCTGCTTATTGGAAATCAGACAGCATAAATAAATGTAAACAAATTAATTATATTTCTGAAGGTTTCTTCATTTTTAGAATATTGATTATACATACCCAGGTACAGTGGTAGACTGCCAAGTATTTCACAATGAGCTTTCCAGGAAATAAGGCCCTCATTTTTAGTGTTTGCCAACTGCTGTGGTATAAACACCCCTACCTTGGCTGGTTTCAAGCTACAAATATAAGGACAATTTCTTGCAAAATGTCTAAAAATTGTCCCTTGTAAGCCAATAAAAGCCAGCTCCAGCATACCACAGCATGTATATTTGAAATACATACACACACCAATACAGGTTGAATATCCTTTATCCAAAATGCTTGGGACCAGAAGTGTTGCAGAGTTTGGTTTTTTTCAGATTTTGGATTATTTGCATATACTTAATGACATATCTTGGAGATGGGACACAAGTCTAAACACAAAGTGCACGTCTGTTTCGCAAACACCTTATACACATAGTCTAAAGATAATTTTATACACTATTGTTAACAATTTTGTGCATGAAACAAAGTTTGTGTACACTGAACCATCAGAAAGCAAAGGTGTCAGGTGTAGAATCTTCCACTTGTGATATCATGTGGGCACTCAAAAAGTTATAAATTTCAGAGCATTTCAGATTTCAGATTTTCAATTAGGGATGCGCAGCATGTGAATATACGAATATGTTGACATACACTACATACACAAAAAGGAAACAAATATAGTTCTTAACAAAGCAATCAATTTCTTTAAAGTTTATGGCAGTTCCTTTTAAAGGACACTTTATACCTCCTATCTTTCTAATCACATAACTTATAATTGCATTGGAGGTCCCTTGTAGAGTAACATCAGTGGTTTTGAAACACATCAGCATTTAAGCATATAATTAGCTATGGCCATATGTTTGGTATCTAAAATAAAGCAGGCCAGATTTAAGAACTCAGACAGCAGACCTCTAAGAAATTTCATAATTTGATCTTCTTATCATCCTTCACAAAGTTCTTATAAGAATGTGTGCTGGTAAATAAAGACTGCGTTTACTTAAAGACTCACATATTCTATTCAAATATAGTCAGCCCTCAGTGTCTGTAGGTTCCACATCCTGGATTCAACCAACTGAGGATTGAAAATATTTTTTTTTAAATAACAATAAAACAGTAAAAAAAATGCTAATTTAAAAATACAGTATAACAACTATTTATGTAGCATTTATATTGTATTAGGTATTAAAAGTAATCTAGAGATGATTTAAACTATATGGGAGGATATGCACAGGTTAACGCAAACACTGCCATTTTATATAAGGGACTTGAGCATCTGTGGATTTTGATATCTACAGGGGGTCCTGAAACCAACCCCTCACAGATACCAAAGGATAACCATACAGAGATAAAGCACTTAGTTTTCAGTATACCATTAAACTCATACATTTAATGAGGTTTTCTTTTTTAACCACAATTTTTTTTGCAACGGGGCATAATCCCCAAGGAGGAAAGTTATCGTAGGGAATCTCAAAAAACTCCATCCATCCATCCATCCATCCATCTACTCCATCTAAAGTATGGAAAGCCCAGACTCAAACAATTTACAAAGGCCCCAGTAACAGAAAAGCAATAAGTTAGCATCCAGCAGAGATAGGTCAAGACTACAGACATAGCACAACTCCATTCATAGGTGCCAGCCTGGGATAGCCCCCTCTGAGGTTGTGCAACATGGTGACTCCAAGTGCTCTCATCTGCTGCTACCATCAGAGCAAACTGGCACAACTAACAGAGAAAAATGTGGTAATGTCAATCAAAATTTAAATGCCTATAACTTTTTCCCCAGCAATTCCACTTCCAGTAATTTCTTTTAAAGATAAACTCCCCCTTTTGTGAAAATATGCACATATAAGGACATTCACTATGGTATGTTTGTAACGGCAAAAACAAAACAACCTACATGTTGAGGACGAGACCACTAACTCAATCAAGTGTGATAAATCTGTACACTGGAATAACATGCAGCTTTGCAGAGTAAAAAAATGAAGTAAGTCCTTAAGCACTAAAATGGAATAAATGTCAAGATATATTGTTAAGTAGAAAAATCTGCATAACAATGCGGGTATGGTTCCATTTGGGTTAACATATAAAATAAAAATTTGTGTGTGCATAAAACTATCAATGGAAGAATCACAACTGCCTATAAGAATGGTTGCCTCTAAAGAGGCCAATTCTTTTGTATCATTTGAATATTTTTGTATTACTAATTCATAAATATTTAAAATGAAACATCTGGAAAGATTTGTCATGGCATATCAATTGTTCAAGTTCTAACGGATTTTAGGCCTTCATCACTTTTCTTTTTCACAAGAAGAATTAAATGTAACCTGGCATGAAAGGATCCACATTTTTACTCATTTTTAAAATTGCTCTCTCTTGCTTATTTTTTTTCTGGAACCCCTGCCTCCTTTTCTGAGGAAATGTCTAAAGCCATTATGCCCCAAATAATTGTCACTGTAACCCCCTGAAGTCTGGACCTAAGAAAGGTGAAAGTTGTTTTTAGCTTGAGGAAAGTTCTAGAAGCCAAGAAAAATTTCGAGGACAGTGAGAAGGGCAGGAATTTGTCCAAAAGTGTGAAAAGCTGAGGGTTTACAAGCGGTTATTTCCTGTATACTTATCAATGTTACAGTCTTATAGTTAGAATTTATGTATCTTGACTCCAATATCAGCACTCTCATTAATGATTTCATGTTAAAAAAATATAATATATGCAAGTGTGTGTGTGTGTGTGTGCGTGCGTGTGTGTGTGTGTGTGTGTGTGTAGAGAGAGAGAAAGGAGATAACTGTGAATAATGCCAGAAAGACCAAAGTTACTTCATCTTTATTAATCCGCTTTTTCCCAGCAACATTTGCCTATCCTCAATATTTTTCACTAAACCCCAGGTTGACACCTCAAAAGTGAAGAGATAGTCAGTTAAATCCACCAGTTAAGAAGCTTATCTGTTTGTCCAACCCTGGGCAAAGTACATGTGAAACAAATGAAACTGCATAAACCTATCCCTAGGGGAGCTTAAAATCTTCAAACAGCAACTAAATTTCTCAGGGAATTTTGGAGTGGTGGATTTACACTCAATTTCCCTACGAATAGGGACACTCTTTTTTTTTTTTTTTTCATGCAAAGAAACAACAAAATATATTTATCTAGAAGTGGCACTTATATACTGGATTCCTGTTATGCCTTAGAATGTTAAAAAGCAATATTCATGCTGCCTCTAAACCCAGCTGTTTCAAGTAAATACACACTACAGGAAAATGTACTAGTACAGAAAGCTGAACTCACTGTCATACCATAGTGAATGCTCTCATCAGTCTTAGAAATTAATCACCAAGAAGAAGCTTTCTTAGAAAATGGTAAGCCTGGGAAATCCTAACAAACAGGCACTTCTCTGCATTTGGAATAACTCATTTCAAAATCCCAATGTTTCCTGCCATAAAGGACCATTCTGCAATCACTCTGACTTCTCCCTCCCTCCTCCTGGGTCCTGACCTACACTCAAACTGCCCACGCATGATAGAATTGTCTTTGCTGGAGAACAAAGCATGCTCAATAATCAATACAGGCTTCAAAAGGGAAACCAAAGACATGATAATAATACCTTAGTCCTTGGGTGTATACAAATAAGAGCCTTCACTTTCCTTCCGGAGAAATTATCTGCTGTTAGTAAAGGAATTTGCTTTGCATATCAAAGAGTCTTGGGAAAGGTAGCTGACTCTAAGCATGAAAAAGATAGTGGTGAATCCCACCCACCATGACTCTATATAATTCAATGTTAAACCCCAATACTGAACTACAAAGAAAAGGCAATCAAACTCTACCTTTTATTGTGATTACTACATTGCTTTAAATATTATTTTTTCAAAGTAATTTTTGATGCCCCTGTTCTCTAGCACCCTAAGCACAGTCCTTTTGGGTAATGCAACACTGCCTTTCATAATTTCTCCCAGTAGCACCATAAAAAAACAGTACAGAGGATTCAAAAGCCAGAGTTTGGCAAAGTCTAAAATAAAATAAATTTTAAATCTTACCTTTGATTTTCCCCATCTAGCATGATGCTGGCAATGTGTCCTGCAATGTGACTTAAATATAACAATGTTCTAGGTATTAATCAATAACATTATAATTTGGGAAAATGGAGAGTCCTTGAATCTGAACAATGAAGGCATTGATTTCTATTCTTAAATTTCATTTTCTATAGAATTTCACACTGACATATTTTTTCAAATTTTAAGAATTTTAGGTACCCCTTTATAGAAAGAATTCTATTAACAAAACCCAGTGAAGGGATCATTAATGAAATTACTTTTAAATGGTGGCTGAATTATAAACTAAAAACACTGAACCCTCAGCTAATTCTCAAATTAGCAACGTATTGGTATATATTGAAACTCCTCAACAAAAAGTCCTTTACATGTTAGTATTTACGAAAATGAAGGCTCCATTACAGAAACAAATAATCGATGATGCAGTTACACTGTTTTTTCTTTTCTTAAAATGAGTTACTCCATGAAAGAATACAGTAAAAATCATCACAAATATTTGTAATTTCCCTTCTCATTCCTCACTTAACTTGTTTTATATTATACAATCTTCCATTCCATTGATGTTTGTACAATGCCTAGATCTAAGCTATGTCAAAGTAAATAAATGTGGAACTTCAAAAATGTATCTTATTTTAATTTCTGTCTTATTCTCTTAGTTCTTTTGAGTTTATACAATGGGAATGAAAAGACATGTAGTTAACACTGACATCAAGCAACTACATTGAGGTATTGATAACACAAATCTCATGATGCTACCAAACAAGATATTGAAATTGACTATATTATTTCACAAAAGTCATACAATGGAAAAACAGTTGGCTTATGTATTGTATACCCCTTATGTAAATTTTGGATTCCCAACCATCTCTAAATGTCAGCACATTCTGATTGCAACCCTCTCTTGGTGAAACCATAGTTGAGATGAGATGACTGTTTTCCACCCCAGAAATAATTCAATTCCTTAGAGTTGAATTAAACTGACTTTCTGCCTAGGGAAAAGAGCTCAGAGAAAAAAAACAAAAAAGCAAATAATCAAACAAACAAACAAAAACCCAGAAAGAATAAAGGAAGATACAGTTCCTTAAAAGACTAAAGACTAAAAATAGAAATATTGCAACACAGAATAATGAGCTAAAACATATATTTACCCTATATGAAAATCATATTATTACAGTCTACATGAAGATCATATTTACAATCTGCTTTTGAGAAAAAATTAATGCCTGTTACTAGGAAGATCTAATGATACATAACTCTTTTTATTATTTTCCCCTTTAACCTTCTGTTTGTCTCCTTGTACCTTTAAGATAGCTCAACTTCTAGAACTCAGCCACCTCTGCAGAACTCTATGAATCAGTCCCTCAAGTTCCATAGACCTACTCTGACATGAGGAAGAATGGGTTCACTGGGTCCCTTTTGAATAGAACTCAACAGAGTATCAGGTATGGGTTAGCCCTAAGCAGTTCATGAGCACAAATTATGAACAAAGACCTCAAATGAGAAATTACAGTTGGGAGAAACTTAAAGTCTGTTTCTAAAGCAGTATTCAAAGTGAACAATAACTTTACCACTAAAATGCATGTCTCCCTGAAGTCTTTATACTTATTTGCATTAGCCAGCTACATACCATTATTTTCCAGCTTCAGAAGTCACCATGGAGGTAATGTTTAGCTAAGTTCTACACTCAGGTTTTTGCCCCCCACCACCATTGGGCTCCTAGTTGCATGCCACAGAAACCAACTATAGCTAAATTAAGCAGAAAAGAATTTATTGACAGAAACCTGAGAGTGAAGAAATAGGATGAGAAGAGAAGTAAGAACAAATGAAGCATCAGCCAAGATCACAGCCAATACTAAAGCACAAAAACCATCCACCAAGGGCACTGTTACAACCAGTGAGCACTTCATGGCATGGAGAGACCCATCCTAGCACCCTCAGCACGGGACACTTGAGGACGCTGCTAGAACCTCCACAAGTGCCATTTGGCCACTGGTATCTCCAGAATGAAGGAGGCAGCAAAATGAAGGACTGTCCCTGCTTCTTTGTGTTACAAGTGGCCAATGCAAACACCAGGATGGGTAGATATCATCAGTCTACTGTAGGTCATGTACTGATACATGCAGAGGAGATTTGGAAAGCAAGCATCTGGCATTTTCAGTTCCTATAATTGTAGAAAAGCTCTGCCTCCCATCTAGAGTCAAAAGGATGGGGATTTCTGGAATCTAGGAAAGGAGGTTCAGATGCAAACAGCTAGAATAATGACAGTGTAATGCTATACAGTTTTACATATGATGACTAAAAAATCTATATGAGTAATAAGTTATCATCTGCCCTTGATGGAAGATTCTAGAGATGTCTAGATGTCTAAATGGAAAGTAGCAATATAATGGCTGGATGTCAGTATATGCCCAATAGTATAGAGAATATCTTTCCTAACAAAGAATATACAAGAGTTGGTCAACACCTCCATAGAGGTGGTTTACTGGGAATCAAAGGAAAGCCCAGGTCATTGTCACCATTTAGTACATTCACTATATGTGTTATCAAATGCCTTATCTGTGCCAGGCATTAAAGACTATGCAAGGATAAATCAGACACCATCCTGCCTTTTAGGAGCTTATAGACTAATGGGAGACTAATGAAATATACTAGCTATTTGTATTTTATATTTGTTCTGACACGTTAAAAAATGATTACTGTTCCAAAGTATTTAAACAAAATATTTTGAGAGGTAAGAAGAAGGAGGAATTATTCCTATGAAATGCATTCCTTCTTAGAAAAAAATGATGATCTCTCTTGTCCATAGGAAAGCAACATTTAATCACAGTGCCATTAGTCTCAGTCTCATTTTTTCCAAATGAGAAACTTCCTTTAGAAATTAAAAAAACTTAAATGGCTGAAACGAATACTTCAGCAAATCATGCTTGTGTATTTGATCTTAACAAAATTTTATTCAGTTACTATTTACTGTGAGCAGTAAATCCGTGCAAAAAAAAATCCCATACTTCCAACCTCAAAAAATATATATTTGGTATACAGGCTTATATTTTCCAGGTTAGGACATAAGTTTACTGTCCAAGAAATGGGGTTCCAAGATTAAATGTTCAAAGTTTTTGACAGTATGTTATATCTTTCATTCAGAGATCAGGCATGCCATTTGGAAAAGAAACAGCACCTTCAATGTTACAACTATTCTGTCAGAAATATTCAGGAAAGGCTAAAGATCAATATGCATGACATCTAAAGACATACCCAAGTTCAGAGCTTGAATTCCATGTGGGGAAAAAAAACCCAAAACATTTAACTTTGTTTTTCGAAAGAGATATTTGTACAGATCAACTTTAAGAAAAACAAAATCTGGGGTAACGATTGTTTTCTTCTTTAAAAGTATTTCTGGAATTCACTTATTTCATTAATTGTTGCATTTCTGAAAAGACAGGTGCTTGTTTCTTCATACATCTGACATGTGCTTCAGTTTAACACCGTCCACTGCCAGCACCGAGCTGGCGAGGCGCAGCCTCCTGTAAGAGCAGCGAATTGGAAACATCCTGGCTTCCCACCAACTCCATAAATAAGGCTCCCTTGTGCCATGGTTTTAAATACCTTCATTTTAAAATTAGATTTTGATTTTTTTCTCAGAAACAGCTAAATCTCTGTTGAGCTACCAAAACATATTTTACAACTTAGATTAGTGTGGTCTGCCTTCCTGCTTTTTTTGCAGCTGCTACTTTTAAGAGAGAACATTTCACTTTCCAAATGAGAATAGAGGCTTTTATTTAAAGGAGGAATTTTTCTGTTTGTTGTCATCTGGGCATCCTCTCTCTCTCTATTTTTTTTATAATTCCAGAACTTACTTAAAACATCTTCATATGCAAACTGCAACAGTACAAGGGTTTAAATGTTCACAGTTTCAAATGTGATAGAAAACATAGAAACTGACTGAAAAAATAAACCAAGTCAGATCACGGAGGGCACAGAAAAGCTAACCTGTTTTCACCTTTTCTCCATCTGGAAACATTGATTGCACCATCTACGTAAGAAAGTTAGTATTTAATAAAAGGATTCACAACATGAATTGTTCTTTGAGTCACCTATGGCAAAAGATAGCCACAGCATTAGTATATCATCTTTGATTATCAAAATATTTATGTCTTTTTACATAAGCATACACGCTTTAAGAAGGTAGCCATGATATCTACGAATTTTTAAAATACACGACACAATCACACACTAATTTTTGCTAAAGGAATGTTTGGATATGAAGTGGTAGAATTATCGCCACTTAAAACTACATCTTTAGCCAGGGTAATCAGATGTGATAAATGTGGTTATTTTCTGAATATCTCTCTAGAAACTTTATTAGAAATATGAGAACTATATTAATCTGAGGTTAAACATCTCCCTTGGTAGTTATATACAATTTTCTAAGGACAGATGCATGTTCTATTTACTTGAACAAAGATCAATTGATGCAGCTTTGCAAAACCAGAGCTGCCCATTTCTTAGGGAGTTCATAGGGCACGATCTTTTATTTAACAGAAGAATTTAACCTCCATATTTCCTATATAATTAGGGTTCATCTGCTTATAGTATAAAGAAATAGACTATTCTAGTGGAGGAAAAAAGGTACCTGAGAATGCCTGACTCAGAGCCCTCACTTCCTCTTAACCTCTCCCCCCAGGTGTCACCTTTACCTGTCCTCTAGGCTCCCAGTGCCTTTATCACTCACTCCACTTCCCGCATCATACAGAAATTAATCATCTCTGTGTCTATCTTCACTATTCTGTGTGTACCTCAAGGGCAGGGAAACTGTGGGTGCTGTTCTTTTAACCAAGTGATTAAAAATAAATTTTTACTGACCTGTACTGATATCAGTAAGAGAGCATAAGAAGGCAACAGCCTAAAATAGAATTTGCAAAATTACAAGTGGTTCCTATGTGTATCCCAGCAGCACAATTTATTATTCAAAGTCACCATCGTAAATAAACCATTCAAAGCCAGTACAATTTGACTGCTTTATCCCTAGGCCTGACTTTAAAAACTAACTTTCCTCTCTATCAACTTCTTTATCTCCCAGGAAATGTCACTGCCATTTAAAGTACTCTTTACATTTAACTTCTCTAATCTTTTCAGGTATTTGAAAATATGCCACGTTTTGAAAAAAGATTTTGACAGACATATACCTATAAATAGCAGTGCTTCATTGGGAGAAATGTTGTGCTTTATAATCAAATGAAAGCAACAAAATGCATGTTCCACACAATAAACTCTGGTGGTCTATACTTTCACAAATTGATTTCCACTGGCGTAAGCTAATATAGCTTATCAGCTGCAATCGTTCAAAGAAAATATAAGGGTGTCTTTATATTACACCATTAATTTTAATCTGAAAGTTGTCTGGAAGAGCTCTCTGGCAAACAGAACAAAAAGCAAAAAAATAAATAAATAAACAAGAACAAAAAACAGTATTTTTATATTTCCAATCAAAGAGTGGTTAATTATTTATTGAGTACCTACTCTGCTCAAGCACTGTGCTCCAGGGAATACAAATATGTGTTAAAGTGTCCTCAGATATCTCAAAGGCAGATTTGGGAAACAAAAACTAAGTACCTCATTTTAAATAATGCAAGAAAATATAAGAGTAGAACTTGATTAATTATCATTAAAGAGACAAATACAAACTTGGCAAAGAAGAAAACACGAACTAGATGGCCTAGAATAAATAAATCTGAAATGGATTTTGAGGGGGATTTGAAGAGGAATTTTAGTTGGTCTGGGTTTTACTTGGTGGAGAAAGGCAGGAAAGACAGGTGAGCACTGTCATGAGTGTGTGCAAATAAAATGAGTCAGGAAGAAAAGTGAATTGAGTGAATAACTTTTTATCAGATGGAAATTTCTAGAAGATGAGTGCTTGGAAGTAAGTTAGAAAGGTAATCTGAGTTCTTCAGTGTCAAACCAAGATGTTTGAAATTTATTCTCAAGCTACTGGAGAACAAAGTGAACTGTTGATAGCTGAACACTTTAAACTTTAAGACAGTGGCTCTCAAAGCGTGGTCCAGAAACCAGCAGCTCCAGCATCCCCTGGGAACTTGTTAAAAGCAGAATTCAGGCTCCACCTCAGATCTACTGAATCAGAAACTCCCAGGGTGGGTCCCATCAGCCCATGTTTGAACAAGGCTTCCAAGTGATTCTGATGCACACTCAAGTTTGAGAACCACTGGTTTAAGCAAAATAATCAAAGCAATGTATCAGATCATTCTGCTGACAGTAAGTAAGCACAAAGAAACCTATGAAAATGATACGAGAGAGAAGTTCCGGTGCCATTTCCAAGAGAACACAAAAAAAGAGAGGGCAAATGTTTTTAAAAGATTTGCTGTTTGACATTTAGCAGCATTTCAAGATCACCTTTTAAAGTTCTATTAGAGCTTCTCTCTTAGAAGCTCATCATAAAAGGAAATTAAAAATGACTAAATCTAGAGTGGGGATTACAGCCTACTAGGTTTTCTCTCCTCTTCTGATAAGAAACAGGAAGATTTCTCCCCACCACACCTGCGTCAGAAGGGAAGTGGGAAAAGGAGAACTGACATTCATTTTGAAATCTCTCTCTGCATGGATAAGGAAACTAGGATTTAAAGAGATAAGAAAACTTAAAGAGCCAATTCATAAGCACAAAACTAGGAATTAAGTCCTTTTGCTTCAATGACAGCATCTGCCAGGAAGCCCAAAGATTTCCATATAAATAAAGAATTCATATTATTCCAAGTTTACTTGATATTTGAGAGATACTTCAGAAGTTTTCATATTGGTTATATAATGGATATAATATGTTGCAAATACTTAACTGATTCCATTCTTTTTGCCCCTTAAATCATTGTTTCCTTTCAGACTCCCACCTCTAAGGGCGTGGAGGTCTATGACCTCTTTAGAAGGCAAAAGTCTCCACATCTGGCTGAACAGCTTGAGGTCCAGCCAGAAAGAGAAAAAGGCAGCAACCCTGTCCCTGCCCAAAGGGTCTGTATGAAAAAGGGAGGTGGACAGTTTGCCAAGTCATCCAGTTTCTTCTCTCTGAGCTTTGTCTCAATGTTAGGAAGCCAAAGAGAAGCAAGATTCCTGGCCCAAATTCTGTTTAGAACTCTGTGAAGAGACTGCCTGGTGGGCTACCTGGTACCAACCTTAGGGTAAGATATGGGGCACAAAGTACTCAGAAGGCTATTCCCCCCACACACCTGGGATGCACAAGTCTGGCCTAGCACTCCGCAGAGCCCTCCTAGGAAGACTTAGAAAGCAGCCGAGCTGCAAACCAGAGGCTTGCCATGGTCCTTGATCACCTGGAGGTGGCCAGAGGCCAGTTGAGTGGCAACCCAGTGTCTCAGGAGGCTCTCAGGGCCAGAAAGGCCAGTGTGGGGGTGAATAGTACAGGGAAGAGGGCTAGCTACCTGGTCCTTCCCAAGCTGAACGACACCAGATCACAAAGTAGATCAACCCCAGACATGCAGGTCAGCAGGGCCCCAGAGGTAGGAGGAGCTCAAAGACCTTCATTCTGCTCCCTTCCTGGGGAAGAGTCACCCCCTAACCTCATCTAAGAGATCTGTCTTCTCGTTAGTTGGCAAACATGTATGTAGCCTTTATTATATGTCAGGCGCGATTCTAAGAGCTCTGTAAATGTCAGCTCATTGAATACAATCACAGTGATGAGAGGTTGGGACTGCTATTAGCCCTGTTTACAGATGGAAAAACTGAGGCACAGAGAGGTTCAGAGAGGGAGAAGCAGAGCAGTCAGGAGTCAAAGGAAGTCTCTACTTAACCACTACAACTACAGCAGGTATCCCACACAACTAACAGTAACTGAGAAAAGCCAACGAATCACACCAAATTTTCAAATAAATCAGGCTAAAATGTTTTTTCTTATTACCCATCCCGTGGAAAACCAGAAAAGTTATACGCGTGAAGAAGAGAGGTGCAATGTGTGTATATTATCAACTTTGGGGACAAAAATGGTGGCAGTTCACAACTTCCTAAAGGTTCTTCCAAACGCTTGTAAAAGGAGCGACTTCCTGGAGTGAGGCGAGATGACTCATCTGCGTGGCTGTTTTTCTCTTACCTCTACTAGTTACCGCTGGAAAGTGGAAATATGAAACATTGCTTGGACCTAAGTGAAATCAAAAGACATACTATTTCTCTAATTTTTAAAATGGAAAAACCTCCAATTCCACAAGTGTTCTTCAGTTATGTTTAACGTTTTTTCCCCCAAAAGTCCACAAGACTGAAATACCAACCTCCTTCAACAGACTAACCCTTAATTTAAAGGCCTTCAAGTTCACTGTGTAGGGGGCTCGTGGCTGCCTATCAGGGGACGTTTCACAACCGTGACCAACAGAGGACAAAACACTCAAAACAACAGAAAAGGTAGACTGGATATAATCCTAAAAGGTAAAGGTGTTGTTTTCAGATAGACACGGCAATTTTCAGGATTAAAATGAATCGATTTAAGGTATAAGGAGTTTTAGAGGCTTCACAAGGTTCCATTATTTTTTTCCCTGATGTGATATTACCAAATGGGGCCACTATTAATGGTGAAAATAAACCCTCAGTCATCTCAGTTCCCGACGGGTGATAATATAGGACAGACAGCCCAATAAGGTGGCAGATTTATGGCACTGATAATACTTTTTATTTATCTGAGATTTGTTTCCGTTCTTCACATCTCACATGCCAGTGAACAGGTCCTAGGATATGGTGTCAGTACAATGTCTGTAAAAAATGATTCTTTCAGGGAGGGGAAGAAAAGAACAGTGCTTTCAATGTTCAGTATCCTTTACATCTGCTGCTCAGCTGGAAACACTGTTAAAAGGCCATTAGAACCTTAAGGTAACAGACCTCGAATGCTCTGAAAGCCATGGAGCAATTTGCTGTTTGTGTTAGGAGTATCAGCTCCAGCCACTTCCTTTTCATGGGCTGAAAACAGCTTCTGTCATGAGCCGTGAAAATCAATTCCACAGTAACCAGGCTGAAATGTGGTTTAAGGTGGCGCACCTACAGGCTGGCACTGTGCAGCAGAGCCTCCTTCTGGGCGTCCACTGCACCTTCCACAAGTCCCAGGCATCATCTCTCCAGCAGTGCCCGGGAGGTGATAAGCATCGCAGTAGTTTCCAGGAACCTTCAGGCTTCTCTCTTAGGACGCTGGTTCTCTCTAATGCTTAATTAGGTTAAAATCGAAATTGTCACCCTGAATGAAGATAGCTTTAGGAAACGTCGAACTGGGAAAAGCCTGTTCTTGCTTATTTGTATTCCAGCTTTCCATCTTTCCTGATTATAGTAATTGTGAAAGAGGCTCATGTTTGCCAAATAATACTGTTTCAAGGCCTTTTAAAATATATTTTTAATCTTTTTTTCTTTCAAAGATAAGGTTATAGTTTGGAAAATAATTTCAGAGGAATAGCAACAGTTTTGTCAGGAGTGGTACTTTTTAAATTAATGGTTAGAAAGATTAAAATTCATTTTGAAATATGTTATAGGTTTTCCAGTTATAGGAAATTGTTATTCCAGTTATAAAATGCAACCTTGGTCACCACATAGAATTAAGATGATTCTAACCTATACATACATACATAGTCAACCCTTCGTTAAACTGAAAACCTTTGTGTAATCTACTAAGCATGTTCTGAGTAAGAATAAATTGCCATTCCTAAATCACAGCAATCATCTGATGTTTATGCAAGTAACTTCTTATAAAATTAAATTATCTTAACATCAATAGCTCAGGCTAAGAAACTGATTCAAACTTAATTTGTTAAATTTTTTGTTAACAATAAAATGGAAAAAGTATAACTCATGGTTTTTATTGTGAATATCTGATGCACCTAACTTGTTTTAACTAGAATTTAAATGTGATTACTCTCTATATATATTTTTACTAAAACAGAAAAATGTGGGTTTGTACAATTTTTATGTCTACTGTACAAAATACATAAAGAAGCCCTCTAAGTGATTCTAAGAAATTTCCCAGTTATATTTTTAAAGAAGGGAAAATGGTAATTGAAAAGAGATTATTCATAATAGGTATGTTGTTGCTGACATATGATTTGCCATTTGCAAAGTATTTTATATTCAACTGAAACTGACCTTTTATGAGAGCCATGTGGTAATATAAGTGAAATGAATATATTCTTTATTGCAGTCATATAAAAAGATTGGCCTAAGCTCTTAACATAATACTTGACCTGGTGTCTAATACCCCTAAGTCTGTGAAAGAATATTGAATAAGATACCATATAATCAAATGAGTAGTGAAAGCATAATGAAAGCATTTCACGCATTAGCACTTGACAATGTAAAAGTAACAGTAAACTAAGTTTTCCAAGTTCAAGGCAAATATATAGCTGGAGGAGACGCTGTAATAGATCACCACATAGGAATGTCCAGGAATCCTACATTTCCAGATTGCTAATACTTTAGAATTACAAATTCCTCTTTTCAAAATAGAGCTCCTAAACACTTTAAAAACATTTGGTAGGCAAACAGAAAACAGAAGTCACAGACAAAATCTTGATTTGTTTATTGGTTGATTTTTACTGTAGCTTGTAGGATCATCTAAAAATGGTTCCAAAAACTCTGGCTTCTGAAATCAGTTCATTGGTACAAACATCTCTTTAGAGGAATATGAATCTTATAATGGAAATGCAAAAGATACTACAATGGTTTTTGTTTTACAGGTTAGTTTCCAGCAGTTGTTTCTTTTATAATAAATTACTACATTGTACTTAAAGAAAACTTTTCTTAAACCTTTTGCTGTAAAAAACGAAAATACATTATCAGCAATTTTAAATTGTACAGTTTTTTTAAGTTTTAAAAACTCCCAATCATTGAGATTAAAAAAAAAATATAGGATAAGCAAACAGCTAAAAGACATTTTTTTTTTCAGGACAAAGTTAAGGCCTGTCATTTTAAAATACGTATATTTGTGCATGGTGGCTTTTTTCAAGTTTACTTCACAAGTGCTATTGACTCTGAGCTATTCTCACCTATTAAGAAAATAATAAGAGAAAGTTATTCATCTTTTTTTTAGAAGACCCCAGAGTGTTTTCTTTGCAAAGAAAATAGTTGCCTCAACTTCACTGCAACCTTAAGAGGAAATGTCTCTAGCTCCTTGAAATTCAGCCTAGGAGCACTGGCCCCTGCTCATCTCAGCAGTCCTGGGGGCACAAAGAGAGGAAACCAATTTCTTGAGAAACCTAAGAACTATAATACGGAGCATACATGCCGCCAAGAAAGCCTACAGAATGTAGAAGTGTGCGTACCCAGAATGTGTTATGCTATTCCTTTAATTAAGTGTGTACAAAATGAAGAGTGACCAACTCTAAATGTAGTCACCTTGCATAAGAGTCGAAAGGTCAGGAAAAAAATGGCTAGATCTGCACCTGGAAGCTAGTGTAGGAAAAATAGCTCACAGAGGACGTAGCAGGGTAGAATTAATTACTTTTGAACAGAAATCTTCCAAAAAGGACAAAAAATAATAAGACTCATAGGTACCCACAGAAAGCATACCATAGTAGCAAAGAAAAATAGGGATCTTACAATGAAATGTTGTTGTCCATGTCCCCTTTAAAGCAATGTGGAGGTCCCATGGATGGCCTTTTTTCTCCGCTGCCAGAGGTAATATGGACTGCTCTGGTCCAACTCTGCTCTTTTGCTTGGTGATCCTAGTGGCCCATGTAAACTTTTAAAGGAAATCTGGGCAGATCAGTGGTGCAATTTGTAGTAGTAATATACTTTCTGGGTGGAGATTCTTATCTTATCCAGGATCAAGGTGAAAAACAACAAAAAACCATTACTGAAGATCTGACAGTCTACCCTGACAGAAACCTGTATTTAAAACCACATTAAGGCTGACCACGGTGGCTCACGCCTGTAATCCTAGCACTCTGGGAGGTCGAGGCGGGAGGATCGCTCGAGGTCAGGAGTTCGAGACCAGCCTGAGCAAGAGCGAGACCCCGTCTCTACTAAAAATAGAAAGAAATTAGCCAGACAACTAAAAATCTATATATAAAAAAAAATTAGCCGGGCATGGTGGCACATGCCTGTAGTCCCAGCTACTCGGGAGGCTGAGGCAGAAGGATTGCTTGAGCCCAGGAGTTTGAGGTTGCTGTGAGCTGGGCTGACGCCACGGCACTCTAGCCCAGCCAACAGAGCAAGACTCTGTCTCAAAAAAAAAAAAACACATTAAAAGGCACCCAAAGCGTGTCCCCCAGAAACTCAAAGTATGGTTCATGGACCAATTTCATTAGCATCACCTCAGAACTTGTTAGAAATGCAAATTATAGACCCCACCCTGGATCTACTCAATCAGAAACTCTGGGGTTAGAGCCCACCCATTCGTGTTTAGCAAGCCCTCCAGTGATTCTGAGGCATGGTAAAGTTTAGGAAGCACTCACTGCTGTAGATCACTTGTTCTCAACCCTGGAAGCAGACCATTAGAATTACTGCAAGAAATTATGAAGGAATGGAAAACAGTAAGGGAGAAAGGAGGGAAGAATAAAGAACTATGCCCCATTCTCAAATCATTTAAATCAGGCTATCTGAATCTGAGTACTGGAGCTCAAGTATAGGTATTTTTTCAAATATTCCATATTACAGCCTGAGATGACCCTGGCTCTTTCCAACTCAAAAGAACTGATTGTTAAATTTTCAGGAATTTTGTAACCTTTTATTAAACTGTTAGTTGCTTGAAATAGGTCATGGTAGAAATGGGCAAATGCTACATATCATGGCTCCTCTGCCCCTCTCATCCCATATCCCTCCCCAGGCCAGTTGTTTAACATTTATCAATTCAACACTGCCCAGGGTCAGTGACAATGCCAAATACATAATTAATTCAGATAGTCTGGGTAATTTCTCTAAATTTCTCCATTAGTACTCAATTCCTTGGAATTCTTATTAAGATGATGAAGATTATCCAGGCAATTCAATGGCCATTAGCTCCTGCCTCTGGGTGTAACTATGACAGGTCCAGCTCAAGGACCATGTCCCTTTCCCTTCCCTTTCATGCATGAGTAGAGGAAGAAATTCTGGAATAAGAAGGGTGGCACATCTGCTGGGGGACTTCTGAAAGTGGGCTGCCCCATCAATGAAGAGGCATGCATGGGAGGGACTAGTCCCTTTCTGTGCCTCTGGACATCACTATGAGACTTTGACTCCGGGTACTCTAGCAGTCATCTTGTGTCCATTTGGAGGTGATTTAGTGGAACGAGGATTTCAGAGCCAAAAGATGGAGAGAATCTGGCACCCTGATGATACTGTAAACTCACTGCTTTCTCACTTCTAGAACCGCCCTGTGTTGGGACTTCTTGTAATGTGAAATAACGGCTTTCCCTGATTGTGTAAGCCAGTTGAGTCAGGATTTTCTGTGACCAGCTGCCAAAAGTATCCTAACTGACACAGGCTATTTGAGGCAAGAGTTTCAACAACTCATCCTCTTTAAACTCTTATTGGAACTTCTAAGTCGAGGGATCGAATTTTCAAATTTTTTAATTTTTCTTTTTAATTTCACCTCTTCCTTCTCCGATGGCCTTATGCACCCCTTCTTCACTCCTCTCATCTTCCGCTGGGCCCTTATCGTCTCCTGCTTACGTACATATCTGAAACTTAAGTATCTCTTGGCTGTCCTCCTTCCCTCCCCTGGGCCTAGAATGATTGCCTCTCTAATCCATGCTGTTACAGTGCTTGCCCAACCCAAAACAATACTTCCATTATGTCACTTCACTGCCAAGAACCTGGGAGGATGACCTCCTTCCGGTCACATAAAGCCTAGGATTTTCAAGGCCCTCCAAAAATCCAATCCCACTCTGTCTGTTCAATATTATTTCCCACAAGTTCTTAGATCTCTTTTTGCACCGTTCTCCACACACCCTATCCTGCTCACGTATTTAAGTCCATCCTGACTGCTGCTTTCTTTCACCATCCTTTGTCAAATGCTACGCATCCTTCAGACCTCCAATTAAATTTTCCACTTCCATTCAGTTTCATTCTCTGATTTTTGTCATTACAATCAGTAGTGATATTTGGTACTTAAACCACTGATGGCATCATTTAATTAATTCTCCATTATGGTGAAAACTTTAAGTATTTTTTTTTTTACACTGCCACAGCACAAAGAAGTGTGACTTGAATTTTATAATGGGCATAGCTGATTACATGTATTTTGATAACTTTACCTTCTCTGAGAGTTAACAATTCATTCGACCCCATTTGAGAAATCCCTTTTTCTCAGCCATACAGATAGTCTTAACAGTTCTCAGCTGGTTTAATGATACTGAGGTTTGTCTCCACTAAAAAGCACACATAAACTATGACAAAGTATTTACATTACTTTGGTAATTCAATTAACGTTTCTGGGACACTTCATCTCTCCTCTCCTATTCTCTCTCTCTGTCTGTCTCTCTCTCACATACACAGACACCAATCCCTATTCATTGTCAGTCATGTAGTACATGCTGAATAAATATTTCGGACTGATTAGTGGTCCTTTTGGTGAGCTCCATTTCACCTTAAGTATTTCTAAAATCTTTCTTTCCCTTTCACCACTCTCATCCAAGCCAGCATCTCCTCCTCTTCCTGTATCTACTTTTGTTCCTCTGAATCCCTTCTCCACAGAACAACCAAAATAACATTTCAAAACCACATCCAGTCCTGATTAAAACACTTCTTCAACAGCTCCTCACTGCTCTCAGGCTAAAGGCCAAAGTCCTTGTAGTGAGTTCCAGGGATTTCAGGGCTGATCGAGGAAAAAGGCATGACCTCCAGGTGGCAGTAGCACTCAGCGAGCTTTATTTGGAAGACACCTAGGTTGCTAGTGAGGAAAAGTCCCTCAGGGCATGAGCCTTTGCACAGCTAACAAAGGGTCCACCACCCAAAAGAGCAGCAGGTGAAAGGAACCCCCAGGGGAGAGGGCAATGGGAGAAGGGCATTATGCATCCAGGCAATGTTGCTCAGCAACATGGTGGAGAGCCTCTGGGTCAGCCAACTGCACTGCAGAGGGAGGGAGGGAGGCAGCAGCTTGGAGTCTGATTGCCCCAGGGTTGGTCTTACTCAGGGCTAGAAGGACAGAAGCAGTTTTGCAGGGTGCACAAAACAGGCAGGCTCTAAATGGTTACAGACCTGCCTCTTTCTGTGTGTTTGAAATAACTGGATGAGTAAAATCTTGAGTTTAGTACTGGTGACCTTTTAAGTTAAAAGTCCAGGCCTGCTGTGAAAAAGTCAACAACACAGGGCCAAGACGCAGGGGCTATCTCTGGATCATTATGTAAGTCATTAACCTGGCCCTTAGGCTCTGCTGCTCTAGTTTCTTTCACAGGCCTCTCCCCATTCACTGGCCATTCCCTCCAGGACTGGAACTCTTCTGTTTTCAGGGTGTTCTCATCATACAGGAAATGTGTGCACCTTCCATCCTCCTCCTTCCTACTGAAGGGTACTCATGCTTCAGATCCCATTATTCTCCCTCAAGGAAGCATTTGCAAGACCCTGTGATTAGATCAATTGCTCCTACAAAATGCTTTCACAGTGCCAGGTGCCCTTAGAGCTGTGCATTTATCTCAGCCATAATTAATTAATTATGAACTGTGCCCTTAATGTCTGCTTCCCTGCTGGGCTTAAAATCCTCTGGGACTTTATACCCAGCACCTGACACAGTAACTTCCACATAGTAGGTACACAATAAATGTTTATTGCATGAATGAAAAAAATGCCTAAAGAAAAGGGAGACTAGGTTATTAAAATAGTAACTTGGATAATGTAAAAATATAGAATCAAATGTCTATTTTTCTTGGTTACTAACTGGCACATTAGTTTGAAAATATTTCTCATCCAAGATTATTAAAAAACTCTTAGATATTTTCATCCAGGATTATTAAAATTTTAAAATCTTTACCCAAGACTTACTACTATGAAAACTTTTATTAACAAATATACTATCCCAGGGAGTCAATAACACTTTCAAATAGTATCATGAAAATGAAATAATACTGGAGAAATCTATGAAAATATTTAAAGTCAAATTATGTACCAGCTAAAGAATTTAACATAGCAAAATTTGGTCTGTAAAGGGATCTAAGCACCAAGGTTTAAAGAATATTAAACAGCTGTTTATACTGGCAAGACAGCTCTAAATCACCTTACTGGCCTTGCTAGAAGTCTTTTGAGAGATACGAATTTAGAGGGAAAAATCAGACTTTATATTACTTTTGTGGGTTTGAATATGATATAGGTTAAGAGGTTAAACTCATTTTAAAAACAATTATTTTACTACAATTTTTACCCTAAACTCATTTCTATACAAATCTAGCAATTGCAGGTAGGTCATTTTAGTTTAAAACTAATAATAATTGTATTTTATGTGTTCATAAATTTCATCCATAATTTTAAAAAATACTACTTTCTTACATGAATCATGGTACAATCTTTATACCACAATATTTTAAAGAATGTAATACTGTACATTTTAAATCAATTTTCATAGTGGCCTACATTTCTACTCACAAGCTATTAAGACGCAAAGCTACAGTTAAAAGATGTGTTTTATGTAAAAAAGTGTATCAGTCAACTCAAATGAACTCTTGTTCCCAATGATGACATATTATCCTCTAATTAAATCAGCTAACATAATTCTGTTTGCAAGGATCACTCTAAAATTAATTCCCAAATCAAGAGTTTTAACAAGTGCCACTTCTAATAGCCCGAATTTTAGATTGCTTTGATACCTGGAATTAATGTGATTCTTTTAGAAATCTGGTGACTTGCCAAATCATAAAAAAAAAAAAAATTTGAAGTTCAGCTAACTCATTTATACCTTACCCTGTTCTGTTCTTCAAAAAAACTTTTTAAAGAAATCAGCCAATTAAACAGAGGACAAAGAAATCAGAAATCTTTGAAGCAGGCAGATAAACAGAAATTAAAACAATTTATCCCACACTAGGATATTTAATATAGCTGTAAAAGAATAAGAGTTACCAAACACTGGTTTTCCATTTATGTTAATGAGATCTCTACATGCAGACTGAAAGAAAGATTTGTGTTAATGGCAAATGTGTTAAATAAGTTGGTTTGCTGGAAGAGTAGACAGAAGGACAGGCTTCCAAAAAAGAAAGGCCTGTGGGACAAAGGTCAGGGAAAATAAGGCATTATGTAATTTAAAGCCAATAAAGAAGGACTAAAAATACTGCTAGAACATCAGTGGAACATAAAGGAATTTTCTTTTGGTACTATAGATTTCGAGGTAAATATTTGATAAATTGACATCAAAAACATGGGAAAGAGTTTAATGCTGTCTTCATATCCAGCTGTAACCCTACTCTCAAAATGATTGAGAAAGGTATTAAAAGAAACCACATATATTTTAGTTTCTGTGTTTTATATAACTGCATCTTTGCAATAAAATGATGATGAAAATGCATAAATACATGACAAATTTAGTGGTGGTAGCTGCCCAACTTCTCCAAATTCAAAGTGATTTTGAGAAACTATAGATGTTGAAAGAAAATAGAAAAGTATTCTATTTTTGTTATTTCATGAACAACGGTGAGGAATACATACATGCATATGGTAATTAACAGCACCAGGCTATATATGACGGAAAAAGAATAGATTTTGCATACATTTATTCAAAACATGCTGAATGCTTAATACTGTAAGTAGTGGGCCAGGTTAGGTCTACGGACTGTGGAGTCAGAATGCTTAGGTTTGAATTTCAGCCTCATCACATACTAGTTGGGTTACCTTTTGGCAAGTTAATTAAAGTTTCTATTGTTCAGTCTTTTCATCTATAAAATGGGGATAATGTTAGTATCTACTAAGTTATTAGAGGATTCAGTAAGATAATGTTTTAAAGGTAATGTTTTTAAACAGGTTATGGGCACATAATAATTTCCATATTCAAGAGTGTTAAGTTACATTAGATATATAATGAAAACATGATCATGTCTGCCAATAAGTCACTATTAGCTCCCCGAAGTATTGTAATTAATGATCCCAGAAAGGCTCAAGGCATAAAATAGTGGCAGAGTAAGCCTGAAACAACATTCTCTGAATTTCCAGGACGTTTAAGCAGGTGCTGTTTTCAGTTGTGGAGTTTCTTTGGAAGTTTAGACCATCAAGATGAGTAGGACTGGAAAATGACGTAATATTTACTGATGTGTGACGAAAGACTCAAATGTTTCATACTGATCTTTAATCAGATTAACTGCCCTAACAAAGAACCTGATGATCCACTGCTCAACATCTTTCCAGAGATAGAACAGAGAAAAATAAGCAAGCACCTTGTGAAGGCTTTTGTCTGGATATCTGAAAACATTTCTATACCACAAGAATTACTAAATATTAGAATGGATTGCTGGGAAGGGCTCAAAAATCTACTCCTTTGGAAGTTTTTCAAACAAGGATAGATAGAGTCTATCTGATCTCCTTGCGATGGTTTAAAATCAGGGCTGAGTGAAGATTAATGGTGAAAACTGGCCCTTGAAGGCTTCCTCCTTCCCAAACACTCTCTGAGAGTATAACTTTATATATTACCTATCACAGTCCCTCATCTGTTGAGTTTGAAGAACTCTCCTCTATCCTAGAATAGAAAAGGGCAACACTATTTTACAACCGTGAGTTCTGAGTAAAACTTTAATAATGTCATGATGAAACATAATGTCAGTATTACTTCTCAGTTATTTTACTAGGCAAACTACCTGCAAATATTTTTCAATTAGAAACAGTTCCCATGAACCTGAAGTCTGAAGAGGAAATCTTTTAACTTCTGGTTCCCTGGCAGACTAATGACATATGCCATTTCTCAAGGAAACCATTAGGTGTCCAAACAAGACAAAGGATGAAGACAAGTTTAAAGAAAAGATAACCACCATAGAAACTCTTACCTATACTAGATAATTAAATGTAAACAGTATCAAGAACTAGGCAGGAGAGAAAGAATGTGCTCATTTAATAACAAGACATATTTCCTAAGTGATTATTCTAACAGCAATAGGTAGCATTAAGTAAAGTTTACTTTGGTGGGGGGGGGGGGAGAGTATATCCTTAAAAACACAATTTTCTTTTAATTCATTATTTTCCTATCAAATGTGTCCCTGACCCCCTGGTGACCTGTATCTTGATTAAGTCCACCAACATCAAAGGACATGAGGCTTAAGGCAAAGTCAACAGTGTGCCCTTAGTACTGGAAAGGAGGAGAGTTAAAAGTGCACACATTTTAGAAATTCATAGCTAATAAGCAAATACTGCAAATGTAAAAGGGTGGTGGAGGAGAGAAAAAGCAAAACAAAACAAGACCTCTGTAGTTAAAAATCCACTAAAGGATTTGTTCTCAACAAAGTAAATAATGACTACATACATGATTTAAGACTGAAAATCTTCACTTTGATATTAAGGAGACTTGCATCGTGCTAAGGATGAACTTTAGTCCCATCAGAGTCCCATTATCTACTAGAGAATACTGAAGCAATTTAAAAATACTTAACTATTTTCTTCTTTTAGATATCTTATCTGAAATCGTGTTGGGAAATATCTGTGTGTTTAAAAGATACAGTTAGAAAAAGCCCAGATTAAAGGAGAAAAAGTTCCTAGAAGAAGTGATCCATACTATAAACCTTTTAAAAGTTGAATTCCCTGAGATTTGGGGAGGGAAAGAAAAAGCAAAGCTGATCCTTATCAATTAATTAAAAAGAATGAAATAACAGTAGACAAAGGAGAGTTAAGAAACTTAAGGAACTGTGGCAGCAGTTGCTCTCCATTCATTGATTAACAAATTAAGGAGTTCTGGAAAAGAGGGAAGAAGTGACAGGGATAGAAAAGTAGGCTTATAATTCACCACAGTTTCCGCGTTGGACTCAGCAGAGGGAATGTCTGGGTCTGAACTGAAAAAGGCTCCCTCTACATAATGCGCCCCGCTGTTTGAGTGATATGTGAGCCTTTTTTTTTTTTTTTTTGGCAATGCCCAAATTTTTATAAATGTTTTAATTTCCGTGTAAGTTAAAACCCCTCACTTCTAGAGTTTGGAGATCAACCATAATAAAAGAGCAATTCCACAATGTATCGAAACTATGATGTTTTAAGATATCTGCAAAATGCTTTTCATTCATCGACCAGTTTCTCTGGCAAAAGCAGAGAGAGGATGATGGAAATTCAGCGTTTTGACTTGAGCATCTGAGGTCACTACGGACTTCAGCCGCCCGGTTTGAGCAGCCCGCGCCCTCGCAGCATCTCCTGCCCTCCCTCGGCCTCTCTCAGTTCTGTTCTCTCGCAGCCAAAGGATTATCTCTCCCTGACACGTTTCATTCACAGAGCCCCAGAGAAGCTCGCATTCGGTTGGAGCTAAGAGCCGGAAAACATGCACCCAGACTGCTGCGCAAGTTGCTGGAGACCAAGTGCTACACATACACACAAGGGCGCCGAGAAAGAGGGTGAGGGCTCTCAAGCTCTTGGTGGAGGAACGCTAGTGCCCGGGCAAGCGGGGGACATGGGGTCCCCGGACCCCAAGCCGAATCCCCAACTGAGCCACACGCTTAAGTTCGCTCAGCTCCCGAGAGCCGGCTGCCCAACGCGGCCGCGCTCTGGACCCGGCGCCGCGCCGGGTGGCGGGGTGTCCCCCGAACCTAGAGTGACCAACAGCAATTGGGGAAGCACAGAGGAACCGTAACAGGAAAGCCCGCCCCAAATTTGAAACAAGCAGCCCGTGAACTCCCCAAACCAGCCGTGAAATGCCGACGTCCGGAGACCGGGTCCCAATCTAGGGTCCCCGTCTAGGGTCCCCACAGCTTTGCCCGCCCCCGGCACGGGCGCTGTGCGCTTTGCCTGCCCGGAGGACAGGGAGAGCGGAGAGAGGGACTGGGGTAGCCCTCCGCGTCTCTCCACCGCCCCTGCCGGCGCGAGGGCGGGAGTGGAGAAGGCGCCACTCAGACTGTGGCGCTGGGCAAACTGCGGTCGCAGTTCTTCCAAGTTTGCCCGAACCAGAGGCGTGGGGTGGGCGCCCCGCTCGGGTATCTGCCCGCTCCCTGCGGCCACCCCCGAGTGTCCCGGGCTTCCCGGTCCGCCTGGCCTGAGCCCTCAACTGAGGGGGCAGAAGGGCGCGAGAGCAGAGGGAGGGAGGGAAGGAGAAGGGTGCTCCCGCGTGTGCACACAATGAGACAGCGGAGACGGACACCTTCCCCCGCTGGGGAAGCCGAAGGAGCATCCGCCGCCCGGCGCGGAGACGCGGCGTCCCGTAGAGCCCTAGCAGAAAGTGAACACCAACTCAGCAACAGGGGGAAGGTAGGGGGCGGCGGGCGGCCAGGGGGGACGTGCGGCTGCCGAGGGCTGCAGCCTCTCCGGCCGCGCGCCCGCGCTTACCTGCGATCTCCTGGTAGGGGATGTCCGCCAGGCTGAATCCCTTGGCACCGTATGCCTGGCGGACCTCGCCGCAGCTCCGAGCCTTCACATCCGCCCCAGCCGGGAGGGACAGCAGCAGCCCCGAGAGGGGAAGAATCACAGCCCCGATCCAAGAAGGCATGGTGCAACATGCAAATCCAGCTCTGTAAACCCCAGGGCCGGTGCGCTCTTCACCTTGCCCCTCAAGCCGAAAGCCCGCCAGAGGCAGCGGCGCGCTCCTTGCCGCTGCCCAGCGTCACCCCCTTCCGCCAGCCGAGGGGACGAGCAGCGCAGTCCTCTGGACTGCGCTCAGCAAACTTTTATAAGCCAGATGGAGGGTGGCAAGCCAACCAGGGCTGGCTGGGAAAGCAGCTGCCTTGCTCCGCTAGTCCTCCAGCTCGAAAAAGGTGCGATAAAAACCAGAAGGAGGAGAAGGAAAAGAAATGTTTAAAAAAAACACCATGGGGGTTCAGAGCTGCAATCCGAGTTCCGAGCCGCAGAATCCTGGAGCGCTGCGAGCTCGGCTCGCCGGAGTGTGCAGCGAAGGTGGGAACGCGCGCCGGCTCTCCCGGGAGGGAGATGGACAGGCGAGAGCGAGTGTGTGTGCGCGCGTGTGTCTGTTGGTGTGAGCGCGAGGTTCTCGGGGACGTGTGTGCGTGGAGGTATGTGTTGGGGATATACGGGATCCAGGGGAAACCTCAGCTTCACACAGGCTCAGGGAGCCTGTGAGAGTCCTCCTGAAATAGGAAGAGAGAAATCCTGGAGACAGACACTGGAGGCAAGAGGGAAGGAGAAAGGCGGGGGGAGAGAGAAACGTGCTACACATTGCACAGCCGAAATTCACAAGCAGAGTCAAAGGCAAAACCTGGACTGGATCTCCTTCTACTCGGCGGAAAGAAGGGGGGGAGGAAACGTTCCTATTTTCTCATTCCCTTCACATCCTTCGTGCTGATCCGAAAAGCTACCTTTAATGACATAAATAAAGCATGTAGAGAGCCAAGGTGTTTTTTAAGTCATTAACTTACGTTATTAAACTGCATTTTTGTGGCGGTAAAGGACGACGCAATTCCAATTGTTGCTCTTAATGTGTGTTTCCTGACCTACTGAAACGCAAAGCCGGGGTAGAAATAAACATATAGGAGAGTCCCTGGATGGCAGAGCACAATCACCGCTCTAACTACTTGTCTAATTTCTGTTTGGCTTTGTTTTCTAAAGGCAGGTAGTTGCTGAACACATTAGAGATCAGTAGTTCTTTATTTTTTAAATGTTTGGTTCTGGACTCAACAATTTCCCCCTTTTTCATTTCAAATATTCCATAGCCTTGGATCAGAAATCATGAGGCTTAGGTTTCCCGTGTGTGGAGGAACAGGAAAGCTAATGAGAACCAGAAGACAAGCAATGAGAAAGGAGTGAGCAAAGGTCAGGTGTGCACAAAGGAAGGTACAGGGGAGGGGGTGGTGTCTTCTTCCCCTCTCACCAAATGCTCTCACTAGACCCAACATTTTCTTCCACGTTAACATAATTCTCAAGTGGAAAATCAATTCACTTTCTTTTTCCTGTCCCCATTTACACTGCTGTTCTGTGAAATAGGATAAAAGTGAAAATTCAGGTTTGCTAATTTCCATTGACTTTCTTATGCTAATGACACAACCTCTAAAGTCAGCTAGGCAGAAGTATGTGTTGAAACTTAGATGTCCTGAAACTACCAAGGTAGTTTAGTTAAAACTAAGCCAAAATACTACTACTAATAATAATGCTTACTCACTTATGTGGCTATATGTATGTTAAGTCAGCACATTATTCAGAAATTATTGCAGGATAATGCCCAGTTTTGTGGAGTTCATCTATGAAAGTACACGTGAAGATAATTTCCTGAAAAGAATGACTCATGAAATTTAAATCATTCTATTTGTCATCATCATCATCACAACACATTAGCTACATCTTCTTCCTCGCCTTAATAAATTCCTCCTCTCCTAACCCACAGAAAGACTCTCAAGTTTAAGATCCAACCTCAATTAACCTTCGGAAATGCTTTAAAAATGAGGTTGTCTTATTTACGGGGTGACCTTTTCTTCTTCAAACTCCATAGGTAAAAACAAAACAGAAGAAAACAAACAAACAAAAACTCCATACCTAAACGTTTCTTTCTGAAACAACTCACATAATCTTTTTTTCTCTTAAAATATTAGCACAATTTTTGCCTTTGTGATATTTGTGCTAACCGGCAGACCTTAAATCACTGAACTATTTTTCCTCAAAGTCTGAAATCAAGATAACAAAACATATTCTGGTATCTTTGTGGACAAAGAATGAGGTTGGTAGGATCAGGAATTGCTGTAGCCAAGCCATTACTTCTGTGATATTTGACATGACCTCCTTCAAACTTGTATTTCTATCATAGCCAGGAAACAGGCATTATGCACTCCAGAGGAAAGGGGTAAATACACACAGCCCCTATCCCACTACCTCATGCTGGGACTCACTGTCATTTATCCTGACTTAGCAGTATATAGCACACAATTCAATTTAAAAAATTGAGGTATAGGAAGAATGGGTAAAAGCATAGTATATATGCTTTGACCTTATTTGAAGATCAACTAATTAAGTGTCTAATGAGCATTCAATGCAGTTATATAACACTAGGCTATTGTATACACAGTTCCTACACTTATAAAATGATCTTAGGGTTTGTGGTAAGGGTAGTATATGAAAAGAATTACTAATTTAAGCATAAATGGATTAGTTTAATCCCATCTGGAGAATTGAACACTTTAGGGTAGGTTTGTGAATTCTAGTCAGACCAAAGAATTAGGTCACTTGCTTTACTGATGCTCTCAACCCCTGCTTGGTCCACTTGTTGGGTAATGTAGCACTGTTTGCAGTGGTGTAAGGGACAAAGTCAAACATTCCAGCTAATGGTGACAGCAGGAACCCAGACAAGGTATTGGAATGAGTATGGAATGTTATAGAGGTTCATAGAGGAGGCCTGACTAGAAAGAAGACAGCTCATATTGAGGAGCAGACATTTGGTTTAGATAGAAAGGTTAGCTGAAGGGCTTCTGTCCCACCTACGGTGGTTATATTGTGTGTAGTAGGAAAAAAGTTGAAACACTGATGAGTATTGTGCAAGAAGAAGCAACCGGATAGAAGCGAGAGAAAGGTAAGCAGGAGATGCCGCCATGGTACAGGTATCAGGTGACTGAGACCTACGATAGGAGAGTGGAAATGGGAAGAAGATGAAGATAAATTCTGAAGAAAGGATTAGCATAGGATTTTGTGCTTGGTTCAATACACAAGAAGAATTACTAAAAACTTATTTTAAGATCATCTCATTGGGAACATCATATATGTATTAAGACAATATGACTCCTATTTATATATTACTGCTGGTTTTCACAACAACCCCTTTTGGGCATAAGATGAATGGAACATCAGAGACTTTGGGTTATAGAGAGAAAAAGGCAGTCTTGAGGAGCAGCCATGGTTGGCAGGCAAGGAGAGTAGCCTCTGTCAGTTTCCTACCCCACAGCCATTGTCCCTTCTGCCTTCCCTTTCCCCTTCACTATTAAATGGTGCAGGGGTGGATGTGAGAACCCTTCTGGCCAATGTGACTTAAGGAAATTTATGAGCAACAATTTTTTCCCTGATTAAAGGAGAATAAGGGTCTTTTTGCCTCAGCCTCCTGCCTTCTGAGAGCTAGATGGCCATCTCATGAGTAGGAAACAAGACATTGCTAGCACAGACGATGACAGAACACAAGGAAGGAAGGAACCTAAATCCCTGATTTCCTGTTTCAGCCTCTAAGCCAGCCCTGGGACTATCAACCTCTGAACTTCTTGTTAAATAATAAATATCTTGTAGTTTCCACGAGCATTAGTTGGTTCTTCTGCTGTTTACAAGTGAAGGTGATATCAATCTATACACCAAATTCAAGGGAGAATAAGAGAAATTGAAGGTGCGAGACAGGGATTAAGTAAGATACAAATGTAAGAAGAGAACAAAAATGAGGTAGCATTATGGAATCCAAGTTAGGAGATTTTCAAACATAAAGCAAATTGCAGTGGGCACCAAGAACAGGGAAGGTAGAAAAAAATGGTACTTGGATAATGATAAAGAAGCTTACTGGAAATTTCAAGAGAAACATTTTAGTAATGTTATGGATGCCAGACCATATGAAATTGTACGTAAAATGACTGGAAAGAATATGAAAATGCCAGGTAGAACTGATTACAGTGTGGTAACTGTATATGGAGGGGGTACAGGGTAAGTACTCAGGAATGCTTTCCAGAAGACGCTTCTAAGACTTCAGAGAAGAATGAGAAACAAGACATAAAAAGAAACTGAAATTCAGTATGATTTTACTTGGTTGGTTGATTTTAAATCTTTCTTCTCTTATCTGCATTTTTCATGTTTTCTATAGTAAACATGAGTCCTTTTTTATTATGAGAAAAATGTTTTGAAATGTATGTCATACTTTTAATATAAATACAAAAGATATTTATGTCATGTTTTACAAAGTAAAAAGGTCTTATCATTATCTTATATAAGCAAAACAAATGGCTGTTAATATATTTCTGAATAAAATAACAACTTTGGGGTATAAAATTTCTTGGTAATTTTTTTAAATGCCTTGGGTTTAAAAAAAAAAAGAAAAAAGATACAGAATTTACTATCCTTTTGCTTAGTCGTACTAATTCATGAATGAGAAACTGGATGAATTTTAGTTTTACCTTAGTATTTTTTAGATCAAAGTAGGACAAATAACTTCAAATAAAATCTTATGAAAACAAGAGAATGGACTTCAAGTGTCTATTCCACATCTCAGCTTGGCACAAATCAAAATCACTTAGTTAACCTGCCTCTTGGAAAACAGGACCTGTAATGAAAAAGCTGTCAGAAATTTAACAACAATGGCTCTGCCAGGTGCCTGGATAATGGGAAGGTTGTTGAGTTACAGAAAAAGAAAAGGTAAACTTGGGTGATAATGACCAGAAATGACGAAAATAATATTTCATCTTCTTCTTGTGCTTTATACCCAACTAAATCCTAATAGTTCATTTAACATTTTTGAGCCTTAAGAGTATAGCAAGTGCTAATCTAAGCCAACTAAAGTCATATGTTTAAGGCAGCTGAGAACAAGCTGGGTTGCTAATGCTCTCTTGGGGGAAAACCACGCAATGAGGGACAACAGATTCTTCTTGTCTTGCAATATTCTTCTTCAAAGACTCCCGAGCCAAAACTATTTGCCTTCAGAAGAGAGAATCATGTGATCTGCTTTTTCAGATTTTTGCCTAAAAATTATGACAGAGTTTGGCCAAGAGAATTGAAAGAGCTCTAATTATTTAATTATGTTTAATTTTCATATATGCTAGAAACTTAGACAATGAAAGTATTTTGTATAATCTTAAGCCCTACTCATATTTAGCTGAAATAGTACCATCAATCTTTAAGAAGGAACAACCAGGAACAATGTTAAGGAATTACAGTTGTTTAAAATACTATTTTCAATTTTTCATATTTATTAATGACCCAGGAGTCTACTCTCCATTGATTGTAAGTGATTTTCATGCCAAGAACTACATCTTAGGTATTAAATACACTTTAATATTAAGTAACAAAAATATTTACTTTCAAAAATTGGTGTTAAGACTACTCTATGACTCGGAACAACCTTGCCAAATGTAGCACTGGCTAAGCATCATTTTATAACATCATTAGAAAAGTTCATTGTATATCAGGAAGAGTTTCAATGTGACTTGATGGCTTACAATAGTAATAGATGCCTTCAACAATGTCATTACTTAAAGCTCATGTGTGTTTGCAGTGTTTCCAAATCAGATATGTAAAAGAGTGGGGCAAATGAAAATCCTATTGCAAATGAGTAAACTTGCATTTTTGTAATTCATAAAAGATCATTTAACCATGCCTTGTTATAAATTCAGATATTAATGTTATAAGAGATGAGTTTGTAGCTGAGCAGTAAATTTGACATACCTAGATTATTGGAACCATACATCTTGGCAGTCATTACTCTGATTCTTTTGCTTTTCTGAAAGATGAATGGAGCTTTGCATAGTTTTCAGATCATCTGGCACCATAAACAATAACACTCCTTAAGGCAAGTGGATAACAATGCAAGCTTATTTGCTGGGGAATAGTTCTTCAGAGGTTGCTAGCGTTCATCAGTGGAGCACATTTACTCTTTATTAAAATGATTTCTCAGATTTTGAAGGCCCTGGGTTAATTACCTGTCATTAATTATTTCAACATTAAATAAGCCATGTGATAGACTTAGATTTGGAAAAAACTGATGATGAACCCATAAAATGTATCTGTTATTACCTATTTTACTACATACAGGCCTCTGCTCTTTTAACTGTTTTCTATGGAAAGCTGAAGAGCTTAGAAGGTACAATGCTCTGAGGGAGCAAAGTTTTCTAACCATTGTATGACTACCTTGTGCCCAACTATGTCACATTTTAAAAGATCAGTGAAAGCTAAGGAAAAGAGTAATAAATCCTTAGGTTTACAGCCTGCATAACAAATACCAACTACTACTAATTTTTAGATCTATGGTTAAGAAAATAGTACTGATCGTGATCGGTATTTTAGTTGATAAGTCAAAATCTAAAACTTCATTCCACTGAATTTACATAAAACATTTATGGCCGACATCCTACGTTCTTTATCAGGCACAAAATAATTAAAATAGATTTAGCTTCATATAAAATATCATTGTTTTTTACTTGAAGAAAATGGTCTTACTTGTCTTCATAGCCTGAACTCACTTCCAAGCAATCATTTCTAACACTTGCTTCTATATTAACTTCACACATTTTATTACATTTCAGGGGGAAATAATTAAATGTTTGTGAGAGAGTAAATCTGGTATAATTTTTAAGTTACCTGGAGAAAAAAAAAAGTCTGAGTTTGTAAGTTGGAAGTTCCATCTACTACTGATCTGTTTCTAGGGGGGTATCTGAAACAAGCAAGCAGAGAAACAGGCAGCAATGTGCCTTTGGTTTTCTCCCGATGTTCATTTGTAATCATAGCCAATCAATGTTGAGGACATTACTAAGCAATCTGGTGCTGTTTTGCTTTTAATTGGCAAACTATCTTCCAAAAATAACATCTTTGGGCTTCACAACACCCTAGTCATAGAGCCATTAGAGAATGAATGTCTTTACTGTACCGGAGGACTTCTATGAATAATGAATAGGGCTCTATTTTTCCTGGGAAACAAACATGTACAGGCATGTTCGTGGTAATGAACAGCATTGTGAGTGTGCATAGCATAGAAGGACACTAAATCTGCTTTGACTCCTACCTTAATTTAAGTAGATAACTGATTTTAAAACCCCACAGAGGGTTGAACAAGCTTATTTTAAACTTGTAACATGCTGGCTGGCTTATATGTTGCTTTTACAAGTTTAAAATGATGATTTAATACAAAAATTGAAGAGATGAAGGATCACATTACAGTCTCTAAGGAGCAAGACAGGCTTACACAAATTTGAGAGGAAAAGAAAAGAACATTTGAACACAGTATTTAAGAAACTAGAATTTCATCTTTATTTTAAACTTGATGAAACAGTTTAACCTGATTCTCTTGGACACACATAAAAAGTAGTTTGTGCTCTACAACGTATAACCAAATTTAGATATTTGCACAAGAAATATTTCACAAAATAACTAACAAAAAGTAAGATCTAAGATTTTCAAATGATAATGACCTACTTTACCATTCAACAAAAATACTGGGCATCACAACATTAAATTGAAATATTCATTAGATGTCTTTGGACTTTGGCAAGAAGATTTTTTTTCTTTCTGTTTTTTTGGGGTAAAACATGCTCATGTTCAAGATGACTTACAAGACTAGTTAACCATCATGTAAAACTATTATGCGTTGCAATTGGTAGCAACTCAAATGAAAAATTTTATGTCTGTGTAATGGTCATGCATTTTCACAGGCCACAAACTCAGGCAGAAGGAATGGAACTTCCTTTATTTTCCTGTAATGGATCTTAATTTCTATTTCAAGTCTCTCTTCTACTCAGTAGGAGAAAATTTAATTTTGCTAACTCCAGGTAAATTTAGTCACGTAAGAATTTTCTCAGACATATCTGCCTTCCCAGAAAGGGTCCTTTTTTCCTAAGGGAATATGGTGAGTCAGGCATTAGTGAAAACAGATCAATGATCTAGTCATTGGTTATTGTTATGTTCTAGATTGGCATTCTCTGAGATACAAATGGGTCTTTGTTCAGTCTCTGGCTACCTGTTCTACACCATATTCTAGGCTGTGCTCTCTCTCTTTACAGCTAGAACCCTGTACACACACACTGGCATGTGTGAACTTTCAGTAGGGGGTGGTTTTCTTTCTCTCAACCTATCTCTGCCCCTTTGTTGATGGCACTGGAGAGGTTGGGTTGCCTCCTGCACCTCTCTGCAGGTTTCTCACTCCACCCCTGCATTCCTTCTGTTTGTTTCACTACTCCCAAGCCATGGTAGGACAAGGAATATCAGACAGGCTACACATGATGAGTGTCTTCAGATAGGAGAGTCAGAATACACATCTCTGCTCCCTGAGAGCCCTAATTCTATCATGGTCCAGCCTACAGACAGAATGGGGGAACACTTACAACTACCTGCATCCTCCAGCCTTCCCTCCTCCCCTTCACCCAGCATTTTTATCTAGGATGGAACAAGGAAACAGCTCTGGCTGCCTGTGTATTTTGCATTCTCTCCAACCTCTCACTTATGGCCTGTACTACAGAGCTTGTTTCCTTCAGATCTGAGACCTCTTTCAGAATGCTTCTAGCTTTCACAAATCAAAAGCCATGGCTACCAAGTCTGTAGTCTCTGAGTTAAGTTTAAGAGACTTCTTAGAAATATAAAAGATGAGAACTGAGTTTGTTAACTCAGCTGACAGCCTGTACACTGACTAAGTGGAAGGAAGTTTTCAGACCAAACAAAGACATGCTAAGGAGAAACAACTAATAGGTAATTTCTGATATTTTTAAATTCTTGTGCTTGTATGACACAAAACAATATGGACAATGGTTTTGAAGGAAATGGTAACTTACATTTATAAAAGTTTAAGCACTTTCCTATAAAATAAGTCCTACAAGCAATTATGGAGTACACTGTGTTATAGCAATTAACAAAAGCTGAGCTCAGGCTTGGAACAGCCCAAAGTCAAGTCTATCAGAGACCCTCAAGACACACTGGTGAGCTAAGAGAAGCCACGTAGGAAAAACATATGGCAAGTGTCCCTACTAGAGGTTAAAATTGTGTTTACCTTGTATTTTTCTTCTCCAGGGAGACATGGTTGCCTTGATCACCCAAGGAGTATAAACCAATCTGTCACTAACGGTAATTTCCACAGCAACCTCCAGCTTCTAGGGGAGTGGTAGTGCCCAGGGCCTACAAAGGTTTTTGGAGAACCTGCCTTAAGAAGATACAGATGAATTCAATTAACTCTTTTAATATTTGAGATTCTAAAATATGAAATGGCAGTCCTGGGGAATAATTTGGCACACATATATGTTTTGCTGGTCTTTAAATAATTTTAAATAGTGTCACCATTTAAAATTGGGAGATAGAACAAAACAAAATTTAAATGTTGTGCTTCTCTTGAAAATTTCAAAGATCTGCCAGAATGGAGCCCACATTTGGCTGGAGCTGAGGTGAATCAGGCAGCCCCTTTTCCTACAGGTCTGCACTCACGTTTGGCACCCACAACCTTCCCCTTCCTGTTTATACCTGCCCACGTCACACATTGACTTTTTATGCCCACTTTTCCATCCTCTTAGTCTATGCCCCCTGAGGATTCCAGAAAGTTGAAGGAGAGTGGGTAGAATATGATGAGATGTATAGTGGATTGAGATTGCAAGCTACTGGGGCAGGGACCCAGGTCCCTTGCCACCTCTGCTTTCTGCACATCTCCTCAGGTAGGAGCAAGAGATGCCCTAAATGCCTTCATCTCTGTGTGAGTCAAAGATGGGTTTATCAGTTCCTGCATCTCAGTTTCAGACCACCCTGGCCAGGAGTAACTCTGCCATAAGATTGCCCCAACATAGCCTCTGCCACGGCAGCTGTTCCCAGGCCCCTGACTTACACAGACCTAGGCACACACTGAGGCTGTTGGTGCTCCCAGCAGGGGATGAAAGGAAGTAACTCCCCAGTAAACCATAAACAGTCCAGTCAGCACCCCAGAATGACCATACAGGTGTGACTCCTTGAGCAACTTGAAGCATTTGGTCAACTCACATCAGAGAGAGGGAGAGAGAAAGAGAGAGTGTGTGTGTGTATACATGAATATGTACACACCTGGACAAGCAAGAGAGGATGATTGTAAGTTTGGAGAGTACTCCGAATGGGAAAAATGGAGCCTATGCATGTCCAAGTCTAGGCTTCGGACACCTCATCCAGAGAGATACGCTAGTACTGGTCATCTGACAGAATGGAGGAAGACAGAAAATTTTGACTCTGCTTGTCGGAGTCTACAGGCAATACCATGTGTGGACTTCCATTTGTACACTTGCCTCAGGTTCTGGGCATGTTAAAGCAGGCTTGGCAGTCTTCCTTAGTGTCTCATTTCAACTCCACAATTTGTTACTACTTTGATTTCTCTAAACAGACTGTTCCTTCAGCTATTCATTCCCCAAATCATTGTGCTTGAAACTTGTTATGAAATTGTGAAAATACAGGCAACGTCTCTGCCATTATGAGCCTCCAGCCTAGAGTTCTATTAAATTTAGAGTCATTTAGAATTTAAATCTATTTATAAAATAAATTAAATAAGAAGTAAACGGCAATATAGTAGAAGGTCTCAAGAAGGGCAAAAAAGTACAAGACTGTGTCTTTAAAAATTTTAATCTCAGCCATACATAAAAATCTAGGTTTTACCATTATTTCTTTAAAGAGTACCACTTCAATCCAATTACTCTATATAATATATATTTAATGTAAATATGGGCCACATTATGATTAACATCTTATGAATTTATAATTGGCTTCTTTATATAACTTTCCTAAAAGCCATCAAAGCAGGGGTCTGGCTACACTTACAGTTGTGATTTTGGTACACTTTAATTGAAAGACCACTGACTCAGAAAACCCAGAGAACAATACGGGAATTTGTTTTTGTGAGATTTGATTATTCCAGCCCCTAGAAAAAGGTCTTACCTGTAATTGGAACTCAATTAGGATTTGAGAAACTAATCAACTCAAGAATACATAACAAGATCATTTTAATAGATTTAGTTTGCCCTCCTTAACACTCGCCATCTGCGTCTATGCCCCTAAACCTTACAAAGAATAATATAATTGTGAACCTATTAAATATTTTCCTACATGTGTTGGAGAAAATTTTAATTTCTCCATAATCTAATTTAATATTTTACCTGGCCACAAATAACATAATAAACATTCATCTCTTCAATCTTACCTTGCAAAGCAATCTAAAATTATCAGCTTTCTATACTTTGAAATATGTTATTAATTTGATTCAAAAGTAGTGATTTGATCAAAACCTTTCAAGAAAATGAAATTTAATTTAGAATAAGAAAACTTAGTAAGTGGTTCCATGGTGTAATGATTAGCACTCTGGACTCTGAATCCAGAATAAGAAAATTTACCTTAGATTTTCAGAAGAGTGTTATGTATGGGTCAGCAGGGAAGATTCAATTTTGCAAATGAATTAAATGTGTGCTATTAGAATTCATTTCCAAGAAATATGTTAAGTTTGTTGGGAAATGGTAAGGATTACAGGTACATGATGCTAGTAGCAGTGCTTTCATATATGTGGAGACTATTAATTATTTTTTTAAATTGACAGATAAAATTGTATGTACTGTGTAAAACACGATGTTTTGAAGCATATATACATTGTGGAATGGTTAAATCTGCCTAATTAACATATTCATTAATTCACAGTTACACCTTTTGTGGTCAGAACACTCATGATCCACTCTCTTAGCATTTTTCAAGAATGAAATACAATATACAGTCATTAACTATAATCACTATGCTGTATAATCGATTTCTTAAATGTATTCCTTCTATATAACTGTAATTTCGTATCCTGTGACCAACATTTCTCCACTACACACCTCCCCAATCACCCTAGCCTCTAGTAGTCACCACTCTGCACTCTATTTCTGTTAGATAATCTTTTTCAGATTCCACATATGAGTGACATCATCTGATATTTGTGTTTCTGTGCCTGGCTTATTTCACTTAACATAATGTCCTCCAGATTCATCCATGTTGTAACAAATGGCAAGATTTACTCCTTTTTATGGCTGAATAGTATTCCATTATGTACCTATACCACACTTTCTTAATCCATTCATTTGTTGATAGACAGTTACATTGATGCTGAATCTTAGCTATTGTGAATAGTGCTGCAATAAAAATGAGAGTGCAGATATCTCTTCGACATACTGATTTCACTTACTTTAGAAATATAGCCAGTAGTGGGATTGGTGGATTTTATGGTAGTTCTATTTTTAATTTTTTGAGAAACTTCCATTCTCTTTTCTATATTGGTTGTACTAACTTACATTCCCACCAACAGTGTGCTAGGGTTTCTCTTTTTTCCACATCCTCACCAACACTTGTTAACTTTTGTCTTTTTGATAATAGCTATTCTAACTGGAGTGAGGTAATAATACCTCATTATGGTTTTGCTTTGCATTTCTCTGATGATTAGTGATATTAAGCATTTTTTCATATACTTCTTGGCCACTTGTATATCTTATTTTGAGAAATGGCTATTCAGATCTTTTGTGCATTTTAAAAGTGAGTTATTTATTTTCTTGCTATTGAGTTGTTTGAGTTTCTTACATATTTTGTTTGTCAACCCATTATCAGATGTATGGCTTGCAAATATTTTCTACCATTCTGTAGGTTGTCTCTTCACTCTGTTGATAGTTTCCTTTGTTGTATGGAAGTTTTTAGTTTGTTATAATCCCATTTGCCTATTTTTGGTTTTGTTGCTTATGGTTTTGAGGTTATTTTCAGAAAATCACCCCCAGACCAATGGCATGGAGGTCTTCCACCAAATTTTCTTTTAGTGGATTCACAGTTTCAGGTCTTACATTTAAATCTTTAATCCATTTTGATTTGCTCTTTCTATATGGTATGAGATAAAGGTCTGATTTCCTTCTTCTGCATGCGGATATCCAGTTTCCCCAACATCATTTATTGAAAAAACCATCCTTTCCCCATGTGTGTTCTTGGTACCTTTGTCAAAAATCACTTGGTTGTAAATGTGTGGATTTATTTCTGGGCTCTTTATTCTGTTCCATTATCTATGTCTGTTTTTATGCCAGTATCATGCTGCTTTGATTACTCTAGGTTTAGAGTATCTTTTGAAGTTAGGTAGTCTGGTGCCTCCAACTTTTTTTTTTCCCCTCAAGATTGCTTTGGCCATTTGGGGTCTTTTGTGGTTCCATTCAAATGTTAAGATTGCTTTTTCTATTTCTGTGAAGAATGTCATTACTGTTTTGATAGAGATTGCATTGAGTCTGTAGATTGATTTGAGTAGTATAGACATTTTAACAATACTAATTCTTCCAATTCATGAACATAAGGTACTTTTCCAATTATTTGGGTCTTCTTCAATTTCTTTCATCAATATTTTAAAGTATTTAGTATAGAGATCTTTTACCTCCTTGGTTGAATTTATTTATAAATTTTTTGCTGTTGTAGTTGCTATGGTAAATGGGATTGTTTTCTTGATTTCTTTCTCAGATAGTTTACTGGGTTTTGTTCTCATATCTCATAACTTTATTGAATTTGTTTTTTAGTTCTAACATTATTTTGGTGGAGTCTTTAGGGTTTCCTATATATAAGATCATGTCATCTACAAACAGGGACAATTTAACTTCTTCCTTTCCAGCTTAGATGCCTTTTCTTTCTTTCTCTCACTTAATTGCTCTGGCTAGGACTTCCAGGACTATGTTGAATAGAAGTGGTGAGAGTGGGCAACCTTGTCTTGTTCCACATATTAGAGCAAAAGCTTTCAACTTTTCCTAGTTCAGTGTGATGATAGCTGTGAATATGTCATTATACAGCTGTTGTTGTATTGAAGTACATTTTTTGTACACTAGTGAGTGGAGACTATTGAGTTTTATAATTTCTCACGTTAGAAAAGGAAAAGGGAGTTATAAATGAAGCATCAGTTTTCATTTCAAATCCTGCTAAACTAGTAGCTCTGTGTCCTGTGTAAATTAATTTCTTTGAACACAGGCTCATCCCAGGATTTGACAATATAAAAATGTTAATTGGCACATTTTTGGTATACAATAAGTACTTCATACTTTCATAAACAATAAATAGTATTATGTTGTATCATGTAAAAACTGATAAATGCCATCATACCTTATGATTAGAATATACTACAACTTTTTTTCTTGCTACAACTTTTTAAAACCTTTTTTGAAGTATAACACATACAAAAAGTGCACATAAGTGTACACCTCAATTAATTTTCTTAAACAAAACATACCCATGTTTATTTGATAGAAGCTGGGCTTGATATAGTAATGGGTAAAGTTAGTTCAAAGCATGCTTTTGTTACTTAATTTTGTGTTTTTGACCTCAATTCTTAAATACAGACATGTCTCATTCATTTTAACTGCTGTGTAGTAGTCTATCAAATATTTTATTTATCTACTTCCCCAATTATAGACTTAAACAGTGTTTCTAAGTGTATTTTCTCACAAGTGGAAAAAAATCATTTTTGTGTTCTTTGTTTCTAAATGTGAGCACCTTTCTAAACATTACCAATGACCTTTTCATTACTGGCATCTATCTCACTTGAATTCTTTATTTGCAATAAAAGAGATGAATCCCTTCCAATTTTAAGATACTCTGTTAGAGAATGTGGTCTCTAAATTTTTTCATCCTCAGAACAAAACAGAGCTTCTATTTACTTAACATTAGGGTAAGTATTTCTAAGAGCTCACCTTAATACTTGATTATTGTGGTAGTCAGAATAATGTCTCCTCAAAGTGTCCAAATCTTAATCCCCAGAACCTGTGAATATGTTGTCTTACATGGCAAAAGGAGCTTTGCAGATGTGATTAAATTAAAGCTCTGGAGATGGGGAGATTACCCTGGATTATCTAGGTGAGCTTGATATAATCACAAGGTCCGGGTAGGAGGCGGGCAGGAGAGACAGAGTTAGAGAATCAGAGGTCAAAAAGTGATGTGATTGCTGGAAGGGCATCACCAATTAAGGAATGCAGGTGCTTTCCAGAAGCTGGACCACCCAAAGGCTATTCTCCCTTAGAGCCTCCAGAAGGAATGCAGTCTGACCAATACCTTAATCTTAGCCCCATGTGACCCATTTGCATCTTCTGGTCTTTAGAACCATAAGCAAACTTGAAATAAAACTGTAAAGAAATTTTTTGTTGTTTTAAGTCACTGATTTTGTGGGAATCTGTTACAGCAGCAATGGGAAACTGATAGTACAATTTACTGAATTCCACAAAATAGCAGCATTAAATGTTGCTTTGAAAATGCAAAGATTGAAAGCCTTATAATTGTCTATGTGTTGAGTGAATGTTCTAATTATGCCTCTTCCAACATGTTGCATACCTGAAAAGCCTTAATAAACAGACTGAATCAAGACAATAACAAAAGGAACCAAAATGGGAAGAAAGTTTATAGACACTAACATTTCTTGCTAAGAATTAGCTCTATAATTATCTAGCAGTAGTTTTGTTCACTTGCTCTCTTCTGTGAAGCCTATGGCTCTGATAAGTGATCTTTCATCAAAGGGTCAAAAATATAATAGAACCAGTGAGGATAAAAAGTACTTTGTTAATCCTCATATTAACTTGTTCTCTACAACTCAATTCATGAATATATAACATTTTTGAAAGTGCAATATCCACAAAGTTGTCTTATCACAAAAAGTGTTTAAGACAAGATCCTGTAACATTAGCTAATGAGGGAAAGTTTATGAAATCTCATTTCCTTAAACTGAGGGGAATTATAAGCACTTTCCAAATCAGAAATTACCAACCATTACTAAAACAGACTGGTTTTATGATGACATGAAATACCGGGTGACCATTTATCTGGGATGTTCCCCTCGGCTGTGAAGATACACCTCTTAGGTGCCCGACAAGTATAGGATTCTTGGAGTCTGCAACAGCAATCAGGGTGCACCTCAGGGCTCCCTGTAATACCATTGTAGCCCTCATCAGGGGTCACCTCAGAGACTCTCTAGGCTGCATCCCCACATAGGGTGATACTTCTCCTTGAAAAATCTCATTTTGACAGGGCTAGTCTTGTCTCTATTTATCTGATTTATCACCACCCAACCCAAAGTCATTATCTTTGTCTCTTAGTCCACATAATCCACAGACATGCACATGGTCTTGGACTTCAGGATGCATTACATAGAGAAAAACATGGTGATCCGCCCTTCAAATGAATTTTCCACCCCATCCTTACTCTACCAGTGTCTGTTGCAGGCAAACACAAAGACACTGCTACCAATCAGGACACTCTTATCCTTCCACTGAATAAACTAATCAACAGTTCATTACTTCCCAAAGACATATATCAAGCACATCACATTCCTAAGTATGAGGATGCAAACATGAATAATAAAGACATGCTTCTTGCTCTCTAAGAGCTTGTGGTCTCATTCTCATACAGAGGGAGGAATGACAGATAACATTTATTGAGTAACTTGAATTTTCCTCCCATTTTATATACTCTTCTATCCAAATAAAAACCCTAAAAAATAAACACTATAAATCACAACTGAAATTGCTCTTACCATTATACCATGTTGCAAGAATCACAGTTCGTATTCAATGTCAAGAATTGCATCCTGGCTCTACAAAACCTTTTACCTTTTGTCCATTTTATCTTATGACTATTTTAACTATTTTCCTGTTTAGAATCAGAGTAGATGTCTAAGGATGCTGGAAGATTGCTCTTTGCTGGGCTAAATTTATATGTTCATGCTCATAAATAACTAACACAAATATATTTATACATGTATAATGTATAAAGTGCTTTTGAATTCTTGCCCTTATTTAGTTTTCATGGTAAATACATCCTGTAGGCCAGGGAACTATGCCTTTTGAACTAATTACACAAAATCTAGAGGGTGTAAAACTGTATTAATTTTTCAATATCTCCATTAGAAATATTGGAAAAGAAATAGTCTTCATTAAATTGGTGGAACTATCAATGGCAAAAACATGTATGATTGAAACTCATCGAATCTGTTATTATATCCATTACATGTTAACTTATATTTTGCATTATTGTTGTTTGAGCTCCCATTTATTTTTCCCAGAGGTGTAGCAACATCAGTGAAATAGTGAATTCTATCATAGTGGCAATGAATATTATTTGAAATAAAATTTTCATAATTAAATAACTTTTTCCTGCTAGACCATGAATCAGGGCTGGCAAATAATTTCTCTTTTATGTGCTAATTTCACCTGATTTGAGGATAACTCTGAGGTTATTTCAAGCCTTAGAGAAAAAAAGATGCATTACAAGATTCGTAATGTCTGTCATGGGAATGGGCTAGGTGAGTAGTAGAATTCATGCCACATATTTGCCCTCCCTGCTCTAGATTGCCAGTTAAATAATGCTATAGATTTTTTCTTCTAATGTAAAATCAGTTTATCTATTAAGACAGGACAAAATGATTAGCACATCTCACTACCAATTGCAAAAATGGAAACTCATTTTCTTATCATAAAGAGCACTAGAAAGAACCTTTGGGATGGGAAATTTCAATGATAAAAATTATTTTAATGAAATGTGCTCCATATTTCAAAGCCATTTCCTAAATTCATGATTGAAGATCTGAGAAATGAAAGAACAGCTATAACTCTACATTTTCAGCCTGGTCTCATTGTCTTTTTTTAAATCACACTTTGCTAAAAGTGGGGAGGAGAAAGACGTTCATATTTTAAGAATCAGCAGTATCATAAACCATTTCTCCTGACTTAACATCTTTATAATAAAAATTCTACTATAATAAATTCATTGCTAGGTTGTGTTTTTATTACTACAATCTCCCCCATGAGTTCTCAGTTAAAAATATTCTGAGGGAGGCAGAAAAATGTCATTTGTGTCAGAACATAATTCTCTGCCTGCTGAAAAAAAAGGCATATAATTTGTGATAGTTGCCTATTATTTTTTTAAAGATTGATATATAAGCTTACACATTTATAGCAACTTAAAAAATAGATGAGAGCACATTATACTATCAAGTTATTGTTAAAGAAGTAACCATCATGAATTGTGAAGCATGTACTATCCACCCCAAATATCTATAAGGAAAAAAGAATTCCTTGAATTTCTAAACAAAGAGGATGAAAATAAATAATGGTACTAAATTCACAATTTTGGTATCTATTCATGAAAAATAGTTGTTTTTCTTTTTTATTATGAAATAAAAATATATTGATTAAATTCTGGAGTCTATTAATTTGTATTATGCTACTTCTAAAATTTGGATACGTGTATTCTGAGTTAACAACGAAACATTCGCTTTGTGGCTATGCTAATTGTGTGTGAACTACCCCAAGCTGTAATGAAGCCCCTTTGGAAGTTATCTAATGACAGCTTCCCATACATGCATTTAAATCAGACCCAAGTCATCAGGTACCTACACTGATACCCAAATTTGAATCACTAAATTCTAATCTACCTGTCTATCTGTTATGGGCCAAGGCAATACTCCAAGACGAAGAAAAGTATCTCAACTCTGGGCTTAAGCAGGCAAATCACCAAGGGTAAAAACGACTTACTCTCCTCATTCTAAAGATTCTTAGATCTGATTCCCTTTCTAGAATTACTCTTGTGTTGACATTTCTTCTCCATGCCCACCAACACTGCCGTTTTCCACCCATATATAATATCCTTGATTATATATGAGGTCAACATTTTCCACCCATATATGTAATTCCCTGGATTCCGATAGTTCTTGACTCTATTTTATTCTCCATAGCACCAACAGAGTCATCTCTGAGTAGGGGAAACAAATGTAAGGTTATTCACTGCTTTAAAAAGTGGTACCAATGCTGCTTCACAGTCTAACTTCAATACACCTCTCCAGTGTCATTTTCCTTGACTAAATCTCACACTCCAACTATACTGAACTTTCAATATCACTTGAATGCTTTGCACTGTTTTGTGACGCTATGTCTTGTTCAACTCTACCTTTCTGTCGTCTTTTTCTGCTCGGTGTTTTAATGTTTTCTCATATCCTCTGCTACCTTCTTTCCCTGGGTCAATATTTTGCTTCCTCTTTTGGGCTCTGTTAGGAAAAACTGAACATTTTTAAAATGGGCAAAATAAAATTATTGCATAGCCTTCATTGGAATGCTGGCATTCTCTAGCTCGTTCTATGGAGACAGCTCATTCTATGGCAACTGTGTCTTTGACTAGATTTTTTATAACTGCAAATTATAGACAGCTTATAGTAATGCAAATGATTATTGTCCATAGATATACAAATAAACTTTGTTCAGTAGAAATAAAATTGATTTCTGCCTTGAGGAAAAGATGATTTCAAACATTACATTTTACTATCCTATAGGGTATTAAACCATTTTGAGTCTATTAGCAAATTCAGCTTTCTAAAAGTAGTTCTCATCAGTGGACACGAAGTTTTTAATTGATTTGAACACACAAATAGACAAAAACTAAATGCAAGTAGAAAAGACCAAATTCTCTGTCATTCATTGCATAGTCATTAGAAAATTCATTTCTCTATTATAAAATTTTTTCAGCATTATTGATGATATGTAGAATACATATCATATATCCTTTATCTCTCTCTCTATTCATACATATACACACATATAAAATTTGGATTCTACTTTGAACCAGTTTTAAAATCTTATTGGTTCCTTTATTAATAAATAAGCTAAATAAAATACTTTGTATCTGTATAAGAATCATGGATTCATAGTTTTGAAAATTATATTTTATCAGTTTTCAAGGCCCACAGAGGTACACAATGGATTCACCTGAAGGAGCCAGGTTGTTGGAGAAGTGCACGCACCTCATGGGCTGTTTATGCCCAGGTATGTGTTTTCTTGACTCTCAGAGTAAGTCCAAGTGTCAATAAAATTTAAACTTTGCTAACTCTGTTTCTCTATTTTTCCCTTTCTATTAATTGTGTGTATGGTTTGTGTAATAGAATAATTTATTCCACCTTGGTGACAACAATGATTAGAAGATTGATTTTATGGTGTGACTTTCTAATGATCTTCATCAGATGGATAATAGGAATGAGAATTGACGGACTCTTGTGTGTAAGTCTTTTCTGTTTGTATTTATCTCTTGTCTATTTGTATGTTCAAATCAACTAAGAATTTTGTGTCCACTGATTATGAGAACAGTTCTGAGAGATCTGATCAGAGAGTTTCTGTGTTTCTGTGTTTACTTTTGACCTTTGCCTGAGATTATAAAACTGAAGCTTTATGTTCTTCATATGCCAGTGTATCTAAGTGTCCGTGTGCCTATAATTGAGAAAGGCCTTGATCTCTCAGGATGTGATTATGGAAAGTTTCCCTACTTCTGGGGAGTTTCACTAAATTAGATTTTATTCTCTCTTAAACCAAAAGACCTCTGTTTTGATTTGTTGTCTAGCTGACTCTTTAAGCTTATAGAATAGGAAGGGTCTGTGCCTTTGATTACCCTTGGCAAGGCTATTTTACAACTCTGTAAATAGTAGCAAACTCAAAGTAATGCAAAGTATTCTTGTTTATTGAAAGGTAAATGGGTTTTCCCAGTACAGATAAAATTGATATCTACCCAAGAGAAAAATTTATTCCAAAGATTTTATTTTATAACCCCAGTTAGCTTTACATCTGTAACCAAAAGGATTCCAACATTCTTGAACGTGTCTGCATTTCAATATCTACACTTACATCCACCTATTCTTTACACCAGCGTTGACATCTTACAGGAACTCATTAATTCATTAGCTAAACAAAACCTTTGATGCATCTTCATTTTATATTTGAATAAGTCGTATTTTAATTTTTAAAAAATACATTACCAGCTCCCTCTGCATGCACTTTGTTCACAATTCTGCATCACAAAATAATTTTTCCATTCCTCCCCACCAGACTATGAGTGTCTTAGGAACAGAATTTTTATATTCATATATATGAAACAAAATATCTGTTTTGTAGCTGATAGCAGATATTAAATATATTTTTTATTATCAGAGAAAAATATAGGACCTGCTAAGAAATTAGGTAAAGAAAAATATGTAAAGATACTGAGAGGATGATTAAATTTTTTGATCGTCTACTGGCTTTTATTAATGGGTTGACAGTAAGTAGTCATTCCTATTCATTGACTTTATTAATTAGAATTTACGCAAAAAGGATCAGTTGAAGTGTTAAACACCCGAAAACACTTCAACTATTGTCCTACCAACAAATTTTATTATGGAGAGTTGGAAATGGTGACTTTTTAAAATCTACATAAACATAATTCTCTAAGTGCAATATCATTTTCTCACTCTTAATGTCTACCTTAACTTAATCAATTTTAATCATTCATGTTTTTTTAATTTGAAAAATTATATAACTGAAATTGCAAATTTGCTTTATACCTTTGTTTCCTTAATTTATTTGAATTTATGTTTTGATTTGTAATCCTCTAAAGTCACTTTGTTAATAAATTTCACTGATTTAATTCCTAAAAACATGTAGAAATCTAAGTTTTGTTTTGTCTTTCTCTGTCTAATTTTCACTTAGCCTAATGCCCTCCAGGTTCATCTATAATGAATTTTCTTATTTCAGAATATTAAGGGGGTACAAATATTTTTGTTGCCCGGATACCTTTCATAATGCTTAAGTCAGGGCTTTTAGTATGCCCATCACCTGAATGTATTCATTAGACCTGAGAAAGCTACATTTCTGTTAAAATTTTATTTCTATATACTTTTTATTTCTCTTGAACTTTACTTTTTATTACAGTTATATATTATCTTATAAAAGTCATTAAATGCAATTTCAAATTTTTATTTTTATACTCTTTTGAGTGGCTCCATAGTGTTATTTTCATATGCAACATACAAACAAGGTGTTTTCTAAGAGAAAGGTAAATGAATTTAAAAATTATTTTGTCTATTAAAATCCCTTCAAAAATTATAGAAGACATAAACAAAACTGGAAAAAATCACAGGTACAATTCTCTACTGTGTCATATCTAACTCATAAGATTAATTATTTTCTATAAATTCCCATAGATGCTGAGGTATTTTATATATTAAATATTTAATTTGAACATTCTATCTAAAGAACCTCACTTGTTTTTCATTTGGAATGATTCCTGAAAAAGTCCCAGAGTATTTTCTTGGTCGTTACCTTTGTTTTATGTTACATAGCTTGCTAATTGTTCAAAACTGAATGTTTTCTATGAGTTTTCCAGCATTAGGGACAAAAATTTCCAAGGTAACAAAGTTCTTCAGTTTAGATAAAGAAGACAGAGAAAACTGATTATCTACATAAAGACTCATTTATTACTAGTGTTAAAAATCCATTATAAAATAACATTAAATTTAAATCACAATGATAAAGTTTTATCTAAGAACATCTAAGCAAATCAATATTTTAAATGGCTACGTATAATTCAGTTCTGGCAATTGTAAACCTGATAATTTAACTTTCTAAATATTTATAGATACTAAGAAGAAAGTCATTACAGCTACAGATTTCTTGGGGAAAAAGTTCAGATATCTTAAAAATATAAAGGAAAGTTAGGCAAGTCATTTATTATATCAAAAATTTTAAAACCAACTTGTTTGGATACTGCCAAGGCTTGAATGTGTCCCCAAATTTCATATGTTGCAAATTTAATCCCCAAATTTGTAAATTGAGACATTTGGAGGTGGGGCCTTTGAGAGGTAATTAAGATTGGGTAAGGGTTATTAGGACGGGCCTCCATGATGGGGCTGGTGGCTTTATAAGAAGAGGAAGAGAGACCTGACACAGCATACTCTTGCCCTCTCACCATGTGATGCCCTTTGCCATGTTATATGGCAGTAAGAAGGCCCTCACCAGGTGTAGCCCCTGGTCCTTGGACTTCCCAGCCTGCGAAACTGTAAGAAAACATTTCTTTTCATTATAAAGTATGCAGTCTGTGGTGTTCTGTTATAGCAACAGAAAACAGACTATCATACTTTTGATAATTTTTTTATTGTATAGACTACTAATTTAAAAATAAGATGGTAATTCATTATATTAATAAAACAGAGAGAGAGTAAACTGTACTCCTTTTGCAGGAATGTACAAAATGGTCCAAATTATAAATATCAGAATGGTATTCCAGAATCTGATTTTCAACACATGTCAATTTCTGAAAAAAATGAAATGGACACTGCATAGGAATGGAATTTCATATTAAATTAAATAACAAAATGTTATATGCATAATTCCACATTTAATATAATTTATAATGGTTTTGTTATCAACATTTTAAATAAGGGGAAAAAATCTAATGTACTTACCTATGTGGTTATTAATTCTGTGCTCTTCATTACTTTGTGTAGATCCATATTTCCATCTAGTCTCATTTCCCTCTCTCTGTGCAGCTTATTCCTGTCTGGTATCTTCTTTGCAAACTGTAGTTGCTTTAATCTTCCCAAGACTTCCTCTCTGCATATCAGGAAGTCCAAAAGGTTCTGTATACATTCCACCCCCTTGGAAGACAGCAAAGTCCACAGAGAGTAACTTTGACCCAATGCCAGAGGAGAACCATGGAGAAAACATAAGTCATGAAATTAGCCAGGGTTCTCTAGATAAACAGAACCAATAGGAGATTGATTGATTGATGATTGATTATAAATAATTAGCTTATATGATTATGGAGGCTAAAAAGTCCCAAGACCTCCACTCAGCAATCTGGAGATCTAGGAGAGCTGATGGTATAAGTTTCAGTCCAGGTCAGTGTCTGAAGGCAGGAGAAGACTGATGTCCCAGCCTGAAGACAGTCAGGCAGAGAGAAGAATTCCCCTTACTCAGCATTAGTGTTCTACTCAGGCCTTCAGTGGGTCGTATGAGGCCCACTCACATTGGGGAGAGCAATGTACTCTACTCAGGCTTCCAATTTAAATGCTACTTTCATACAGAAACACCCTCAAAGACACACCTGTGGGGAGGAGGCTCTGTGGCTAGCGAGTGCACTGGAGCAGGCTTCGGAAATTGGAAGAAGAGGCAGGCGGCAGTGGGCAGATGAGACATACTCTTTACTGTCAGGTGGATGCAGCAAGCAGTTAGAACATAGTGAGCATTTATATATGGCTCAGAACAACAATGGCAACATGCGGAGCAAAGGAGTGATCACGTGGGTTCTCATAGGAGATAACATCTTGGTTACATAAGCGTGCTGATGGCCGGCGGAAGACACGCCAGCAATCATTTTAGTTTGGCCTAAGAAACCGATTGCCTTATATAACTGGATTTCGGTTACCACACCCAAATAATGTTTAACCAAATATCAGGGTACCCCACGGTCCAGTCCAGTTGACACATAAAATTAACCATCATAGTCAGACTTCAAAACTGAAAAATGGGATGGTAGAGTATTTATACCGCCCACCTGTCCATCATTGGCTATGCATTGCCCAGCTCAAGGTATATTCTTAATCTCTTTGAGTGTTTCATAGTTGTAGGCAAACTATATTCTGGCAGCCTGAGGGTAGAAACTGGTGCTGAATGTTGGGATTAAAAGTAAATTGGTATACATAGTCACTCATGCAGCAAGAAAAAAAAAGTAAACTGGTAGCTGGTATGCACAAAAGTAATGAAAGTACCTGAGGAGGTGTGAGCAGAGCAGTGACAGCATCACCCAGTGCTTCTCAAACTTTAATGTGCATACAAATCAACTAGGGATTTTATTAAAAAGAAAATTCTAATTCAATAGATCTGGGCAGGACTTCCAGGCGATGCTGCTGCCACTGGTCTGTCAACACACACCTGGACTCCTGCGGGGGTCTGAAAATGAGCGAGGGATGCTTTTATATCCTCCTTTTCCTTATCTTTACTTCCTGCTTTCAGAACACTTCGAGGGTACTGAGAGTATCCTGCAAGTGAAGGTACATGGTAAATTCTACTGTAATATCAACATAAAATAAAAAGCAAAATGTTAGATCAGTGGCTATTAAAGTTTTCTGACCAAGACCTACAGCAAAAAAAAAAATTCATTGTGACCCAGTACACACACGTGTGTGTATTTGTACATGTATCAACTGAAACAAAGGTGTCATGAACTATAATTATAAATGAATTCTACTTCTTTCTATTTTAGTATTCTACTCAATTTTATATCATGGCACACTACTAGGTGTCCACAATTAAATAAAAATGACCCAGATTATGGTGGAAACAGAACTGAGATAAAATTCTTTGTTCCATTTATAAAAAATTCTGTTCACTTATTCATGGTCTGAGTTATTTGAGTACAGTCGTCTGTCTGTATCCATGGGATATTGGATCCATGGACCCCACAGATACTAAAATCCTTGAATGCTCAAGTCCCTTATCTAAAATGGTCTAATGTTTGCATATAACCTACACATATCGTCCTGTATACTTTAAGCCATCCCTAGATTACTTATGATACCTAATAAAATATAAATGCTCTATAAATTGTTATACTATATTTAGTAATTTATATTATTTTTCTTTGTTATATTGTTATTTTTTAATTTTTTTTTCTTTTTGAATATTTTCAAAGTGTGGCTGATTGAATCTATGAGTATAGATACAAAGGGTCACCTTTACTTTGAGGCAGGTTAGGATTATGGACATTCTTCCAGCTTACATTTATAAAATATTTGCTTCCCATTCATTTGGAGTGGAAGCTGAGTGATGCCTGAAAGAATGGTGGAGAAGGAGGAGAGATTTATCTGTGTTCCAGCAGAGCTACTGCACTCAGCAAGGCAAAGGCTCTGCAGGTAACTGGACCAACATTCCTTAGACGGTGAACTAGGAACCACATATTGTCATCCATATACACATCTGGGGAGACTCCATTTCTTCATCCTCAGCCTTAGTGCCTAGTGTCTTATCCAAGTATTTTTTCCAAATATTTAGTCCCTCAGAAACAAGTTCTGGTAGGTATATATTTTTTTCCATTTTGTCATAGTCCAGGTGACATTTTTGGGCTTCTTACAACCTGAGAGTTGACCAGCTGTGCAGCTGGCCCACACTTTAATAATTAGGTTCTAAATCCATTCATTTAATAAACATTAAATAGATATTATTATACATCAGGCACTGTGTCATATATTGGATGTTCAATGGTGAGCAAAAGAAATATATTCCTGCCAGCAAGCAATTTGCCCTTCAATGAGGATGAGACATAAACACATGAGATGAGTGATGACAGTGTCCAAACAAGGGCAAAGGAGCCCAAAACAGAAGTATCTAAAACAGGGGAGAGAGAACTTTTTCCATAAAGGACCAGATAGTAAATATTTAGAGCTTTGTAGGCCATACATGCCCTGTTACAACTACACAATTCTAGGACAGCACCCACAGACAATAAACAAAGTGAGGAGTGTGTCTGTGATCAAGTAAAACTTTATTTCCAAAAAAAAAAAAGAGGGCAGCAGGCCAGATTGGGCCTGTGGCCATAATTTGTGCACCCCTGATCTAAAATGTCTAGGGAGGGTCAGAGGAGCCTGATCCTCCTCTGTTTAATGCATTAGAGGAACTGAGCATTAAAACAGACTCCCAAAGATATGCATGTAAATATGCATTTACTTTTACTCAAGTAAAAAGAGAGATCTAGACGAAATAGGCCCAGAAGCCAGTGAGAGATCTTGTTGAAAGAACTGAAAGATGTTCAATGTGGTAGTAGCTTGGATTTTTTAGGGATGTGTGGGACATTTGTTATTTTTCTGTCCATCTAACATCTGAAGCCCATTTTCATGTTTAGGAATTTCTCCCACTTTATGACTCTTGGTAGTGGGTAAGGGATAAACTTTCTTACCTGTACAGGCTGAAAATGGTAGGTGCTTGTGGTCCCAGTCTTTCTATTGGTTATTGCACAGGCACATGGCTTAAACACCTCCAATCCGATATGTCCCAGCCAGACTTAAACTCATAAACCAGCCATAAAAAAGAGGAAGAGCACTGGGTCTGGTGGCTTGTGCCTGTATTCCAGCTACTCTGGAGGCTGAGGTGGGAGGATCGCTTGAGCCCAGGAGTCTGAGGCTGTAGTGAGCTATGATGATGCCACTGCACTCCTACCTGGGTGACAGAGCAAGACCCTACCTCTCGAAAAAAAGAAAAAGAAAGAAGGAAAGAAAAGAAAGAAAGAGAGAGAAAGGAAGGAAGGAAGGAAGGAAGGAAGGAAGGAGGGAAGGAAGGAAGGAAGGGAGAAAAAGAGGGAGTAAACAGAGTCCCCCCCCCCCTCTCTCTCTCATCCAATTAGGATTTAGCCATGGCTGCATGGATAAGATACTGAGCCTGAAGTAGCAATAGGACAGGTAAAGAGTCCGTGTTTGGTGCTTGGTGGTGGAGGCAGGGATCTATATCAGGCCAATTCTGTGGTCAGATTTTTGAGCATTGTTCCTGGAAGCTAAGCTTCATGACTGGTTCTCCAACCTGCTGACCATTCCAGGAGATACCCTTTGCTGTTTTAATAATAAACTCCTCTTCTGTAACTTCAGCTAGGGTCAGTTTTTGTTGTTTGCAACTAGAAATAAGACTAATAAAGGGAGATTAAAAGAGAGGTAACAAGGAACCAGTTTGTCAAACTATGTTAACATACTTTGAATTTATTATTAATGGTGTGACAAGGTATTGAAAGATATTAAGGAAGAAAATGTTATAAGCAGATTTGCAATGTAGCTAGTTTGCCCTATAAGTTCCCAGAGAAGAGGGTTTTATTTTTAATGCTGTTCACTGCTCTCTGCTCAGTGCTTTAAGTAGTCCCTAATATATAGCAGGTCATAAAAGAGTTTGTTGAATGAACGATGAATTTTTAACAAATTTTATTTTATTGTGCTAAGAACACTTAAGATGTACCCTCCGAACAGATTGTTAAAGTGTACAATGCAGTATTATTAACCATGGGCACCATGTTGTACAGCAGATCTCTAGAACTTATTCATCTTGCTTAATTGAAACTTTATGCCTGTTGATTATTAACTCCCAGATTTTCCCTTGCCAGAGCTCTTGGCAACCACCGTTCTACTCTTTGATTCTATGAACTGGACTCCTTGAGATACCTCATATAAGTGGAATCATGTGGTATTTGTCTTTCTGTGACTGGCTTGTTTCATTTTGCATAACGTCCTCAAGGCTCATGAAATTTTTCATCAATTTACTGGGGGTGGGTGCTAAGTGGAAGTTTGTTGTGGTAATTGAGTAACAATGGTGATCGGCATTAGGTTAGAGGATTCAGAGAAATACATGGACTAAAGAGATAGATACGTAGAAGGTAGAATCTAAATAACGTGCACAGAAATTACATATTAATATTTTAAAATGCAAATATGCATTGAAATTAAATTAAACTTACAATGATGTAAGTTTCCATAATTAAATCCAACATTAACAGTCAGGAAATGCAGGGAAACAGGTGTTTCAAAGCTTTTTTTTTTTCCATCCCCCACAAAACAGCCCTAGTTCTATAGATATAGTTACATCGAAGGAAGGAGGCATAGACCTAGTTTGAGAAACTTCCAATGCCTAGAAAGTAAATCATCTAGCACTAAAGAGATAAACACAATATCAACTACAGTTGTCCAAGCCGTTTTTTGAAGTATACTATTCTTTCCCGCATTATACAAGCTACCCAGGCTGTCACTTTTTAAATAAGCCTAACAGTGGATTCAGTTAAGTAGACTAGGAGGATTTAAAAATAAAACCAGATTGGCATTCAACACTTCCTTCTCCTAAGCTCATCAGAGATGATTTAACAAAAGGGAGACAGAATATTATTTTTTTTGAAACCTTATTTGATTGAATGACCTTGGTGAAAAAGCAAGAAGGAGTAGGCGAATTTAGAAATTAGTTTAATTGGCTGTTATTACCATTCTGCTATTTCACTGGAATAATCCACTGGTCATTCAAGTTGATTCACTAATGGAGCAGATAGATAAGGTATGCAGGGCAGGAATCACACCATAGTTCAATAATTTCCCCTAAAGCCTCCTCACAAATTGCATATCTTAACATAGGATTTCATTTAATATTCTCAAAACAACACTCAATAATATTGAAAATGAGGTTATCAGTGAACTATTTGCATAATACCTTTCTGCAGTAGCTAACAGCACTGGTATTCTGGAAAAAAAAATCTCTATGCCTTTAGAGACCAACCAAACTACTTTGATAAAATTGAGTCAAAAATATTCTGAGAGACAACGGGAAACGCATGTTGTCTGGGTTACTATGTACAGTGGAAATTCATTTAATTGTGAATGAGGCCTGAATTCTTAGTGTCTTTCTTACAAGCCAACAAATTTGGCCAAGTCTTAAACAATTTCAATTTTGGGGAAAAACTTTAGCAATAAACTAGCTTAAATATTATTACCAGTTAGCTCCTCTGACCTTATTTATGTATTTGTACGCAGGCCTTTTGAGGTCTAATTTGATGGCTCCAGAAAACTGCATTCAACCCTCCGCTCAACAATACTGGCAAGCACACTAATAGCATCTCTGTTACCTTTAAGAGAAATTCTCAGCTTTACAGTGATGCTAAATTAACATATTTATCAGACTATTTAAATGGAGATTAGCCTATGAAGGGAAGGGAATGGGAAGAGAGAAAACTATGCTTTGGGAATTTTCCCTTTGGGAGGGAAATAGAGGGAGAGAAGTGTAGGGAAGTGATTCTTTCCCTGCCTGGTTTCATCAGCCTTGTTTCCGGACTTTGTTGGGCTCACTGTGATTTATTTAATGAAGGTCAGTGAGAAAACGCATTAAATGCTTTAACTTGAGAAATAAAGCAGGAAACCTATGTGTACCGCTATAATAAAACCACAGGATGAAAAGGGGAAATTTCACAATGCCCATAATTTTGTCTACATGCCACCAACTAATAAGATGTTTTGTTTTTACTGGAATGACTGATTGTTTGTGCCTCAGCCACGATAAATCCAAAGCACCGACATCATTAACACACGTTTATCCCTGCAACTAGCACAGTGCTTTACAATGGAAGGTGCTCAATAAATATTTGTGAATGAACAAAGAATTTTATGTGTGGCCTTCCTGTTTTCTTTTTTTTATTTTTAAAGTTTAGTTTTCTTTTAAATTATTATGGATACATAATAGTCATTTATCTTTACAGGGTACATGTGATGTTTTGATATAGGCATACAAGGTGCATTAATCAAATCAGGGCAACTGGGATATTCAACGCCTCAGGCATTTATCATTTCCTTATGTTAGGAACACTCCAATTCCACTCTTTCAGTTATTTTAGAGTATACCCTAACTTATTGTTGACTGTAGTCACTTCGCTGGGCTATCAAATATTGTTCATTCTATCTAACAATCTCACTATACTTTTGTACCCATTAACCATCCCTATTTTATCCCCTCCTACTCACCACTTTTCCCAATCTCTAGTAACCATCATTCTACTCTGTCTCCGTGAGATCAATTGTTTTTAATATTTAGCTCCCACACATGAGTTAGAACATGTGATATTTGTGTTTCAGTGCCTGACTTATTTCACTTAACATAATGTTGTCCAGTTCCATCCATGTTGTTGCAAATGGCAGGATTCCATTCCTTTTTGCAGCCATATAATATTTCATTGTGTATATGTAGCACAATTTCTTTATCCATTCATTTGTTGACAGACACAGGTTGATTCCAAATCTTGGCTATTGTGAATAGTGCTGCAATAAACATGGGAGTGCAGATATTTTTTCAATGTACTTATTTCCTCTCCTTTGTATTATACCCAGTAATGGGATTGCTGGGTTTCATAGTTCTAGTTTTAGTTTTCTGAGGAACCGCCAGGTTGTTCTCCATAGTAGTTGCACTAATTTACATTCCTATCAATGGTATATGAGGGATCCCCTTTCTCCATATCCTCACCAGCATTTGTTATTGCCTGTCTTTTTGATAAAAGCCATTTTAACTGGGGTTAGATGATATCTCATTGTAGTTTTGATTTGCATTTCTCTGATCATTAATGATGTTGAGCATATTTTCACATACGTGTTGGCCATTTGTATGTCTTCTTTTGAGAAATGTCTATTCAGATCCTTTGCCTATTTTTCAATCAGATTATTTGATTATTTTCCTATTGAGTTGTTGGAGCTACTTACATATTCTAGTTATTAATCCCTTGTCAGATGGGTAGCTTGCAAATGTTGTCTCCCATTCTGTGGGCTGTCTGTCCTTCCTTTTGTTGATTGTTTCCTTTGCCGTGCAGAAGCTTTTTAGCTTGATATGATCCCATTTGTCCAAGTTTTGGTTTTGTTGCCTATGCTTTGGGGGTATTACTGAAGAAATGATTGCCCAGAACAATGTCCTGAAGCATAATTTTCCCAATTTTTTTTAGCAGATTCATCATTGCAAGTCTTATATCTAAGTCTTTGATCCACTTTGATTTGACTTTTCTATATGGTCAGAGATAACGGTCTAATTTCATTCTTCTGCATATGGATAGCCAGTTTTCCCAGCATCATTTATTGAAGAAACTGTCCTTTCCCCAGTGCATGTTCTTGGCAACTTTGTCCAAGATAAGTTCACTATAGATGTGTGGATTTATTTCTGAGTTCTCTAGTCTGTTCCATCGGTTTATGTGTCTGTTTTTATACCAATACCGTGCTCTTTTGGTTACTACAGCTCTGTAGTATAATTTGAAGTCAGATAATGTGATTCCTCCAGTTTTGTTCTTTTTACTCAGGATCACTTTGTTGATTCTGGTCCTTTAGTGGTTCCATATAAATTTTAGGATTATTTTTTCTATTTCTGTGTATAATGTCTTTGGTATCGTCATGGGGATTGCATTGAATCTGTAGATTTCTTTGGGTAGTATGGACATTTTAACAATATTGATCCTTCCAATCCACAAACATGAAATATCTTTCCATTTTTTTCATGTCCCCTTCAATTTCTTTCATCAATGATTTATGGTTTTCATTATAGAGTTCTTTCATTTCTTTGCTCAAGTTTATTCCTAGGTACTTTATTTTATTTGTAGCCATCGTAAATGAGATTACTTTCTTGGTTTCTTTTTCATATTGTTTTCTGTTGGCATATAGAAATGCAACTGATTTTTATATGTTGATTTTTGTATCCTGCAACTTTACTGAATTTGTTTATCAGTTCTAGGAGTTTTTTTGTGAAATCATTAGGTTTCTCTAGTTATAAGATCATACCTTCCCGTTTTCATGATCCACAAATTCATAGTCCCTAACCTAAGCTCTGCATTCAGTACTTTCTAGAAATCTTTTTGTTTTTCTTTATTTCCCTATTCTGTTTTTTTTTTTAATGGCCATTTCAAACCTCCCTCATTTTCCTCAACAACCAACCCCACCCATACACCTGTCAGCCATTTAATCTCTTTCAAGTTAATTCCCATCACCTGCAAATTTACCCAGCCCCACATCCACCTTCATTCCTCTCTTCCAGGTGAAGGAGACAGATGTTCCTTCTCTGTTCAAGCCAATCTATCCACAGGTACCCTTTTGTCTCTTACACAGTCTTCCTTACTCTCTTATGTATCCTTTAAAACAAAACACAAATATATTTTAATTATTTGTAATGCAATTGTCACTATCAGCTCATAAAAATACATATTTGCAAGCATATCATTGAAGATTCTTTGAGATTGTCAATTCAAAAGTCAATTGAGTTGAAGGAAAAATAGAACTATTTTTCTTTAAAAAAATCAAACTATTTGTAGAAAATGAATGACACATTATTGCAGGACCACATAATATTATTGTTGGACAATCTGTTCACCAGCAGTTACATGATTTTCTTCATTCATTGCATAGTCCAGATGGTCCATCATCTGATAGCTGCTACCTTTCCAGAATTTTTCATTTTTTTGCCTCAACCATTTCCTTCTTCTCAGTATGTGAAGAAATCCCCTCATGTGAAAGAATAAAAATTCTTCTTTACCCCATGTGTTCTTCTCAGCTCACTGTCTTTTTTTTTCATTCCTCCATTTCTCCAAAGACCATTTCATCCATACTCAAAATTTCATCTATCTGTGTAAGGCTGAAGAACTCTAACTTCTCGGGTCAGATTGCTCCCTTGAAAGTTATATGTACAGATGTCTGCTTGTGATATCATCCATAATTATATTAATTCATTCAACAAGCATTTGTTGCATATCTACTTTGTGCCAAGAACGGTTTAGTAATAGGGATGGAAAATGAAGTAAAAACAGATAAGTTTCTACCCTCATGAAGCTTTACAGTTTAAAAATCCTGTGATGAAATGAAATAATCACAAATTAAATTCCCATTGTGAAGAGTGCGGAGAAAGAGAGGAGAGTACATCTCAAAGGGGCCACTCCAAACCCCCTAAGTTTGCTTCTTGTTCAGTATTATTGCTCAGTTGGTGCTTTTGCTATCTTTCCAAGTTTCTCATAAGATACTTGAGTGTTGCCCTTGATTCTCCTCTCTCCTCCTTTAATCTTGACATCAATTCCATCCTTATGTTCTGCTCATTTTTCCTCATTTAATATTTGCCTGCTTTAATCCATGTTCCCACAGTGGTCAAAGGGACTTATCTAAAACTCTAATCTGACCGTGATCAGGGTAATTAATGCTGGCTGCTGTAACAAACAGAACTGATATCTCAGATTCTCAAACAATAAGGATGTATTCCGTGGTCATGTCAGAGCCAGATACAGGTCTGAAGGATCTCCTCGGTAGTTCTCCTTTTTGTCCCAGTGATTTTGTTCTTGCCAATATATCAGGCTGCCATTTAAAGCCATGTCTTTGAGTCCACTGCAGAGGAGAGTGAGCTGAAGATGTCAAGGATGATTTTGAGGGTAGGCCCAGGCAACATTTCCATTTGTATTGCATTGGCCAGAAGGTCAATCGACCCCACCTAATTGCAAGAGAGGGTGGGGAATGTTGTCTTCTTGGGTGCCCTGGAGAAATAGACATCATGGTATTGTGACTATCAAGCTAATCTTGGCCCGATTTGCTTTAATAGTCTTTGTTACCTTCTCACAGTTTAAAACCTTAAGTTTTCATCTCTGAATGTGGATTATAAGGCCAGCATCTCCCCTCTCCTTGTCTCTTTTTTCTCTATTTTGCATACTGTTTCTCACTTCTGCTCTCTACCTCTCTTTTCTTTCCCTCTAGAAAAGTTCTCTATCTGTATTTTCTTAGCTGGATATATATTTTGAGTAAATATTAGTATCCTAAAATAAATGGCTTCTCACAATTTTGTGTTTTACATGTCAGAATCAACCACATTTTGAAACTACATTTATAGAAATCCTTGGTCAAGGAAGGCATTGTTTGTTTTTGTATGAATTACTGGCTCAATGAAGCATTTCTTGGTGAAAACTTGAAGAAACTGAAAAAGGCAAGCACACAGATTCTCAGAGCCTACTGACAAGTGCACCTAACATTTCAGAAACGATGTTCAGAGAGAAGATTTACAGATGTCAAAACATGTCCTCAGTCTAAAAGGGCAGTCCTTTCAAAAGTGTCAAGAAGAGAAATATTTTCTAAATACCTATTCTATCTCTTTCCTTAACCTTTTCACCAGAGTAAATACATGACCATCCCTGAAGCTGAGATCAGTCTGGATAGAGTCAGTCTCCAGGGCCCGGCATCTGAGGGGCTAGCATAGTACTGACTGTGGCCTAAGCTTTTTGTCTGGAAACTGGGATTAAAGCCAGTTTGCAGAGGCCCCATGTTCAAAATTATTTTTCCTGTGAACTATCCCAATACAACCATCACTTTATTACATTGCCTGGTATCAGATGGATTTAGAGTTGAAAACCTTCTGGCCTCCTGCTAATTGTACAAAATAGGCTAATAATCCCAACCTCATAGGGCTGTTGTCAGGATGAAATTTGACACCACAGTAAAGATTTAAAATGTTTACTTTTATCAAATTATGAATATTAGTAACATTGGCAAAGCCCATGGAAACACATGTAAATACCTAACACATAATAGACCATCTCTTTATATGATTTCTTTACTTTATGGCTTTGAAGGTAGTCATATTTCAATTATTATATATGAGATATATTCCTATAATTGTCTATGAAGGATATTACCTATGAGAAAAATAAAACCCATTATAGTGTTTTCAGCATGTTTATCAACAGAGGAAAGTGAAAATAAATTGTGATATATCCATTGTTATATTGCCCGTAATGTACTTTAAACCACTTAAGTGTTAAACATTGTGATGTATGTGTGTATCTTAGTTTAAATTTACATTCTTGGTGGGTAATTATCCTATAAGCTACAGTAACCTGGGGTCCACATTTTACAAGTTTCTAAATAAGGATTTGGCTATACCAAACCTATGACAGGTGAGTTGTTAGTTAGGATAGGGGATGTTAGGAATAATTTTAATCCATGAAATGGCTGATGGTAAAGATTCGTGGCCCACTAGAAAATATAAATGACCCTCATCTCAAGGCTAGAAGACAACTGGTTTGCAAAATGGCATAGGAAAATGAAATTAGAGACCATGGAAGATGTACAACATTATAGACTGGGGTAGAATGAACAATGCCCCTCCTCCCCCAAGATGTATATATTATAATCCATGAATCTTTGAACATATTACCTTATATGGCAAAAGGGACTTTGCAGATGTGATTAAGTTAAGGATCTTGAGATGAGAATATTATCCTGGATTATCCAGAGGAGCTTGATGTAATCACAACAGTTCTTATAAGAGGGAGGCAGGAGGAGTCATTCAGAGGGGCAGGCATGGTGATGATGGAAGCAGAACTTGGAGTAGTGAGCTTTGATGATGGAGGAAGGGGCCACCAGCCTAGGATTACACATGGCCACTAGAAGGTGACAAAGGCAAGCACGTGGATTCTCCCCTCGGAGCCTACTGACAGAAGAAACTAGTCCTATGGACACCTTTATCTCAGTCCTGTAAGATTCATTTCAAACTTCTGGCCTCTAGAACTTCAAAAGAATAAATTGGTGTTGTTTTAAGCCACAAAATTTGTGGTAATTTGTTATAGCAGTAACAAGAAACTAATACATAAATTCATGCCTGCTCTTTGAGTCATGTGATACGCTCTACCTTGAATTGACCTCATCTTCTGTACCTATGCCAAAATTGTACTTTAGTTGAGTGAAATCATCTGAACTTGATTATTACACAGTGAGAAGGGAAGGACCAACAGATAAAATGTGTAAAAAAAAAAAAAAGACAGGGATTATCAGGAGTAGAATCACCCATTTTTTTCTTCATGCTTTTCTTGATTTTAGAGGGAATAAGACACCTACCTAGGAAAGAACAAGTTTGAGGGTCACAGTGCAGGATGAGTCCTGAAAACAAATGTTTCATCATTCTCTATTTTGCCTTGGTCAGCTCCACTGAACCGACAGCCTGTGTAAGAACCTTGTGTGAATTTGCCTATGTGAGGGTGACGGAAGGGAGCTTTCATCTAATTACATCTAATTTGAATTCTAAGTGTAGTTATGGAGTGTATTATTTAATAACCAGAAGATGACTAGAAAATGAAACAATTATGAGCAACAAAGATTCTCATACTTTAAAAGAACAAGTTGCCCTGTGTCAGATCATCCTGCCTTAGGCAGTAACTGTAAATCCCCAGAGAGAAAAGGTGGAAACATTGGAAAATCTTCACATCCAGACAATTTACTTTTGCTAGCTTCACTACAGGGAACCTGCATTCATCTCGGGGAAACTACAGTTTAGCATTTGGCTTAAACAGCCATGTCAGGTCAGAAACCTTTCAAGACAGTAGCAGAGTTTGTGAAGCTAATAAAGGGTTTGTGTGATGACGGGAGAGAAGTATACATTGAGTTATTATGCCAGCAGCTCCCGTAAAGGAAAGGAAACAATGAGCTTTAAGGAAGACTGGCATTGGGATGTGATTCCAAGTGTTATATAAAGAAAACACCAAATTCCACTTCTTTACAGTGGTAACCTGGAGATTTTGACCGCCCCCCCCCTCCAATGAAAAACAATAAAATATGCCTGGTAAAATATAAATAAATATAGTTTTTAACTAACTAATGAACTGTCAAATTAATAAGGAATATTCAGAGGCTGTAACATGAGTGAAAGTGAAAATGCAGAGAGGAAAACAGGGCAGTGAAGTTGGCTTTTATCTTCAGGGCATTTGCTGAATGGGGAGACCTGGAGCTTTGGTCTTCAGGGGCAAGATGGGACAGCCCAAGGTGGGCACCCATAGGAGAATCCCCAAGTAACTCTGGGACCAAAAAAACCACACAAAGGTATATGTACAGTATCAGAGTCAGTTAAAAATACCACCTGAAGCTCATATAACATCAAATATTGAAATTATTAGATAGATAATATAAAACATTTGGTCATTAAATATGAAATGTCTGATTTTGAATCAAAAGTTTAGTTTATTATATCTCAAACAAAAAGCAGTACAATTAATCAAAGTATGTGCCTAAACTATCGACATAGTTTTGCCATCTTAACCGTAGCTTGTTTATGCCAGCAGCGAAAAAGCCTGGAGAGTGAGTGGTAATGAAATTGCGAAAGGTGTTTTCCACAACTTGTTGAGAATTGAGTATTTTTCCTTGCAAGAAGTGGTCCAAATCCTGGAAGAAGTGATAGTCAGTTAGTACAAGGTCTGGTGAATCTGGTGGATGACTGAGAGTTTCCAAGTCTAGCTTCTATAGTGTGAGCAGCCTTATTTGTGTGACATATGGCCAAGCGTTGGCTTGCAAGAGGATTGGCCTGTGTCTGTTGACCAATCTCGGCTGCTTAATCATGAGCATCCTCATTATTTCATCCAATTGGTTGCAGTAGACACCCATTGTAACAGATTGACCAGGTTTCATGAACCTGGAGTGGATAATACCACTGCTGGACCACCAAACAGACACCATTAGCTTTTTTGATGAATATTCAGTTTTGGACTGTGTTTTGGCACTTCATCTTTATCCAACCATTATGCCAAAGACTTGCAATTGTCAAAAAGAATCCATTTTTCAACACACATAACAATATGGTATAGAAACGGTTCACCTTTATGTCGTGATAGCAAAGAAAGGCAAGCTTTGAGGTGATTTCTCTTCTGACGCTCGCTTAATTCATGCAGAACCCATCTATCCAGCTTCTTTACCTTGCTCCTTTGTTTCAAATGGTCCAGTACTATTGGAATAGTAATGTCAAGTCTTGCTGCTAATTCACGCATAGGTTGAAATGGATTTGGTTCCACTACAGCTTTCAGCTCATTATTATCCATCTTGGTCTCAGGTTGCCCACGTAGCTCATTTTCAAGATTAAAATCACCAGAATTGAACTTCTCAAACCACGTACGTACTGTGTGTTCATTAGCCACATCCTTCCCAAACACTTCGTTGATATTTTGAGCTGTCTGTGCTGCATTGGTTCCACGATGGAACTCATATTAAAAAATAACATGAATTTTTGACTTATCCATGGTTTCGCAAAAATTGCTCTAAAAAAATTAGAAAGATAATCACAAGCCAAAATGTGTGTTTGAAAAAATGAGGATGTACTTGCATAATGAATAAACAAACAAAAAAGCAAACAAAAAAAAGTCAGGAAGTGTCAAAGTGAAATGTCAGAGATAGCAACTGTCAAACTTAGTACTTAAGGAAATCAGATATTTCATACTAAATAACCTAATGCCTTCATATGTTCAAAGTAAAGGATATATTGATAATTAATTTTATTATTATGTTTGACATTGTTGTTGAAATTTTATCCTTTCTGATGTTTGAGATTTTTTGTATACCAACAGTTAGGGGGAAAAAGCCGATACTAGAAGTAATCTTCCTTAACATGAAAAAGGATAAATACAAAAAGGTACAGCAAATATCTTACTTAACAATGAAATGTCAAAAGCATTTGCCCAAGGCACTGGTATTCAATATCAACATGTTTATTTAAAATTGTATGAAGGTCCTAGCTAGCAGTAAGGCACAGAAAAGAGAAATAAAAGGTTATAGACCAGAAAGAAAGAAATAACGTAGACAGTATGATTGTCTACAAAGAAAGCTCAAAGAAAATAATAATATATTGTTGTAATTAATAAAATAGTTTAATCCCTCTTCTAGATATGAAATCAATATACAAAAGAAGTTTAATTCTGAGACTTCTGGTTTTTGGTCTAGCATGCAAGGGGTTTAGAAGTCATCATTCTCCCTAACAAGTAAAAAGCCAAACAAACTGGAAACTCAGCAATTCTTTTTAGATTTGTCAGAGAAGTGAGTTCACAGGGAAAACTTCCATCCTCCAAAACTGGAGAGGCAGGGAGATACAGAGAATCACAACATACCTGAACAGAAACCTGTAAGCAGAAACTTCTGTGGACACCAGTACCAGAGCAGGAGAACGCACACTTTAAGTGACAAATTGCTGAAATCTCAATGTAGACAAGGCTGAGAGATAAAAATCCCAAGGGGACACAGTCATAGAGATCCTAACACTTTTGCGAGTTTTACCTCCAGGAGCTCTATGGGGTTCTCATGGTAAATACCGGAGCAAAATTTCACCAGGCTTCCAACAGCGGGTGAAGAAAAGTAACTATTTTGAAATATGAAAGGGCATTCTGTTCCTAACAAGGCAGACCCTCAAGAGAAACTATTTCCTATTTCACTAGTGCCTAACTGACCTGGGGAAGAGAAATACCTAAACCCAGACTGCTCCAGCTATCCTGTACCACCTAATGGGGTGAAACATACAAACAACTTAGCAGTGCATGTAAAGACCACAGCCCAGAGACACAGGCTCATTAAAAGACTGTGACTTAATCTTAGGACTATAGAATTCTTCCCCTCCCTCCACACCTTTTACTTAGTACATTTTGTTTGCCTTTTAACAAAAAATTACAGCAGGATATATTACAGGAAATAAATATTATTACAGGAAATAAAAAGGCAAAAAATACAGTTTAAAGAAACAGAGAAAGCATCAGAACTAGACCCAGATATGGCAGGAATGTTGACATTATCAGACCACAAATTTAAAACAACTATGATTCATATGCTAAAGGATCTAATGAAAAAAGTAGACAATATACAAGAACAGATGGATAATGTAAGCAGAGAGATGAAAATTTTAAGAAAGAATAAAAAGCTAGTGATAAAAAATGTTGTAATGGCAACGAATGACTAATTTAGTAGACCTGACACAACTTAGGAAAGAATCTCTGAGCTTGAGGATATGTCAATAGAAACTTCCAAAACTGAAAAGCAATGAGAAAAAATACTGAAAACAACAAAAACCTAGAATAGAATTTTAAGAACCGAGGAAAAACTACAGAAGGTATAACATATGAGTAATGGAATACTAGAAAGAGAAAAGAGAGAAAAAGAAATGGAAGAAATACTTGAAGCAATGATGACTGAGAATTTCCCCAAATTAATGTCAGATACCAAACCGCACATCCAGGAAGCTCAGAGAACACTATAATGGTGGATATATGTGATTATACCTATGTCAAAACCCATAGATTATAGAACACCAAACATGAACCTTAATGTGAACTATGGACTTTGGGTAGTAATGATGTGTCAATATAGATTGAGCGTAACATATACCACTCTGCCGCTGGGAGATTTTGATGGTGGGGAAGGCTGTGTGTATGGGTGTGGGTGGTGTGAAGGGGATAGATGAAAACATTAATTTCCAGTCAATTTTGCTGTGAATCTAAAACTGCTCTAAAAAATAATGTTGACTAATTTTTTTTAAGTTGAATTTCAAATCAGCCGGGCATGGTGGTGTGCACCTGTAGTCCTAACTACTCAGGAGGCTGAGGAGGGAGGATTGCTTGAGCCCAAAAGTTTGAGGCTGCAGTGGGCTATGACCACACCACTGCACTCCAGCCTGGGGGACAGAGTGAGACCCTCCCTCTCTCTTAAAAAATGTTGAATTTCTACAATAGTTTACAAAATGTATTTTTAAAATGAAGGTACCATTCATGATAGCATAAAACATAAAAAATCGATAGCAATATATCTAACAAAATTTGAGAAGGAAAAAAAAAACAAAACAAGGAGGCAGGAGGAAGTTTTTAGAAGTGATGGTTATGTCTACTATCTTGACTGTGGTGATAGAGCAGCTGCACACATATACAGGTGGTAGGATGGTAAATTGGCAAAACCATTTGCAAAACAGTTTATAAAACAACATTGTCTAGCTAATTTGTCCAGATGTGTCTATTACAATGAATAAAAAGATTGTGGCATATTCATCTGATTAAATGCTAGATCATTGAAGACGAAGGGATTATAATTGGAAGCAAAAATGTGATTGGTTCTCAGGAACATAATGTTGCAGAAAGAATTCTATAGAAGACAGCATATTTAGATGGATATGAAGTCAAAACCAAACATAATTAAATAATGTAAAGTTTAAGGATGCAAACTCTGTAATAAAGGATATATGTGTAGGAAAGTAAATGTATAATAACATTAAATTCTGAATGATGGTTAATTCTGAGGGATGACACAATTAAGTGGGATGCCTGGAATACACAGGGCTTCAAATGTGTTGATAACTTTCTGTTAATTAACATGAGTCATGGGTACCCAGGTGTTTGTATTATATTTTTAACCTGCTGCACATTTAATAAATTATTTTGTATCTTTTCAATATTTAATTTAATAATTTATTAAAAAAACTCCTGAGAAGAGTTCACCTAGGGGAATTTCAGTGTATCTACTCACTTTCTGAGGGTTATTTAAAAAAATGTCCACAATATTTTCAAAAATATATACTATATTAAAAATGTCAATGATTTTTTTAAAAAATAACACTTTTCTGTAAAACTTTCTTCTCTGCTTCTCTCAGTGGTTTTCCTTCATAGACATACCTAGCCTTAATTTCTGCCAAATTTTGGAAAATGAATTCATTTATTGATTCAACCATAATTAAATTCTATGCCCTTTGAATGCAGCATGGCCTCCAGATTCTCACACATGCTGTACCCCTTGCCAGGGGCATTCCCTTTTTATTACTCTCTGTATATCCCATTTTTCCTTCTTTTTTTTTTTTTTTTTTTTTTTGAGACAGAGTCTCGCTCTGTTGTTCAGGCTAGAGTGCCGTGGTGTCAGCCTAGCTCACAGCAACCTTTTTAGATAACTATGGACTACTCATCCTGCAAGTCTCAGTCATTCTTTATGACCTTACTTCTGCAAGCTTACTCTGCCTCCACATCCGTGCAGAAGGGCCAGTAAAAATATGTTGACTAAATGAAGAAATGAATGAATAATACTACTGAACTTCTCTTAAGGAGATCATAGTCTAATAGATAGTGGTAAATACAAGTAAATTGCATCGCACAACAGGATAAATGATGAAATAAGGTAAGTTAAAAAACAGTATGAGATACAGTGATTGTTTGCTAATAATTAATATAATATTAACCAAAATTAAAGATTTTGTCTCTTTCAAAGACTATTTTCTTTTTTAAAAGGACACATTTCTTAGCATAGTCTACTGAAAATGCCAATGAACACTACTGATTGCCTAGTAGCAATCAGCATATCTAACACTAAGACCTTGGTTTCAAATTAAGATTGCCTGCTAAAAGAAACTTGGAATTTTTGGATAAATGGATAATTTCTCATGTGTGGCGAGAAATTACATGTTGAGCCTGCAACGTATTTTGTCAGAGTGTAATGTAGGGCTTGAAAACTGATGGGAACATATCAAAAGTACACCAGAGCCAGTCTGAAGGGGCTCCCACCAGCCAACTTTGGGACAAGTGGGCATCGAAAGAATAAGGATGGTAGTGAAGACAGCACACTGAATTAAGAAATAATTCATGAGTCCATAGTCATGGTAAAACAAACAGAAACAATACAAAAGGGAAGGGGGAAGAGAGAATGCTCTTCTTTATTGAAGTATACAAGGCAATATATGTCATAGGAATTACAGAACTGGAAAAAACATCACCATTTTGCAGCCACAAATACAATGATCGATTCAGGCAAAGATTGTCAATGGATTTCACCCAAAATCATTGGGTGAAAAGTCATTGGGCAACACAATATTTACATATGCTCAAAGTATCAAGGTGTCACTTACTGTAATTATTAATTACTGAGGGACAAAGTTACCTTTTTAACAAAGAATCTGGCACCCTCCACCTTAATTAAGAGAACAAAACTAATATCACCAGTAATGGGGGAAACAAACAATACTTGCCTCCTGATGCCGTGTACTGAGAAGCACCCATGTTGCCTATGAAATACTCTGTTCAAAAATGTTTAATCTGAATATATTCGTGAGAAAACGATCAGGCAGATTCAAGTGAGGGTCACTCTACAAAACAACTGGCTTGAACTTTTAAAATACATCAATAAAGAGGAAGGAACTGCTGTATAGTAAAGGACACCAAAAAGATATGACAACCAAATGCAGTATGTGGTCCTTGATTAAATTTTCAAAGGGGGGAAATATAGTGGACATTAAAGGGACAAATTGAGGAAATTTGAATATGTAATGCATATCAGATAATATTATTATATCAATATTAACTTTCCTCAGTGCCTTAATGGTGTTGTGGTTATATAGGAGCATGACCTTGTTCTTAGGAGACTCACGCTGAAGGGGTGCAGCCTCATAATGTCTTCTAGATTATTCAGCCAAATAGATATAAATACAGATATGGAATTCAATGGACATAGATATTTAAAAATTGGCAATAGTTTGAAGTTAAGGTATATAAATGTCCATAGGATATTCTTTCAATGTTTCAATATATTTAAATTATCAAAATTAAAAATTGGGGTAAAAGTAAACTTAAGAATTTTCTATAAACAAACAACAAGAAATCCTATATTTTAGATTTTCTTTGTTTATTTTCTCTTGGAACTAATTTCTGAACTCTTCCTGACTGACAAGTGGCTGAAATTGATTCACTACCAGGGTAATGTCTGTGCAAACTCCAGAAAGGGAATTCTTCATGACTTATACTAATAGCATTTTGCAATTCATACGTGGGCCACCTCTAAGCATTTTAAGTGACTTAGGCCTGGTAGAGTGTAGGCGGAAAATGTTATTCTTTCACTCTATAGCAAACACACAATTAACTCATCCCCTGGATGAAATTTCAGGCAGTTCTTAAAGCTTGTCTGGTCAAAATCAGGTAACAAATTGCCTCTATTTCTCTATTTTCATGTTTTGATACATCCAATCCAGTATGTGTAATATTCCCCACTTCAAATTTCATTGACTTTAAATCTTCTTCCCTGTTCCCTCCATCTCTTCAAGCTGAGAAACCTGCAGTGGGATGGGAATGAGGGCTTGATGAATATTCTCCCTCCTCTCCTATTGACAGCTCTTTTGGTTCCTTCAGACTTACAACAGAGGAAGAAGGGAGATCTGGCAGCTTATACTTGTTCAAAGATGGTCACAACCTTACCTCCTATTACACAAACTTTCCTACAATGTGATCTTGACACCTTCCCATAAAGAAGTGAACTCTAACTTCAACCACGCCTGGCAGAAGTGCTGCGTGTGACTCTGAGGCTAAGTCATAAAAGGCCGTGCAGTTTCCACCCAGCCCCTGGAACACTCATGCTTGGAACCCCGAGCTGCCTCTCCTGAGGTCCCTATGTTGCGAGGAAGCCAAACCACGAGAAGAGGCCAGGTCTAGGTCTGCAGGTTCCACTGGTCATCCTAGTCTTTGAGTCACCTCCGCCAAAGCTCCAGATGTGTGGGGAAAGGAGCCTTTGCTTGATTCCAGTTCTCAGCCAAGGAGTCCACCCCAGCACCTCCAATCTTTTTGGCTGAGTTCTCAGATATTATAAGACAGACATAAGCCATCACCTCTCGTCCTTTTCTGAATTTCTCACCTTCATAATCTGTGAACATGATAAAATCATTGTTTTAAACATCTGTGTTTTGGGAGAACACATTACAAACCATTGTAACTGGAACAGAGAGCTAAGAGGTAGCTTCTGTTGATTGGTTAGGCTGGAGTCTGGCATAAGTGCTTCCTTTATGTGGTGGATTCCAAATTTTGATTCTTTTTTTTTTTTTTATGGGATCTTTGGTGGCCCTTTCAGAGATAGCCCCACCCCCATCCCTCTTTGTTTTCTTGACACAAGGGACGCCCTTTGTCTAACCTGAGAGGAGTAATTCCACACTCATAAATATCTCCTCCAAAGTTCCCCCAATTACTGACCTTTCAAGCTTCCTAACTAATTCTTAGTCTTCTCTTAGCCTGGAGGCAGGTAATGGAATTATGTTGGCAAAAGCAATTTTGTTCAACTCTTTGCAAGTCCCGGTGAGATGGTCTTGCTCCTCACTTTTAGAATATGGGAATACTGATCACCTGAGTCAGTTTTAACTGAGATTTAGCTCTCACTTAACTCTGAATCTACACATCACAGGAATTAAAACACTACGTGAGTACTGTATGTAGGTTTAACTCCAGGGTGCACTTGAAAATC
>CM052445.1:49725792-49746451 GCA_028533085.1 Varecia variegata | reverse complement strand
AAAGCAATTTTGTTCAACTCTTTGCAAGTCCCGGTGAGATGGTCTTGCTCCTCACTTTTAGAATATGGGAATACTGATCACCTGAGTCAGTTTTAACTGAGATTTAGCTCTCACTTAACTCTGAATCTACACATCACAGGAATTAAAACACTACGTGAGTACTGTATGTAGGTTTAACTCCAGGGTGCACTTGAAAATCTGTAGTGCTTTCTCTCTATTTTGATCTGTGTAGACATAATCCTAATTAGTACTCTTAATATATGTAGACAAAATTTTAATATGATTTTGAATATTATAATTCTGATGCTTAATACATATAATTAATAGATTATAAGACAAGTTTCAAGCATTCTTTTCATTATGAATGCTCTTATTGTATATAACATATATGTCAAAGACCCCAGTATTTTTTTTAATATTTAAATATGCTTTGAATTCTAGAATAGTTTTAGATTTGCAGAAAAGTTGCAAGTACAGAGTTCTGTATATCCATACACAGTGGAGACTATTGTTAACATCATACATCATTATGGTACATTTGTCATGACTAATGAACTAACATTGATGCATTTTTATTCTTCACACCATACTTTATTTAATTTTCATTATTATTAGTTTTTCCCTAATGTCCTTTTTTGGTTCCTGGCTCCCATTTAAAATCACACATTACATTTAGTTGTCATGTCTCCTTAGGCACCTCCAAGTTATGACTGTTTTCCAAACTTTCCTGGTTTTTATGACCTTGACAGTTTTGGAAGTATTTGTCAGGTATTTTGTTGAATAACCCTTGATTTGGGTTTGTCTGATATTTTTTCATGATTAGACGGGTTATGAGAAGACCATAGCACATCTTATCAAGGGTACATACTATCAACATAACTTTTCACTGCTGATGTTAACCTGCATCACGTTATCTAAGGTAGTCGGTCAGATTTCTCCACTACATGGTTGCCTTTCCTTTCCTTTCCATATTATGCCCTTTGGAAGTAAGTTACTAACTATATAGCCCACAATTCAGGGGTAGGGAGTCCCTTGAGGGAGGAGTTTCTATATAAATTATTTGGAATTCTGCATGTGAGCTTTTGTCTGTTCTTGCCCATTCATTTATTAAATCATTATTCATAACAGTATGGGCTCAAAGATATTTATTTTACACTTTGGGTTAATAATACTATATTATGTATTCCTTTGCTCATACTCTTCCAACTTTGACCATTGAGAGCTCTTTCAATTGGCTCCTGTGTCCCTTTGACATACTCCTGTCATTGTGTTTTTGAGCACTTCCTACTTTCTGGCACAACATGCTGCTCCAGGCCCAGCTTGCATAGTCCCTGCTTCAGCCCTAAAATCAGTCATTTCGCTAAGGAGTCCTAATTTCTTTTACTGGCCCCAAAGTACTTTTATATTTGATGTATATATGATATATCAAATATACGCATATGATATATGTAAATACACATTATTTCTAAGTCCTTTTTTCTATTTTTAGTGTGCATAACAGAAGTAATCAGCTGCGGCATTCTCATTATCAGTGAAACTTCTAGCACAATGCAGGAAAATTAAGAGATTCCTCCTCCAAGCCTTTGCTTTTAAATCCTGATTGTACATTGCAGTCTCCTGGAGAGATTTAAAACTACACAAATTTCAGGGCTTTTCTAAGGACAAATTAAACTAAAATATCTGAATGTTGTGCCAAAGCACGAGAAATTTTTTTTTTCTTAAAGTTTTCTGCGTATTCTAATTTGTAGCCAACTTGGAATCACTGGTTAAGTCTTAATTCTATCAAATTCATGATAGCATGTTTCAACTCATAATGTTGTTAAGAATAGACTTCAGGGCTAATTTCATTATTCTGAAAGATTCCTACAAAATGCAAAATGAAATAAATTAAACATGCATATTCATCCACAAAACATATTTGCTCTGACAAACCTGAGTCCTATAGACTCTGAAATATAGATATTTTAATGTATCAAACAGTGAGACTTTGAAAAATTACAATTCAAATGCCACAAACTATATTTTCTGGAGACACAACAATATCACACTACTTGAAAAATTGTTAATCATATATTGATTGTAGCATTTATAACTAATTGATTTATATTTGAAGAAAGAAAGAAATGCATGATACTAATTTGATTAGCTAATCCAGTATTTCATGACTCAATAGTTAGACAATTAAATTATATTTAATTGTATTATGTATTTCCATAAATACATATTGACCACTGTGCAAGATATTGAGAAAATAGGAAATGAAAACTTCCCTTCCTTGATGGAACTTAATAAGTAATGGGTTTTAATGAGAATTGGTTTCATACTTTGAGTTAAACCAAGTTCCTCTCATTCTCCATGGATTAAACAACTGGGTCTTTCATAGGGGCCCCACAAAAACATCTGGGTTTTGTGTAGCTTGGAGCTTACCCACTTTGGGGACTGCTCTTTAAGTAAAGCAATACAATGTTATACCTTTAATTTAGCTAAAGGTAGCCAGCAGGGGCCTGGGCAGGTGAGATGTCCTGCTCCACCCAGTAAGAAGGGAAAAGAGAATGTGAGGAGGTGGGTCCGATGCCCCATGACCTAGGGCAGGTGGCAGCATGCACCATTTCTAGTCACATTCCCTTGGTGAGAACATAGTCATAGAGCCACACTTAATTGCAAGGAAGGCTGGGAAATGTCTTCTGGGTGGCCCTGTGGCCTGTCAGGTGGGGCATATAGTTTGGCAGACTGCCAGCAGTCTCCTTCTCAGAAGGGAAGGCTGAGGACTCAGGATCCTGGAAGTTACAGAGGCTCTCAATGGAAAGGGCTACTTCAAAGAGCCCATTTGTTCACAAGGTCAAGGTTGAAAGTCCTGGGAGAGAGATTCCAGTGACGTAAGAGGGGGTTATGTGAAAACATATTTGCTGTGCTGGGAAGGGAAAATAAAATGTATGGGCAAAGGAGCCTCCAGATGCCTTAGGGTTCTGGAGCATGAGGACGGAGCAACTAAACTTACCTTCCATCATGACTGAAATCTGTGGGTGGAAGGGAATTCCTAGGAAGGAAACTGGGATACTGTTAGGAAAAGAGAATGCATTCTGTGTCCAAAGTGCCACACTTATCCGCCACACTACTTTTAAGGGAGGTGGAGAATAAACACGTTAACAAGTAAGTATGCAATGGACAAATACGGTGTACTAAATTCTTTAGTAGAAGAAACAGAAGAACATTAGAATGATTTCTGGGATGCTTGAGGGCGAGGGACAGAAGAGGTGAATTTTAAGCTGAGTCTTCAAGGTTCAGTAGGATTTTTCCAGTTGAAATAGAAGGGGAAGTACAGTAAGGCAAAAGGACCGTGGGCAAAGATATAGAGTTTTGAACAAGGCTGGATCCAGGGGCCCTCTTTAGCAAAGTTAATGCAAATTTATGAATCCAAAATTAATAGGTGAAAATGAATTTTTAAATAAAAAACATATTAAAACAAATTATTGGAGTCTTGGAAATTTTTAATCTTTTTATTATGAGATCCTGTTAGGAAATTTAATAGAAATGCTTCCATAGAAACATTTCCTAATTGTAACCTGACTTCCTGTCCTTTCCTAGAACATCCCCAAACACCCAGCAACTTTCAGCACGCACAGTGAGGGACCAGATGCTTGGCCTTGGGGTGTGAAATGTGTCCTGGGTTTCATGAAATCCAAGTAACTTGATTTTCCTGGAACCCTGGGAATTCTGGATTATAGCTGGAGCTGAAAATAGACATATAGGCAAAGGCCAATAGTGAAGGATTTTATATGCTATCCTATGGAGTTTGGACTATCGTGTAGGAAACAGAGACTCTGATGAATTTTATATGATAAAGTTACATGATTAAATTTATATTCTAGAAAGACATCTCTGGAACTGTTAGGGCCTAGGTAGAAGACCAGAGGGGTGAATTTAGTAAGTACTTACTGGGAACCATTTAAAATAGCTTGAAGATAAATAGGATTCCTGAACATTGGGAGAAGAGACGGAAGAGAAGATGAATTAAAGAAATAATCGTAGGATAAAGAGAAACCTAGATAAAGGGGCAAGTATTCAATAATTGGCTGGATAAATAAAAACAAATAGTTTAATAAATATGAAAACAAAATAAATATTGACTTTTATATTTATATTTTAAATATTTATTTTGTATTAATACAAATTAATATTAATTTTATATCTTATAAATATAAGAGATTTATTTTTTATTTATATTTACATAGGTGAGAAGAGAACTATCATGGAAATAGGGTAGGAAAGATAAGTGAACACAGTTGTAGAAAGACTGGATTGTATTATCTCTGGCAGGGAGAAAGCATTCATCTAATTAGGTAATGTGCTGTTTAATAAGGAGAAAATTATTTTTTAAAAAATTATTTTTTAAAAATAGAGTGAAGGATACTACATAAACATAATTATTATTCAATTTTATACATAATATTATATATATGTTATATCTTAACAAATATGACAACATTTATTACAGCTTAGCAAGAGAAAATAAAAATTGGTTTTAGCAATTAACCTTATCCACATGTAAATGAGATTAATTAGTAGTTTTTCCTTTCTAATCTTTTGGGGAAAGCAGATAATTATAATTATACTGTTTATGCAAATTGTATCCAAATATGCAAAAAGACACAATAGTTTGTAGATTAAAGTTCAAATAAGAAAATTTTCAAAAATTTATGTTTAGCATGCCAAGATAACCAATTAGAGCATGTAAATGACATATTATAAATAAATATGAACAAATTCTCAAGAGAACTAGCTTTTTATTTAACTTTCCTGATGCATTTGCTCCCCAATTTGAGTTACTCAATGAGGTTTAATATGTTTCAAATTTCTTTTAATTGTAATAAAATAGGTTTGAATTTTTTTCAAAATAAACTTTTTAAAAAGTAATATATTTTCTTCACAAAATAGATTTAATCTTAAAGACTCTCAATGTGAAGGCAAAGGACACGTTTGGTCTCCATTTTCTGGAAAAGGAAGTAGAAACAAATTTGATATTGTTATAAAACTAAAATAAAAATTTTGACATTCTGATTTCTGATTCATTGTACTTTCCAACAGATTCATGACCTATAGAAAGGGGAAAAAAAGCATCTCTCTCTTGTCAGCATTTTGAGATTTTGTGCTGACTTTCTCTTACTGATCTGTTTCCCCCCTACTTTCTTTTATTATGGGAGAAACAAAATGCACACTTCATTTGCAAAAAAAGAGACAGCAATTGTTTTTGACAGCTTCAGAGATAGAGTAAACTTCCTGCTGATTCTTTGAGTGATTAAGATATGCATTTACTGATTTATTTAATGAGCAAATTTTATTTAATATTTACTATGTGACGAGATTTAACATATCCCCATGGGAAAGGGCTACTACAGTATGGTTCCTGGCCTCAACAAGAAGGCATGTACACAAAGAATTTCCATGATATGAAAAGCTCTGTAACAGAGGTATATACAACGGAGTGCACAGAGGCAGAAGCAACTAACTTTTGGGAAAGGATGTGTCAAGGAATGCTTGATGTGAGAAAAAAGTAGGAGAAAACCTGTCAGGTAGGTAGAACATGTGGAAGATCATAAAGCTATATGGCGTGTCTATGGACAGGATTATGTGTGGGATGAAGACTAGTGGAAAAGTAAAAGTGGTTTGGATTCACCAACCCCTGTTAATAAAGTGTTTTCCAGCCACTTCTTTATATCCCATGATAGTTTAAGTGACAGTCCTGTTTGCTCAGACTAGTGTAGTGGCCGCTTTATAGGTCTGATGTCATAGTTGGCCACCCCCAATCTTTTCTTAATATTGCAGCCAAAGTAATCTCTATATAAAATGCTGCAAATTATGTCATTTTCCTATTTTAAGCCCTTTAATGATTTGCTATTGTCCTTAGGGTGAAAACCATGATGACTTACTAGATGCTCCCCAGTATTTTTTAACCATCCCCTTAGTACACACAAACTCACCCACCCAAACACACGCCCTTATGTCTCTCTGGCCTCTCTACCTTTTGTAATCCCCTATTCAATCAAAATGGTCCCAAGGTGAGACACAGAATAGAGTCCTGTCAGGGACTTCACCATTGACACAGTCACCTCTGATTTAGAAATAGTTTTGGATACCATAGCTCTGGCATGTTTTAAGGCTTCATGGTGGTACTGCGGTTATGTTAAAAACTTATCTTTTAATGGAAAAAGACAATGTCAGATATCCATAATCTGAGAAACCTGTCCCTCTACCAGTCAGTTACCAAGATTTCAGGGACTGTCATGTAGAAAACACTCTATGTAGGCCCTTGGCTAGCGTCTCAATGCATGAAGCTTGACTTTCCAGAGAGGAAAATTGTAGTTGTATCAGTCAGCATTTAATCAGAGAAGAAGAATCTTTGTGTGTATGTGTGTGTGTGTGTGGTGTATTACATTGTGTGTGTATAAATATATATGAAGGGATTCCACAAAATACTTAAAAACTCTAATGCAGAAAGAAAGTTCAGGATTGAGGAGAGGTTCAATCTAGTCTTATTTACTGAAGAGCTAAATTACTTTGGCATACCCCTGAAGAAACTGAGATGGAAGGGGTGGTAAAGATGATTTCACGGTCCCTATTTCAGACATCGAATTTCCAAAACTACTGACTTTGTTCCTGGAGACAGAGCAGCAAACAGTTTGTGGGAATGCGGTAGGAGGGAACCTCTGTTGCTCCAAGCATATAGACAAGTCACCTGAGACACAGGCTGATGTTCTGGGTCACGTGGCATGGAATGTGTGGAAGCCTATTTCTCCTGTAATGGAAAAGAAAAATTACTAGAACTGAGCATGCTGGGGTGGAGGTATTTGATCTTTGACTACACCTTTTACTAAATTGGACTTCAATGTCATGAGTTAGAAGCTGAGGAATGCTAATGGTTTATGGACACGTTTATAGGCTCTGACTGTGAGGCAATTTCTTTACTCAGAGTGGATAAAGTTTCACTGACAGAGACATTGCAATGCAGCAGAACTAGTTTTCAAATTTTGTTTCTAGGGACTAATCTCTATTGCTCCAATTCACAACAAGATGGCCCTGAGTTTTACTCTATGTCTTAAGGCAAGATTTTTGATATAAGTTATCACTCAAATATATCAAATGTTATCAAAATCACCCATCTTACCCATGGTCCTGGTATTATTTTCTCCTCTTTAAATTTGTGGCAGAAGCTACCAGGTTTGCACCCAACTCCAGTGGCCCAGACAACAATATGAGGGGAGGTCCCACCACTGGGAATTATGAGTTGCTCCTTTTCTATCTTGGTATGTCTTACAATTTTTGGCCTGATGATCAGATCCAAATTCTGCACATTTCTCTGTGACTTTACTTCCTGTAACTCAATACCTGGTACCAATTTCCGTTTTATATTCTTTGGATGAAAGCATGAGAAACTCCCTCTAATATGCTTCTCGTAAAAGTGATTGCTTGGTAGCTCACCAAAATTGAGCGAAGAGATAAACCACCAAGTCACAGGACATATAGAACCTTTGCAGTTATGGGGAATCTCAGAACACATTTTTTTAAAAAAATATTTATTTATTTATTATTTATATATATTTTTTTCTTCCAGTTTTATTTTTTCTATTTTTTTTTTTAATTTCAGAATATTACGGAGGTACAAATGTTTTGGTTACATGGATTGCTTTTCTACTGCTTGAGACAAAGTTAAAAGTGTGTCTATCTCCCAGATAGTGTTCATTGTACCCATTAGGTCTAATTTCACCAATCCCCTCTCCCCATTCCCACCTATTTGATTTCCTTTGAGTTTTACTTCCATCTGTGCACATGAGTGCTGTTTGGTTAGTTCCAATTTAATAGTGAGTACACGTGGTGTTTGTTTTTCCATTCTTACAATAATTCACTTAGGAGAATGGTCTCCAGTTCTATCCAGATTGTTCCAAAAGGTATCAGTTCAGTTTATTTTATGGCCAAGTAGTACTCCATAGTGTACATATACCACATTTCATTAATCCACTCATGGACTAATGAGCACTTGGGTTGATTCCACATGTTTGCGATTGTGAATTGTGCTGCAATAAACATTTGAGTACAAGTGTTTTTTGATACAGTGACTTTTTTCCTTTGGATACATACCCACTAGTGGGATTGCTGGATTGAATGGTAGGTCTACTTTTAGTTCTTTGAGGTATCTCCATACTACTTTCCATAAAGGTTGTACTAGTTTGCAGTCTCACCAACAGTGTGTAAGTGTTTCTTTCCAGTTACACACCAGCATCTGTTGTTTTGGGGCAGGATTTCATTCTTTTTTGTGGCTATATAATGTTCCATTGTGTATATGTATCACAATTTCTTTATCCATTCATTTGTTGATAGATACTCAGATTGATTCCATATCTTGGCTATTGTGAATAGTGCTGCAATAAACATGGGATGCAGATATCTTTTCCATATACTGAATTTCCCTCCTTTGGATATATACCCAGCAGTGGGATTGCTGGATCTTATGGTTGTTCAATTTTCAGTTTTTTTGAGGAACCTCTATACTGTTTTCCATATTGGTTTCACTATTTTACATTCCCACCAACAGCAGAACACATATTTATAACATTTTCTCTTTTAGAAACTGCAGTGAGAGGTCATGAGATGATATTAAAATTAAGTTTTCTGGGAGAAAGAACCAGATTATCTTTATTTGGGTCACCCTGTCTGTCTTTACATTCTGAAGAATGCATCTATTATCAGAGGATCAGAGGGAGGGAGAGGAGTGCTTGGCTAATAAGTCAATAGCCACTTTAACTTATCATGCTTCCCTGTATACCTGAAGTTGATTCTAGTGATCTACCTTAGACATGTATTTAAAATTTTTTGTTACTCTAAAATTCACACATTGCAACCTAATACCCAATGTAATAATATTAAGAGGTAGGGCTTTTTGAAAGTGATTAAGTCACGAGGGCTCTGCTAATCATGGGATTAGTGACTTTAAAAAAGGGGCCTTAGGGAACTTGTTCACCCCTTCTGCCAAGTGAGGACACATATAAGGCACCAACTATGAGGAATGGGTCCTCATCAAACACTGAATATGCTAGCACCTTGATCTTGGATTTCCCCACCTTGAGAAATAAATTTGTGTTGTTTCTAAATACCCAGTCTAAGTTACTTTGTTATAGCAGCCCAAATGGACTAAGACAATTATTATTACAATAATAGCAATGAATTTATCTGGGCCATAAAATTTTGTAGACTATACTTTTTAATAATTGGAGTATACATGTCTTTGAGATAAGTAAATAGAACTATGTATGTTATTGGTTATTGGAAAATTTATAGTTAATTGGCTCATATATAAGTATAAAATGCATGGTTTTGGCCTCATCATGGCTGCTGCTGCTGACTGTGATGATGGTTAATAGTTTCAGCAATTCCTAATTGTGTGGCTTTGTACAAGTTACTACTCTGCTTTCTTGGATTCATGGAATTCTCAAAATAATCTTTTCAGACACCAATTTTGAATCTGGTCTATTTCTGAATTCCGCATATCAAAATTGCCTGTATTGGATATTATATCCCATAGGAAGATTACATCATTTGAGAAGGTACTTCATTGTTTATGCATATTATGAATTATTCTTGGATAATTGCTATACATGTATTTAAAGTGGAAGTATTTTTAAAATTATATTTCTACATTATAATAAGGCATAAACTCTATAATATTCACTAAAGTAAAGATGATGATAGAAGTATTTATTGCTGAGGACATTTTATGGCATGCTTTTATGGTGCTTTATCTGTAAAGAGTCTTAATTTTCAATCTATTTGCCCTAAAGAATGCATATAATGTAAGTAATTGTATTATATGTTTGTATATTTGTTTAGTCTTGTTGTCACTGCAGTATTTCTAAGTTAATTGTTTGTGTCAAGGCTATTTTTATTATAAACTCCTAAAGGCCAAGGATGCCATGTTTGATTTCATGTGTGCAACTCTAGTTGATTATCATTGTGTTAGTTATCTGGTGCTATATAACAAGTCACACCAAAACTTAGTGACTGTATTAGTTCTCTAGAACTGTATAGTAAAATACACTAATAGACTGAATGGCTGAAGCAACAGAAATTTATTTTCTCACACTTTTGGAGACTGAATGTCCAACATCTGGGTTTTGGCAGGTTTGACTTCTCCTGAGGCCTCTCTTCTTGGCTTGCAGAGTGCTCCTTTTTTTTTCTGTGTCCTCACATGGCTTTTCCTCTGTGTGCCAGCACGCATGATGTCTCTCTCTCTTATAAGGACACCAGTCAGTTTGGTTTAGGACCCACCCTGTGGGCCTCATTTTAACTTAATCACCTCTTTAAAGATCCTGTCTCCAAATGTATTCTGAAGTATTGGAGGTTAGGGCTTTAACATATGGATTTGTGGGGAAGGGACACAATTCAGCCCACAACAGTGGCTACAGACAGCAATAATTAGTTATTAGCTTTCAAGGTTGATGTGGGTTGGGAATTTAGACAAGGCACAGTGGGTACAGCTATTTCCTGCTCCACCATGTCTGAGGACTCAGAAGCCCTGAATGCTGGAAGATCAAATCATCTGAAGGCCCATTTATTCCTGGTCCAGCTGTTTAAGCTGGATGACAACTGAGACCTTAGCTGGAACTGTTGTCTGGACACCTCCATGTGGCCTATGTATCCTCACAACAAGGCTTAGCATCCCAAGAGAGAAGGAGAAACAAATCCAGGCAGAAGTTATATTGCCTTTAACTAGCCTCAGAAGGCATGTGGCATCACTTCTCCTGCGCATTATAGGTTAAGACAGTTACAAATATCTGCCCAGATTTAGAGGGAGGGGACATAGACCTCACTATCAGTGGGAAGAATGTCAATCATGTTATAAGAAAGGTATGTGAGATGGGGTAAATATATAAACATATATATGTAAAATTAATATGTGTAACATATAACAAGTATTACATATATTTTATATATTATGTGTGTGTGTTGCTGTGGCCATTCATGGAAAATAAAATCTCTTACAGTTGCATGGAGCCATTCAATTAAAAATGCATAGTATTCTCATAACCCTTGTAGTAGATGTCTTCTCTACTCATAACCCGTGTAGTAGATGTAGTAGATATGATTGTCTGCTTGTTCCTCCATCCACATGGTGGAGGGCCCTTACATCAAGTGTTGGCTGTGCAAGGCTAATGAGACTCCTCTGGGTCCCCTTTGATTGGGTCAGGGGTTAGCACTGACACAAAATGGGCGTATAGTTTGTTTTCTTTTTCTCTTGCCCTTATAGTTAATTTTCTGGGATTTGGGGGCTTAATAGAGTCAATTTATTATATTTAGTGTCTGAAGATATAAGATGTTGTTATGGGTTGAATTTTGTCCCCACAAAATTCATATGTTTAAGGCTTAAAACCTTGCATGTCAGAATCTGACTTTCCTTGAAATACTGGCATTGTTGATGTAATTATTTATGTTAAGATGAGGTCATACTGGAATAGGGTGGGATTGCTAATTCAGGATTACTGATGTCCTTTTAAAAAAAGGAAATTTGGTGAAATTAGATCCTTATCTTACACCATATGCAAAACCCAACTCACAATGGATTACATATTTAAATAATGACCTAAAACTGTAAAACAGAAGACAACATAGAGGAAAAGCTCCATGACATTAGTCCCGGCAATTATTTTTTGGACGTGACACCAAAAGCTCAGGCAAAAAAGAAAAAAATAAACAAGTAGAACTACACTGAGCTAAAAAAATTTTGTTGACACAGCAAAGTAAACAATCAACAAAATAAGAAGGCAACTCATGAAATGGGAGAAAACATTTGCAAACCTTGTATCTACTAAGGGGTCAATATCCAAAATATGTAAAGAACTCATACTACTCAAAAGCAAAAGAACAAATGGCCCATTTAAAAAATGGACAAAGGACCTGAATAGATATTTCTCAAAAGAATATACATAAGTCACCAACAGATACATGAAGAGGTGCTCAACATCACTAATCATCAGGGAAATACAAATCAAAACCACAATATCATATTACTTCACACCTGTTTGAATGGCTATTATCAAAAAGTTAAAAGATAACAAGTGATGATGAGGATGTGAAGAAAACGGAGCCCTTATATATTTTTGGTGGGCATGTAAATTGGCACAGACATTATGAAAAATGATATGATGATTCCTTAAAAAATTTAAAATAGAACTACCATATGATCCATCAATCCTACTACTGGGTATATATCCAAAGGAAATGAAATCAGTATCTTGAAGAGATATCTGCACTCCTCTGTTCATCTCAGCATTGTTCACAATAGCCAAGATAGAGAAACAACTTAAGTGTTCTCTGACAAATGACTGGCCAAAGAAATTTTGGTATATACAGTCATGCACTTCATAATGATGTTTCAGTCAATGACAGACTGAATATATAAAGATGGTCCAATATATTATAATAGAGCTGAAAGATTCCTGTTGCCTAGTGACATCTTAATGATCCTGACCCTGTGTAGGCCTGTAACACTAACATGTGTGTGTTAGTATCTTAGTATTTAACAAAAAAATTTAAAAACTAAAAAATAAAAATAAAAAATTTTAAAAATATAAAAAAGCTTATGGAATAAATATGTAAAGAAAGACAGTATTTTTGTACAGCTATTCAGTGCGTTTGTGTTTTAAGCTAAGTGTGATTACAAAAGAGTTAAAAAGTTTAAAATGGAAAAAAGTTACAGTAAGCTAAGGTTAATTTGCTATTGAAGAAAGAAAAATGTTTTTCCTTTAGTATAGATAAATTTAGTGTAGCCTAAGTGTATAGTGTTTTTAAAGTCTATAGTAGTGTTACTTTCACATTTACTCGTCACTCACTGACTCACCTAGAGCAACTTCCAGTCCTGCAAGTGCCATTCATGATAACTGTGCCACATAAGTGTACCATATTTTATGTTTTATGTCATATTTCATACTTTTACTGTATTTTTTCAATGTTTAAATATGTCTGATACACAAACACCATTGTGTTACAATTGCCTACAGTATTCAGTACAGTAACATGCTGTACAGGTTCATAGACCAGGAGCAATGGCCATACCACATAGCCTAGGTGTGTAGTAGGCTACACCATCTAGGCTTGTGTAAGTACACTCTATGATGTCTGTGCAGTGAAGAAATTGCCTAATGACTCATTTCTCAGAATGTGTCCCCATCAATATGCAGTTCGTGACTGTATACAATGGAATATTATTCAGCCTTAAAAAAGAAGGAAATCTTCTCATTGGCAACAACATGGATGAACCTAGACACTATACAAAGTGAAATAAGCCAGACACAAAAAGACAAATACTGCATGATCTCCCTCGTATGTAGAATCTCGAAAAGTCGAACTCATAGAAACAGAGTAGAAGATTGGTTACCAGGGGACGAGGGGGTGGGGAAATGGGGAAATGTGAGCCAAAGGGTACAAGCCTGCAGTTATGAGTAAGTTCTAGAGACCTAATGTGTAGCATGTTGACTATAGTTATTAATAATTTATTGAATACTTGGAATTTGCTGAGAGAATAGATCTTAAGTATTCTCATCACACACACTCCCCGCCGACACACACAATGGTAACTGTGTGAGGCGATGGATACATCAGTTAGCTTGATTGTGGTAATCATTTCACAATGTATATGTATATTAAAACATCATATTGTATACCTTAAAAGTATACGATTTTTATTTGGCAATTCTACCACCATAGAGCGGGGGAAAAAACAATAGAATTATCAACAAAGCTTGAGGCTGCAGTGAAAACAAACTTTAGAATATAAAGGGGAAATTGGGGCACAGAGACTGCCTTATTATGTGAAGATTGGAGTCACGCTGCCACAAGCCGAATAACTATGAGACGTTCAGAGAGACACTGGGAATAGATCCTTCCCCGATGCCTTAAGAGGGAGCATGACATGCCAACACCTTGATCTCAGCCTTCTGGCCTCCAGAACGATGAGACAATACGTTTCTTTCTCTTCTTTTTGTTTTTTTTTAAGCCATCTGGTTTGTGGTACATCGTTATGGTAGCCCGGGGAAACTAATACAGATGTGACACTTGGGACACACTGGCAGCCCTGTTTTTCCTAAGTGGAAAAAAACAGATTTTCAAAGAGACAGAAGAAGGCATCGTATATAGACAAGCATCTACAAAAGCTGGAGAAAAAATACCTAAGAGAATTCAAGAGCCCGGATCCAGTTGTTCTGGAGGGCTGCATATTTCCCTGCCCTTCAGCTATACAAGTAATAAAAAATCCTTTTTCTTAAATATTAAAGCTAGTTCAAGTTAGATTTCTGTCATTTGCAAGTAAAACAGTACTAATATAGCTATTTTGCATTTTTCAATTATTTTGATACAATTTGACTTGTGTTGTTTGAGAAATTTGATAACATTCTAAAAATAGCTTTCCATCTTCAGGTAGGAAAGTGGACTCAATGTTCATGCATGGCTAGACTGCTCTACACGTGTCCTCAGGACACCACAGCAGCCCTGCTTGTGCACAGTCTCACAAAAGAAGTATTTCCATCATCCTTGACCATATGAATTCAAAATTGTTTGAAGGAGTCACACTGGTAACAGACATCATACTGTCACTTCATTCCGCTTCTCCACTGGTCCTCCCTTTCTCCTTCTTGTCTTTTAAAATAAAATTTCTCATGTATATCAATAGAGATAAACAGATGTTTCTGTGTTTGTAAATCTGTGTGCAGGACAACAGTGTCTTAATACCAGCTTCTAGGCTTAGCACCAAATATCGATTATAAATTATAATCCATTATAAATTATAATGAGGTCTTTACCTCTAAAAACCTTGACTAGATGGGAAGCAAAGATTTTACATAAATTACATAATATTTACATAACTAGTAAATATTAAATATATATACATACAGTCATAAGTAAATATGGCACCTATTGTGTAATCTTTGGGGTCAAAGTTATCAATATTATTACTTTTAACTCTTACATCCCCCATTCTAGTCAAAAGTAGGATAATTTTCTTAAATCATGAACAAAATTTGATTTTGATTAGCACTGCATCAGATATATAGATACATAGTGACATGTTTACATCATTAACATATATGTAACTATTAAGTTTTGTATATTTCATTTATAAAACTTCATCCTACTGAATTATCTTATTTCTTTTATAGTTTATTGAGAATTTAAAATTTTCTAGTTAGATTAATAATCTAACCATACTGTACATTTGTTCATTCATTTGCCAAAGTTTTATTGAGCACTAAAGTGTCAGGCACAGTTTGTAGGTCTGAACACAAAACAGTGAGCAACACAGACAAACAAATATCAGTTTCCTTATGGGCTTAGATCTAGTGCGGAGAAATACATTATAAAGAAACAAAGTAACAATAAGAGAAATAGAGATAAGAGGAAAGACGGATGTATTTCCTACAAATAACAATATTTGCTTTTTCCTTTTTTTCTGCTCTCATTTTTTTCTCTCATCAGACTTCTTGGCTAATATGTCCTAAATCACATCAAATAATACTTGTAATTATGGGAATCCTTGACTTTTTATTGACTTCAACGAAGCATGATATTAGCTGTTGGTTTGAGATACACATTTTTATCATTTTAAAATGGAATATTTCTATATTTGTACCTCTTTTTTAGTGAGTGTTTCTTTATATTTATATTAATGTGTGAATATTCAGGTACCATTATGCTTTATTTGAGTGCAGAGAAAGACATGAGTTTATGGCTTGCTCTACAGTAGTATTAAAAGTCCATGGTCTCTGTTGCCTATACCATAACTCTTGGTTAGAAATTTACTGATGTACCCTTAAGAATTCTAGCAATCACAAGTCACTAGAATTCTAATAGGTTGTAATTTTCTATTTACTTCCATTAAAAAAATACTGAAAATTTTAAAAGAAGGAATGTGTAGAGAAAAATTTAAACAATACTACACATGTACACTGCATTGAGGAAGAATGAAGTTGACCTAGAACTCTTAGAATATTAACGACTTTGACAAATAGCTATTGAATATCTACCACATGCCAACCCATCTCTGTTCTAAGCATCTATTATACATCAGTCAAAAGAACAGACAAAAATCCTTGCCTTAATATTGCTCCATTCAGGTAGAGGGAGACAAATACTAAAAGCTCAAATTTCACAAAAATGGGAATAGTCAACTCTACTATGGTATGATAATGTTCTATTTTGAAAATGTAACAATGCATTAATTTCCTTATTTTGAAAGCCTAAAGAATGATTTACCCCATGTTTCATTTGACACAATCTCCCAGATTGAACCTGGGCAGATTTTTTTTAATCATATTCTCATTATTCAAGTTCTACTAAAAAGTTTCTACTGGTTATATGTTGGAAATGTAATTTCATTTGGAGAGATTGTTTCCTAGATCATTTCTTGAACTCTAAAATCCACTTGATTCTTGAGGAAACACCAGAAAAACTCCTTACATTGTTGACATTCTCTACATCAAAGCCCAAGACTGAAGCTCATGTTCACTTGTTCTCCAATTAGTTTTTAATTTGAATATTTCCTTAGATTAGTCACAGAATATTTATTTATAAGTCATGTTTCTAAAGTTTTTCTCCTCTAAAACTTTTTAAAAATTGTTTTCCATACTTTTTTAAAAAAAACTAGTTGTTATGGAGCAGATGTTTTGTGGATAAGTAACATCACATTATTACAAGGATGTTCTTTCAACCTTGAATTTTGACTATCATGTTGACACTAGATTTTGCTTGTGGAACTTTGTGTATGTTATTAGGTTTTACACTATTTCCATCTCCCTCTACTATGTCCTTGCAAGTATTATGATGTCAAATAGCTTCTTTATTAAATTTTACATTGTAGACCTGAGAGTTGAAATTTTCTAATAATAAATACTGTTTTGGGCATAAGTTGCTTTGAGGATTTTTTGTTAGGGATTAGAAATTCAGTTTATTTTTCTCTGGAATGGCACATTATAGCTGGTATTACATATTTTGAATATTATCTTTTTATTCCAGGAAAACGAAATCCTGAACTTTGCTTGAAGTGTTGTATACATTACTTCTGCATACATTATAGTACCTTTGATAGCCCATTTACATATTATTAGCTGTTGGATAGGATTTCTGCGCAAGTAGTGACTCCCTATTACATTAGAATTTCACATTAGTGAAGAGTCAGGGAACACTGTGTCCTTGTAATTCCTCTCAAAGCGTATGGCTCTTCTTAGGAAAGAGACTTGTTAGAGATGGGGCAGGGAGTTGAGTGAGTTGGGAGAAAAAGGCAAAAAGTAGACAAGGGTTTTAAAGAAAATAATATAGGGTATTTTATTTTGTTTTTGGATAGTTATTTCCTTATTCATTTTCACTGAGTCTACAGTTCTCCAATATGCTGTTTTTATGCTTTCCGAGTTTGACTGACTCTGAGAATAGTTTCCCTAATATGTGTACTGTGGTTTAGAGTAGTAATTATTTTTTTTCCTAGTTTTAATATGAAGTGCTTACCAGATTTGCTATAAAACCTTTTTTCAATCTTTGAAGAGCAGGTAGATACCTATTTTATATGGCTCACCTTTTGTCTTGCCATTGGGGGAACATCTCTTTCCCCACCTACACTGATTTGAAGAAGGCACCATCTTACTACATAGCCCAGAGGTTACTACGGCTCTGGGATTAAAGATTTCAGCCCAATGTGACCACTCTTTGAAGCAGAGAAGATACACACTTGGGGGCAATTTGTAGTGACAATTTTCCATCATGGCCTTTGGGAAGTAGAGCATACCATTCTGCTGCAGAGAGGTTCATGGAGAATAGGCACCAAGAGAGACAGAGCAAAGAGGGAGGATTCAGGGCTTGAGTCTAGAATTGGTTAGTTTTGAGTCTCAGCTGCACCCTTTCTTTGTTTTCATGAGCTCATTATTCTCCTTTCAGTAAAGTCTGTATTTTGCGTAACGTGGTTTTCTCGGTGTTTCTGCCATTTTATATATATCCAACCCAAAGCATGCCATTTTTCTTCTTATTTAGGTTGAGAAACCTCTAGTTATCTGTTTTTACTATTCAGTTAGAATAGCGTTAAGTACCATTCATAATAGTATGCTCTGTATGAGCTTTATGATGCAGTTTCTTAAGTAGGAATATTATCCTTTGCATGGGTTATATACACATGATATAATGATTTTTAAATTCACAATTATTTGGCTAATTCAAAGTACGATCAAATTCGCATTTCCACCAAGTCCTTCTTTTAGAACTGAAAATAGATTGGGAAACAGCAGAGGGAACGGGAACAAGCTATTACAACATGAAAACCCAAGTTTAGGATAAGATTATTTTGATACTAAAAACCTTGAGTCATCCATGTAGGACAAAAATAAAAGAATGTGGAAGTGCTCATTCCTTAATACCATACATTTATTTTTCAGTACTATCAAGATAGTAGTTTTATAAGAAATCTGATTAATGTAAGGCTTTTTTTTTAGTTTTATCAAACTTGTTTCAAATATTTGAACTAGTCTTTATCTGTTCTAATCAAAATTGGTCATTCTCGACAGGCTCCAGATTTCTATATCCACTGGAAAGCTATGAAGTTGTGCAATTCTTGTGTCACTGATGTTCTGAAGTTACAGATAATACAATGACGAGTAACTGGAGATACTTAACTAGATAATGTACCCAGCCCTGCCTCCCAAGCTGATGGGCTGTATGCAATTTCGGATTCTGAGTCTAATTACTTTAGAGTTCTTATAATGGGCTAGATTGCAACATGAATTCAGCAAATTCTTACAGTTCCCTTGAGAGATCTTTGAGAAAGCCACAGTAATGTAGAGATTGACTCATTTTCCACTGCGAGGACTGATTGTGATATGTTGTGAAAGCCGATGTGCAGTCAGGCAGGTCTGAATCATGAGTGTACTTTTTAAAAATTTTTTCTAATATTTTTTTTTTATTTCAGAATAGTATGGGGGTACAAATGTTTTGGTTACATGAATTGCTTTTGTACTGCTTGAGACAAAATTATAAGTGTGCCCATCACCAGATAGTGTACTTGTACCTGTTAGGTTTGATTTTGGCCATCCCATCCTCCCCCTTCCCACCTCCTTGATTTCTGTTGAGTTTTACTTCCATCTGTGCACATGTATGCTATTCAGTTAGTTCCAATTTAATAGTGAGTACATGTGGTATTTCTTTTTCCATTATTGAGATACTTCACTAAGGAGAATGGTCTCCAGTTCCATCCAGATTATTACAAAAGGTATTAATTCATTTTTTTATGGCTCAATAGAACTCCATGGAATACATATGCCACATTTTATTAATCTACTCATGTATTGATGGGCATTTGGGTTGATTCCACATCTTTGCAATTGTGAATTGTGCTGCAATAGATATTCAAGTGCAAGTGTCTTTTTGATAAAGTGACTTTTTTTTCCCCTTTGGGTAAATTATCCAGTAGTGGGATTGCTGGATCAAATGGTAGGTCTGCCTGTAGTTCTCTGAGCAATTTTTCATATGTTTATTGGTCTACTTTTGGAAAGTTTCTGTTCTTGTCTTTTGCCCACTTTTTAATGGTGTTGTTTGATTTTTACTTGCTGATTTGCTTGGGTTCTTTGTAGATTCTGGTTATTAGCTTTTATCAAATGTATAGCATGCAAATATTTCTCCCATTCCATAGGTTATCTATTTGCTCTATTGATTGTTTCCTTGGCTGTGTAGAAGCTTTTTAATTTAATCAAGCCCTATTTATTTGTCTCATTTGCAACTTCCTCACTTACTTCCCCTAGACTTTGCTAGCAAGTGACAATGCGGTGTAGCATAAAGAAACTTTGATGGGCACCAGACAACCTATATTTCAATCTTGTTTCTCTTCTTCCACCAGTATGACCTTGGATGAGCCACTGAGCCTATTTCCTCATCTATAAACTGAAGATAAAAATTCTTATCTCACAGAGTTGTTTTAAGGATTAAGTGAAATGCAGCTGAAATTCTTTGCAAAATTGGAGGATGATTTCTGACAGGCTTTTATTTTTCTAACAAATAATAAGTAGTCAACTGCTAGTGGTTTAGAGAATGAAATATGGACAAATTGTTTGGGATTGAATCCTGTCTTTATCACTTACTAGCTGTCTGACTTTGGGTAAGAGATCCCACCTGTCTTTGGCTCACTTTACTCATCTAAAAATGGGTATAATAGTAGCACTACCTCATACAATTGTTAGAATGAATCGAGTTCATATTTACAAAGCCCTTGCATGTATTTACAAATAGTAATGCTATATTGTGTTTGTTAAACAAAGAAGTAGCTACCAGCTAAATAAATAAAGGTGTTATTTGCTCTCCCTCAACTGATTCAGGCAAGTCCAAAATTCTGAAGTTGGCATTGAAGGGTAGAGAGTTCTGTTTGCTATAGTGGTTGGGTTGCTTCTCACAGCTGCAAGCAGTTTCCTAGAAGGTGCCATCCAAAGCTCTGCCAGACAGCTTAAGTTTTTTGAGGAAGTGCAATCTTACTCCCTCTGTGTTTCCTTCAGCCAAGGATAGTCTAAGGCTCAGCTATTCAGTCCCACAAACATCTCTCTCTCAGGTCCACTGCTTCCTGACTGACTGCTGAGCCCAGATTGGGAGGAGCCTC
>CM052445.1:49657530-49725292 GCA_028533085.1 Varecia variegata | reverse complement strand
CAGCTACATGAAGAAATATGAATGAATCTCACAAATAAACTGTTGAGGAAAAATCTCCCCAAATACATTATGTGTCATTCTATCTATATAGATTTCAAAACAGGCAAAACTAAATGACATTGCTTAGGAATATGCATATATAAATAGTAAAACTATAAAGAAATAGTTGGAAATGTTTACTATAAAATTAAGGATAATGATTCATTCATTCACTAAGAGGACTAAAAAAAAAAAAGAAAAAGAAAAAATTAAGGACAATGATTTCCTTTTAGGTATCTGGTGAAGGGCACACAAAAAAAGCTGCTAACATAATGTTATAATTTTTAGCTTGGGTGGTGATTGCATGAATATTTCAGCTGTACATGTGCGTTATACTCTGGTTGTTCTTTTAGCCTGTGGTCCCCTGAAAATAGTCTAATGCAAAGATTAAGTGCTGAGATAAGAAATGAAAGCCAGGGCAAAGGGAAGTGAGGCAGGAAGGACAGGTAGGTACAGTGCAAGGTGATGTGGTATCATGCTAGTCCTGTTTCATACTGCAGTGCAAACCATATAGCTGGCTACTTGGCAGGCGCACCTGCTGTGCCGCAAAGCAGCGATTCCCAACCTTTTTGGCACCAGGGACCGGTTTCATGGAAGAAAATTTTTCCACGGACGGAGGGTGTGGGGGCGGAGAGGTGGTGCGCAGCTCAGGTGGCAATACTTGGCCTGTTTCCTAATAGGCCACCGACCAGCACTGCTCCGTGGCCTGGAGGTTGGGGACCACAGCCTTAGAGGATATCTCTAGGAGGAGTCTGCAGAGAAACTGTGCCTCGGAGTAGAACACTGGAAGGCAGTAGAAGAGGGAATTTACATGACTGACTTGTTTATGTCTCCTATCCCCATTGGTCAAAGTCCGCCATCTGATGTGTCAATTCCCCTGCACACCTGGATTGCATTCTTTGATCGCTTTGGCAGCCACTTTCAGAAGCCAGAGCTTATGCTCTGTATATTTGTGTTTCACCTGGATTCAAGAAATCTTGGAGAGCTGGATACTCCTCCATTGTGGTCAGTTGATTTTAGATGGAGGAATTGTGTAAGTGTGATTGGAATTTGATCACCATGAGAACAAATGCAGTGAGGCAAATAGAAAAGAAGGTCCAGTAGTCAAGAGAGGCCAACAGGATCTTAAGGAAGTGTATACAATATATTTGAGAAAAATACATTTTAGAATAAAAAGTAAATTGACACATATTTTGTATATACTTTATCTTATCCATAAACACCTGAAATAAATTTATTCTCCTTAGTATCCATTATTTGATGCATTCTTGCATTCTCATAAAATAATAGCAACTTCTTGATTTCTATGTGAAGAAAAGTAAGTTTTATTTCTTATACACAAAACAAATCAATTTGTAGCTTCATATTGATGGAGACAGAAATTAGTCCATAAAGGAATCTTTTTGTGATAATATATTAAAATTTCTGCTTTATTTCAAAGGAATTGTATCATTTGTTACTATTACTATATAAACTATTTTTGACATATTAAATGTAATTTCCATTCATCCTGCAAGTTACTTATTTTCAATCTCTGTGCTTCACTACGATGGTTCAAAGTAGTTTTGAGAATTATTTCCTTTTCTCCCATGATGTTAGTTTTAGTTTTCATTAATGGAAAAATGTATAATGTCAAAAATTCATTTGGATTTAATGATGATTGTAAATGAATTTGTAATTTTAAAAATAACAACACTAACCACAGACTTTTGAAAAGGAGCAGTAAATACTATAACAAACCCTCAACTTTGTTGCTCTTTGTCATATTCACTTTGTGAAACAAAACCAACGTTGGATCAAATGCCACTCTGCATACTCAGTGCCCAGATTATGATTAGAGAGGGAATAAAAAAACAAAACACAAACCAAAATGAAACACGCTTACCCACCTTACTTTTCATTTATAATCAGTAAACTAAGAGAACTCTTCATGCTGCCATTAATCATAACATATTTTCCTGGTTGAGTTTTCTCTTTCTCACACTTCTCATTCTCTCCCCTCTCTGCACACTTGCTCCAGTATGTCTTTCTTATCCCCATCATCAGCTGATGACCTATTTTCCCTCTTCGTTAAAAAAATGGAAGCAGTCAGAAAAAAATTTCCAAGAGTTCCAACTACCGCATCTACCCAGGTACCTATAGCTGAGTTTGTGCATATGATATTTGGTTTCCTCTTATGGTGAGGTGAATGAACTCTCCATGCTCCTAACTAAGGATAATACTCCAGAAGTTCTCTCACTTCTCTCCGGCATCATCATTTTTTCCTTTTCCTACATCATGCCCACCACCACGTAAGTATGGTTTTTTAAAGCTACTATCATGAAACGATCTTCTCATGACTCCATCTCTCTCTCTAGCTATCACATCATTTTCTATCTTCTCTTTTAAAATAAAGAGGCTCTTTAAATGAATCATACATGTTTGTGCTCTCCTCTCATTCTCTCTTGAATTCATTCCATTCAGGTTTCCTCCCACACCGTTCCACTAAAACTGCACTTCATCAAGATCAGCAGTGAACTCCAATTGACAGTACTCATTTCTCAGGCCTTACCTTGGCTTACGAGGTGCACTTGTTGATAGTTGATCACCGTGTCCATCTTGAAACACATTCTTCACTTGGCTTTCCTACCACATTTGCTTTGTTTTCCTCTTACCTTTATCGCCACTTGTTCTCATTGTCTTTAGCAGGTTCCTCTTTAGCTTCTCTATCTCTAAATATTGGATTGTCCAAAAGGGCATAGTAGTTGGACAGCATCTCTCTTTTATTTATACTTACCACATAGGTGATCTACTCCAGTGAAATAACTTTAAATGTTTGATGACTCCAAAATTTATAACTCCGGAATTGATCTCTCCCTTAGATTCTTGACATGTCATATTCTTCACCATGTTCTTTTAGTTTTTTGAGTTAAAAGCTTCGCTGTCATCCTTGACTCTTTTATTTCTCTTACACCCCACATCTAGTGTGACAAAAGTTCTCACCAGTTCTGCCTTCAAAATATATTCACAATTTGATCTTTTATCTGCCACCACTGGTCAAAGCCTCCAACATCTACTATCCAGATTATTGTCAAAATACTTCTCAATGGACTATCTGCTTCTGCCTTTACCCACCCCTATCTACTCTTGGCAGAGCAATCCTGCTGCAATGTAGATTTGCATAAAATTTTTCCAGTATTCCTTGTCTCACTCAGAATAAATACCAAGGCCTTAACATGATCTTCAAGCCCTGATAGGATCCCAATCTGTGTTATCCTCTGACTACATTTTCTTTTCCTTTGTTGATGCTCCTGTAGCTACACTGGGTTTCTTGCTGTTTCTTGAATACACCAGGTACTTTCTAACCCAGGGCCTTTCACTTGCTCTCCCCTCTGCCTAGAAGGTTTTTCCTACAGGTAACACCAAATTTCAGAGATTGTATCTTTGAAGTATATAAGAAAACTACACATAATTTAAAATCTTAGTGTCAACTTCTGTGTAACTCATGGGATAAAGAAGAAATTAAAATGGAAATTAGAATATATTCAGCAATAAAGAAACTGTAGGTAATTCTTACTCAAATTTATGGGATATAGCTAAATCTTTATATAGGAGAAAATTATAGGCTTAGGTGTTTTATTAAAAATAATTAAATGCTGAAAACTATGAATCAAATGTCCAAGGCAAGGCATTAGAAGGCATTAGAAGAAGAGAAGAAAATATCTAAAAATGCAGAAGAAAAGATACAATGAAGGTAAAGAAAAAAATAATGGAAAGGAAATAGACACATGATATTGAAAATCACAAAACCATTTTTGGTTTGTTCATTGATTAAACTAGTAAAATTACCATACTTCAGAAAAGATTAAGAAAATTAAGAGAAAGTACACATGAACAATATTCAGAAGAAAGAAGGGGAGCAAGTATGGATATTGCAGAGTTTGAAAAAAATATGATTATGAAGAAATTCTGCCAAACAACTGGAAAGCTCAAATGAAGTGAACAACCTCTACAAAAATAAGAGCAAAACTTCATGAAGAAGAAATACAAATTATGTAAATCATGTAGAAATTAACAAAACTTAATCAGTGGTTAAGATGGCCCTCTCCCCACAAAACATCAGACACAGGTATTTTTTTATGAGTAACACTTCTTTAAAACTCATACTTTCAATTTTGTACATATATACAAAAATATATTTTATCCAAAAAAAGGCATAAATAGGGAGAGAAACGAAATATGTAGGTCAATCCCAGCCAACAACATAGTTGCAAAAATTTCAAATAAAATATGAACAAACCAAATTCCACAATGTATGGAAATAATGGTACATTTTATCAAATTATGTTTATTTTTTAATAGAACGATAGTTTTCCATTGCAAAATTTGTTAATGTAATTCACATTAAAAAGAAACAAAGTAAATGTCATTAGATGCAACAAAAGCATTCAATGAAACTATCCATTTATAAGGTAATTCTTAGGGAATATGTTTCAATAACATGGATTCAAGGACTGAATATTGTAAAGACGTTAATTCTTCCAAAATTGATCTACTGATTCAATGCAATGTTAAACAAAATTTCAGCATTTAGTGTGTATATGTCTATGCATATATGTGTTTCTGTGTTTGGGAAATAGACACATTGATCCCAAATTTATATTAAGTAAGAAAAAAATGGAAAAAAAGAATAAGTTGGTAGAAGTTGCTATTCAGAACATGAAGGTTTATTAAAATGCTATGGCATTTAAACAGTATGGTATATGTACAGCAATGGACAATTAACTAATGCAAGAGGTTAGTGATTTCACTGGAAGACGAAGCAATCACTGAAACTTGAACTCTGTCAGAAGATCCACTGGGAATTTAAAAAGAAAAAGGCTGCTTTCAATAATCAAAACTAACTTACTAACTAAATAAATGTCAATCACTAATATCATATGCAAAAAGGAAAAAAGAAAAAAATTTCAGTTATGTTAAATGTGAAAAATAAAGCTATAACTTCTTAGGAAATAATAAAAGATAGTATCTTTTTGCCTTTAGAGTAGAAATGGATTTGTTAAGACAGAAATGCAAAACATACAAAAAAATTGATAAATTTCACTTCATTATAATGAATAACTTCGATTCATCAGAATATAAAATAATAATAGTGAAATAAGAAGCCATGGAATGGGAGAAAGTATTTGTGACAAATATTTAAAAAAGGCTCAATATCTAGAGTGTACACACACACACACACACACACACACACATACACACACAGGCCCTAAGAGTAAATTAAAAATCAAAAAGAAACAAACATCAAACAACCCATTCCCACTTCCTATGGCACCAAGGGAGGTAAAAAATTAAAGCAGGGTTAATTTAAGAGTTAATTTCATTTGCCTTAATAATTATGCTGCAATGCAATTAAACCTCAATAATTCTAAAAAACAAAGACTTGAACAGGGGATTTTATACAAGAGAAAATAGGAATGGCTAATAAACATACTTCTGGTACTTCACAGATAATATCGCAATACAATAATATTTGACACTCACAAGACTGGAAAATGAATGTTTGATACTGTCAAAAATTGGCAAGGTTAGTGACTACTTCTGGTGCAGGGAGAAGGTGGTTTCACTATATCTGCATGTTTCTTAAACCAAACGTTAGGAGACCAGGTGTTTTCTTTAAATAAGTATTCACTATGCCTTACACGTATATTATAAATATTATTTTGTATGCACTCAATATTTAATAAAAAATGTTGAAAAATGTTAACAAAGCTCAAGGAGTTTCCTGGGAATAATAAAATCCTTTAACATTCTAGATACGCGTAAATTGAATAAATGAGGTAAATGGGAAGATTTCCCAGGAAATCATAGGGAAATTATTACACTCTTCATGTAGTAATTTGATTCTGTCACTACTAGGTGTTCATTTGTCATCAAGAGGGAACAAAACCAAACAAATAGAGGTTTTCTCACAAGGTGGCTAACATTTTTTCTGTCCTCTTCCCTACCCCAATTTCAGATTTAAAAAAGTTGCCGAAACTGTTAAATTTTACTAAAAAGGATTTTAGAAATTGAGTGCTAAAGTATGAGAATGAGGGGCAGAAAGGATGAGATAGAAAACATAAACTACTATTTCCTGGAAATTCGTGGTTGTATTTCATGATGTCATTTTTAACATTATTATTATTATTTTTATCCAAAAAATTGTAATTTGGGGGAAATGATACTACTTACTGGTAAATGTCATAGTCTTTGGAGTCAGACAGACATTGGGTTTGCATTTTTGCCTGTAGCATTAATGAGATGCTAGTAAGAACAAATTATTTAATTTTTTAATCTTTTATTTTTAATTCACAAATAATTATTTGTGTTTGTGGGGTATAATGTAAAGTTTTGATATATGTATACATTGTAGAAGGATGATATCAAGCTAATTAACACATCCATCACCTCACATACTTATCACATTTTTTGTAATGAGAACATTTAAAATCTACTCTTTAAGCAATTTTGAAATATACAATATATTATCTATAGTCACCACGCCATGCAATAGGTATTGAAAGCTCCTTCCTCCTGTCTAGATGAAACTTTGTACCTTTTGATCAACATTTCCTGAATCCCTCCCCTATCTGACCAGCCTCTGGTGACCACCATTCTACCATCTACTTCTATAAATTTGGCTTTTTTAGATTCCACATATAAGTGAGATCAGGCAGCATTTTTCTTCCTTCTTCCCTTCCTCCCTTCCTTCCTTCTTTCTGAGATGAGAACTCATTATGTTGCCCAGGCTGGATTCAAACTCCTGGGCTCAAGTGACCCTCCTACCTCACCCTCTGAGTAGCTGAGATTACAGGCATGTGCCACCATGCCTGGCCATGTATTTGTCTTTCTGTGTCTGGCATATTTCACTTAGCACAATGTCTTCTAGGTTCATCCATGTTGTCACAAATAATAGAATTTCCTTTTTTTAAAAGAAAATAAATTTTATTGTGCATATTTGAGATTTGAGGTTTACAACATGATGTTAAGGGATATACATAGGTACACAGATGCATACAGGTAGTACCATGGTTACTATAGTGAAGCAGATTAACATTTCTTCCTTTTTTACAGCTGCATAGTATTCCTTTGTGTATATATACCACATTTCTTTAGTCATACACACTTACATTGATTCTATATTTTGTCTATTGTAAATAATACTGCAATGAGCACGAGAGTGCAGATTATCTCTTCAGCCTACTGATTTCATTTCCTTTGGACATATACTCAGAAGCAGGATTGTTGGATCATATGGTCATTCTATTTTTAGTTTTTAAGGAACCTCCATACTGTTTTCCATAATGACTGTACTAATTTACATTCCCACCAACAGAGTACAAGGCTTTCTTTTTCTCCACATCCTTGTCAGCACTTATCTTTCATCTTTTTAGCAATAGCCATTCTAACAAGTGCGAGGAGATATCACTGTGGTTTACTTTGCATTTCCCCCATGATTAGTGATGTTGAATATTTTTTCATAAAACTGTTTTGTATCTCCATGTCTCCTTTTGAGAAATGTCTATTCAGATCCTTTGCCCATTTAAAAAAATCAGGGTTTTTTCCCTTGCTATTGCATTGTTTAAGTTTTAACTTCTTTACCAGTCTTATTCCAATAGTCTCAGTTTCTTCATTGGCTACATGGGCAAAGTATTACTTACCTCATAGAATTGCTATGAAGTTTAAATGACTCGGTACTTTTAAAGCACATAATCTGACACTTTGTAAGTACTCAAGAAGTGATAGCCACAATAATTCTATTTAATTTTACACTCTGAATTTAAAGTGTTAAAAAAGCAGCAATTCTCAACTCCTATTTATATGCCAACTCTGCCAAGGATTATTAATTACTAAAAAGACTATTAGTTTTGATAGAAAATAGATATTTGAAAGATGCCAAAGTAAGACCACTGTTCTGTCCTGAGGGGGAAAAGAAGCTGTCATGAGCTAAATTCAGTGGTTAATCTTAGTGTCATCAATGATGGGTTATCCAGATGTCTTCTGATGTGATCATGTGTATTTCATCATCTGTGATAAATTCTTACTCCAACAACCATTTAGAATTAAATTTGGGAAAAAAGAACAAGCTAAATTACTCTATGGCATATCCTTAGAAGGTGGAATATTCTTCAATATAACTGGCAAATTCTCTTTAATAAGTCAATATCATAAAGAGAAATAAAAAAAGAAGGATTTAAAAAGAAGAGATTCAAGGACTATAAAAAATAGATGCAAAGTGTGTACTGGCTTGGATAAGCCAACTGTATCGGGCATTTCGGGAACAATTTGGGAAGTTAGAATATTAATTATATGTTAGATAAGATGAAAAGTTATTGATAAGGAGATGTGGATATTAAGCAACTGAATATATAACTCTGTGTGTATACACAAATATAAACATAGCAAAATATCTGGAAGGTTTTACACTAAAGTATAATCTACAATATGTTTGTGGTAATCTGTGAATGGTTGAAATCTGGCATTTTTATTTTCTTGATATCATATATCTAATTTTTTTTTACTTTCCACAATGCACACAGAGTGCACTGAGATAAAAAAGATGTTGCCTTTGTAATTAAGCAAATTTTGAAATATTTTTTGAGATAAATGTCATTTTAATAGATGCACTAATTGACTTTATTGGCAATGAGTTTATATTCCATAGATTAAGAATCATTGAAATCAAATATATAAGCTTAGGTGAATGCAAAGGCATCTGTGTGTTTCCTCATTCCTAACTGAACACATGTTGATATTGAGCTTCTCAGTCATTGTCAGTTATTGTCAGATCCCATCCTGGCAGTCACAGGGAATTATTAAGGAATTCAGTTAAGTATACAGTAGAGAAAATAATCAAAATCATTGTTTTCAATTACTAATGAAATTATAATTTTTAAAGATTTCTCTAGAGAACATATTTATCCTGGCATTTAAATAATTAAATAAATTCAAATAGCACTGTGAATTGTTTTTATGTAAATCATCTAACAATGGATGGTATTTTTTCATGAAGTGATTACCAGGAAACTATAACATGTCTAACATGTCATTATTCTTCAGCACTTATTTGCTAAAATTTTGTTTTTAGAAAACCGCAAAGAAACCTCATATTTATATTGTAGATTATACTTATAATTTATTCTTGCTGAAACTATTTTCTATATTGCTAAAATGTAGCATCCCTAAATTTTGCATGCATTTCTTGCAATTTTGAATTCTTTTCTAGGAACAGTTGGTGAACACTCCTATTATTTGTCATACAATTATCACTGAAGAGCAGGTACAGTTAGAGATCCAGTGTGGGATACTACTGACTGAGCTTTCTGTATAGCAGTATAAATCTATCAGTCAAATTCACAGGGGTCCACAAAATAGGTACAGAATTAATTACTTAGTAATATTTAGTAATACATACTCTGATGCATTTATGCTAAAGCTGATCTGAGAAAAATCATAAAATAATCTCCTGGAGAAGTTTTTATTTGCTGATCATCTGAGAAATTGTATGTCTGCAATGATTATTTTTACTAAGTGACCATAGGCTTTAGCTTTTTGGTATGAAATGTTACGTGAAGATAATACATAAGATTATGGAGCTTTTGAACTGCCAGAAACTTGAGAATTGATCTATTTCACAGCATCATTTTTCAAATAAAGAAACTGAGGTGGGAGCTAATGTAATTAAAATAAGAATAGGATTTGATGCAAATTCAAACCACAATGGGATATCATCTTACTCCAATTAGAATGGCCATTATTAAAAAGTTGAAAAACAATAGATGTTAGCATGGATGGATGAAAGGAGAACACTTACACACTATTGGTGGGAATGTAAGTTAGTACAATCTCTATGAAGATTATTATAGCAATTTCTCAAAGAACTGAAAGTGGACACTACCATTTGATCCTGCAGTCCCACTACTTGGTATGTACCCAGAGAAAAAGAAAGCATTATATTAAAAAGACACCTGCACTAGTATGTTTACCGCAGCACAATTGACAATCACAAAGATATGGAATCAACCTAAGTGCCCATCAACTGATGAGTGGATAAAGAAAATGTGGTATATATATATATATATATATATATATATATGCTATGGAGTACTACTCAGCAATAAGAAAGAATGAAATAATTTGTTTTGCAGCAGTGTGGATGGACTGGAGGCCATTATCCTAAGTGAAGTAACTCAGAAACAGAAAAATAAATTCTGTGTGTTCTCACTTGTAAGTAGGAGCTAAACTATGGCTACACAAGGAATAATGGAAATTGAATACTCAAAAAGGGGAGGGTGGGAAAGGGTGAGGGAGGACAAATTACCTATGGGGTACAATGTACATTATTCAAGTGACAGGTACACCAAAAGCCCAGACCGCACCACTGTACAACATATACATGTAACAGAATTCAACTTGCACCCCCTAGATCTATTAAAATAAAAAAAGAAAAAGTAAAGAAAAGGATTTGAGAGCCCTTCAAGGGAATTTATAAATAACACAAATTTATAAATTATAAATGAATTGTTTTATCAGATAATTCATTACCTGTTGTACATTTTTCTGCTGTATCGGCCATCACCACCTTTTTAGCTTAAGTGCCATGTCCTCTAGACATTCTATTCCCCCTGCTTTATGAAATTTGTGTAAAAATGTAATTATAATACTTATTTTTAAAATTTAAAAAAAATTAATCAGTCTTCTGTATGTGAACTTGAGCACCATGAGGGTGTAGCCATAGCCTACCTGTTTACTACCATATCTCCAATGTAGAGAACAGCCTGGGCCCCATTAGACACAGATTTATCATATGAGTAATAAATACAAGCTTAAATGTGGTTACCATTAAAAAGAATACATTCCCTTATACCTGTTGCACTAGGTGGCTTATATTAGGTTATAGAAAGCTCAAATTCTTTTTTGTCATTATTTTGGGTAGCCAAAATTAGTGTCAGCTCCACACAAGTTCTCACCATAATATTTAATTTCTAAACCCACATATACTCATTTCCCTTCACAATATACTGAACACACCTCTGTGTTCCCCTATCATTGAGAACTTACAGTTTTAGGAGAGAGGGAAGGGTGGGAGGGATAGGGAAGTATATGAATCATTCACATTTATTAAGCACTGGGCACTGATGGTATATCCAGCATTCCTTTCCATTCTCATACTAGCTAAATAAAGCAGGAGTTCAAATATTTATTTTATTGAGAAGGAATCTAAGTGCTAGGGAAGTGACCTCCTCAAAGTCACATGGCTCTTATATTCAAACTAGATTTCAAACCTTGTTTTGACTCCGAAGTCCATTGTCATGTGCCATGAAATACAGTCCATATGGTTCAGAACTTTTCTTCTTCCTCTATCCAAAGTGAGTCTCACCTCCTCATCCCAACCCATTGTGCCCTCAGCCAAATACTCCACAACTCACTGCTTCTGAAACCATTTTTTCATCTGTAAAATTTCGTTCAGTAACATTTACTTTCTTAGGTCTTTTCTCTTGCTGACCTTATACATTTGTGCCCTGTGGAACACAATTTTAAATTTAGGTAGAACTCCCCTTTGCTTTAAAATGATTGTACTTCTTTTCATTATATCATCTTAAAAACATTGCTGTACTTGGAATAAACTTTTTTTCTAGATAATCCTCCTCTCTGAGACTTTCATCCTCTCCTGTATTCCTAACTCCATGGCACAAAGTCACCATCTGCCTTAAATTAAAACAAAACCAACAATGCTGCCATTATTCTGAGGTACCAAGTTAGAATTTTTGTGCAAATATGTAATATTTACATGTTTTATTTATCTATAACATGCATACAGAAATAAATGCACAAAGCATTTATTTAAAAAATAAATTATAGATTATATTTGAAAGAAACATAAAATACAAAAGGATTAATAAGTATTTATTGCTTAGTTATTATTATTTCTATGCTGATCATGTTGGAATATTGATCAAACTTGACACTCTCCGATTTTTTTTTGGTGATGGGGGTTTTACTCTGTTGCCTGGGTATGAGGATAGTGGCGTCATCATAGCTCACTGCCACCTCAAATTCCTGGGCTCAAGTGATGCTCCTGTCTCAGCCTCCTGGGACTATAGGCACATGCCACCACACCTGACCAGTTTTTCTATTTCTTTTTGTAAAGATGTGGTCTATGTTGCTCAGGCTGGTCACGAACTCCTGATCTTAAAACAAATGACTCTCCTGCCTTGGCCTCCCAATCTGGGATTACAGGCATCAGCCACTCTGCCTAGCCCCTCCATTTTTTAAATGACCTTGGTCTATTCTTTCCACCCTCTTTGCTCTGTTCTCTAAGATAGTTGCTCTCAAACTCAAGTGTGCATCAAATCACCTGGAGGACTTGTTAAAACACAGGAAGGTGATGGATACGCTAATTTTACTGTAGTAATCATTTCAATATGTATGTGCATATCTAAGCATCATGCTGTACACCTTAAATAGATACAACAAAAATAAATTTTAAAAACATGGATTGATAAGCCTGCTCCTCAGAGTTTCTGATTCAGTGGTGCCCCTAAAATTGCCTTTGTAGCAGGTTTATAGACGCCACTGCTGGTTTGAGGCCCACGCTTCCAGAACCACTGCTCTAAGAAAACGATTTCCATTTACCAAAACTGCTAGACTCCAGCCCTTGGCCTGTCTCTTCACTATTTCATTATTTCATCCAAAATGACATTTTTTTCACATCCAAGTTCTTAACTTACCAGAGCTCTTGACCTTATGGTTAATATTGCAAAGCCATCTCAGCCACATGTGGAACTAACTCCCTATCGTAAAATACTGCTCCCAATCACTCTGCAGTGCCAAATCCCGCTCTTCTGCACATTTTCTTATCTCTTCCTCCTCCATAACTCTTAAAAATGCTTTTTGCTCTGACTAGGAAATAAAACATTACTCATCCCAGCCCTCTTTTGCTAAGACCAGCCTTCTCTTGTTGGACCAAACTTGACTCCTTTCCACCTTGTGTGAAGTGGTCCGCTGCTTCAGTGCTCTGACCTCCCTGGAGGACCCTCTCCAGCTCTAGCCTTGCACGGCTCCGTGGAGAGCCTTCTGCTCTCAGACTGCAGAGAGCTGCTGGAGGAAGCTGACCAGGCTCCCGGGTGGAGCCTGCCGTGCGGCTTCCATTCGGCCGCCCTCTCCTGCCCAACGCCCCTATTTACCCCTCATTGACTCCCTGGATCATTTTCCACGGAAACTTTGCAGGCTTTGTTTTATTTCTTCAAGCCTCCCATCTCTTTAGGTTTCTCACCTTTAATTCCATCTATCTGTTCCCATATCTATATTTATTCTTCCCTCAAATCTCAGAGCAAGATATATCCTTTTCTGAAAAGATAACGTCTGATGTTGCAAATGGATATCTGACGTTCCTTTGCTTTCATCTCCTCACTCTTATGAAGGAACTTCTTAGGTGCCTCTCTTCACCCCCCTCCCTTTGAACTTTTCCTATTCTGTCTTAATCGTCCCCTTTTCCCCACTTTGGACTTCTTTCTTTCTGCTTTGAATAATGGCTCAGTTTTCTCTATTAAAATGAAATTTTTACTTCTTCCTGCTTTTCTTTCCTAATATCATTCCATTTCTATTTATTCATCAGGGCCTTTGTATGAACGGTTTTATTTAACTCAATTCATAAATTTGCTCCCTAACATCTTTCCTCCTCAGTTTTTCAAAATTTGGATGGGGACCCAGTCGCTTCATGAAAACGCTTTCTCTGAAGTTAGCAGTGGCAGACCCCGTGCCCCCCCCCTTCCTGTCCTGACTGAGCCAAATAAATGCCTGTTTTCGGTGTTGATTCTCCTTGATTTCTCTGCCACAGTTGCATCTATGTACCTTTCCATTAACAAACATTTAATTTTCTTGACATCTGAGACACTATATCCTCCTTTTTCTAGTTTTCTGTGCCTTTTTCTGTTTCACTTTTCTTCTCCTATCCCTAACCATTCCTCTCCCCACCTCATTCCTGGCTCAAGCTTAGTCTTTGGCTTCCACCTTCCATTATTTCTGTCTTGTCTGGGCTTTGCACTGTAATTCTCCCCTTTGGTTCCAGTCCCCAGTACTTCTGGCTCCCTGAGGGACTTTTCCTGTGAATACGCCTGAGCTTTGTTTCTTTCTACAAAAGAAGTTTCCCTTCCCAGCCTTTCTGCCCTTTTCTTCAGAAGCAGCACCATTCACAGTGTCAATATCTCTGATGGCTTTTGACTCGTGGCTGACCTGCTCCTTCCACAGGCTGCCAATCACCACCTCATGTCGTGCTTTGGAGACTCCAAATCCTCCTTCCTCTCCAACACTGCCATCTAAGTTTTCACAAGATTGTGCCTTGTTTTTTCTAATGGTCACCTGACAAGGAACACGGTGCATCTTTGTTTCAACAACTAATAGATGAAAAATTTTATCATGCTGCTTGTATCATGTCATTGAACACTAAATAAGGAGTCTAGCAAGGACTCCTTGTTCCTCTTCGAGATCTGCCCCTTAAACTTTGGTCAAGGGACAGATCAACTGGCCACCCTAACTTGTTTGCCTAGTGTCCTGCTCGCCGCCAAACAGCTGCACCTGTAGTCAGAATTTTTCCCTCACCATTCCCACGTGCTGTGTCTCAGTTCCAGGTTTTGGCCACATCCCCTGTTCTAAATTCAACTGCTTCCTTTCTCCTCTTCTTCATTCTTTCCTTGATAATCAAATACCTCTGCTTCTTTTAAGACTGGCATTCCTTTCTCTGAAACCCTTTTACTTGCTACTGTGACTCTCTGCCATTTTCTTCTATTTCTATCCTTCTCTTAGAGCCTAGCATTTAATTATATGCCGCACTGAACCGCTTTTTAAGAGATTTTGTATGTGAATATCAATTTCCCAGTGAAATTATATTCCGTAGTCCTAAATTCTATTCACTGCAAGTATGCATTGAGCCAGTACTCTGTGGCCTGTTCTGTGATGCCATGATTCACAGCTTTGTGCTGTATAACAAAAGGGGCCAAATATGAGTTACCTTGCTATTATTTAGAAAGAGAGAAAGATTTACTTCCCAACTCCCTATAGGATTTATGCATGTGCAAATTTGCATGATTGACTTTTTAAACTACAAAGTACAAGGTAATCATTATTTGTAGTTCTTAGCTTAATACCATAATATAGATCAGCATTGTTATTATCAGAAACACAGCCTAAAGAACTAAATAACTTGCCTCAAGGCACAAAAATTTGCAACCTATGTTTTGTGGACTCTTTCCTTTTTTTTCTTTAACTGAGCAGCAGTCTGATTCTTCAGTCTCCGAATTTAGCACCTGGGGCCTAGTCAGACCTTAATAATCATGTCTCAGCACAAACTTTCTTCACTACATTCTAATGAAATATGTAATATTTAAGATCTTTACCTCAAAGGAACATAGAAAGAACAATATTGATTGTTTAGAAAAGCACATGCCATTAATACTAATTCTATTTTAATAAAAGTACTCTAACTTAAAGATGTGTGAAAACAAAATACTATTCAATAGTATAAGCCTTGTCTGCTTAGAACTTCTCTTTAAATAGCTTTTGCAGGGCAAACATTTTTAAGTGATGGGAGACAATCATTAATAAAAGCGAAGTAAAATAAAACTGAATGTAATAATCTTTATCTTTTAGATATAAAGGTAGCTCAGTTTATGAATTACAAAAGCCCAGGGGATATTTTATTACAATTACGTTAAAATGACCAGTGGCTTAAGAATATACTCCTTGTCTTATGTTCTAGAAAAGGAGTACATAGTAAAGATACTTCTAGAAAGATCTGAAATCCTGCCACTGACCTGTCACGGCCACTGGATGTCACTAAGACCAATAATATGGATATGAGCCAAATGTTCATGCAAGTTTAAATACTAAATACTAAAATAAAACAGTGAAGGAAAAAGAAAGATGTGGATTACGACAAATCTAGACAGGACTCTAAAGGAGAGATTTAACTTCAGTAGGCACCTGTTTGTCTTAACTGATGGAGATAAAACTTCAATTGGCATCCAAGTCTTCCTGGTTATGGAAGAATCCATACATAAAATGTACCTTATATAAATTATGAGTTTTTTTTTTTTAAACAGGGTTAGTTTTAGTTCTTTTATGGGTTGAATTCATATGTTGATGTCCTAACCCCCAGTACCGCAGAATGTGATCTTATTTGGAGACAGGTCTTTACAGAGGTAATCAAGTTAAAATGAGGTCATTTTTATGGACCCTAATCCAATATTTTTTTCCTCTAGCTTTGTCTTAAAAAGAGGCAAATTTGCACGCAGAAATATGCATAGAGGAGAGACAACAGGAAGAGACTTCAGGAGAAGATGGCCATTTATAAACAAACCAGTGAGGCCTGGAGTAGATCCTTTCTCTCAAAAAGAGCCATTTTAGGTGGGGGATGGCCCACCCTCAGTAAGAAAGTCTTCAAAAGGAGCCACAAAAGGAAACATTTAATTTTCATCAGAACCTTGTTCAGTAGACACTACTTCCCCCTTTGTTCAGGTATAGTTTAGCAATAAGTGAATTATAAAAAAGAGACATTATCTAAATCCCAAACCCATGCTCTTTCCATGACCACAATGCATAACTATTTTTCTTTATTATTACTTAAAAATAAAATGAACATCTATATTTTTCTTATAATGAACATTCATTTGAATCATACTGTTACCAAAATTTTTTTACTTGCACTTCTAATTTAAATACCAATGTAAATTTGAAATAATAATTGTAAAACACATTGTAAGTCAAAATCCAAACATAAATAATGTGTTGCAACAAAAATCTCAAGAAGTTATATTATGTAGAAAATATTTTCTACATGCTTGTAACGGTGATCGTTTGGATTAATAAAATTTCAGTAGATGGAACATTGAAAAAATGGTGCAGCATTTTAAAAAATCAAATGCACATCATTGAGGAAGTAAGGTGACGATAGAAGTTGCTGATATAATCTGACGTTTTATTCTTTGGAGGTGTCAGATTCATGTCTTGTAGTTGGGAAAATAAAGTGATACATAACAGGGACTTGTATACTACTATAGGATACACAAATGTCACCATTATTATTCTGATGTGATAGACTAAAACCTTCTTTATGAACTAAACTATTAACAATAAGAAATAAATATTCTTGTGCTTTTGGGCTCCCATTAAAAAAAACAAAACAAAACAAAAAAGCACTCCTAATTACCAGAATTATGCTTACTAAAAAAAGATTAAGATGATAGTGCAGGAAATACACACAGTTCTGCCTTGGCAATTTTACTGCTTACTATGCCACCTGTTACTAGCTCTGATGCCAACCAGCTAAGTTCATGCCAATGCTCAATCCACATCTGAGAATTTTCTTGCAATCATAGAAAATTTAAAAGCATGTGTACTCTTTTTTATTTTTTAAGATTTTGATCTAAACAGTAGACTTGGCAATAGACTCAAGTATATAAGTCAACATAATCATATATGCATGTGTTTTGCATTTATATGCATTTTCAATAACACCTAGATAACCTAAGTGAAACATGGATGATTTTATTCAGAAATTCTTAAAATTTTTTCACTGATAAAAAGAAAAACCTCAGGTTTTCTTATCTGCAGGATTATCTTCTTTGATTGATTTGATATTACTGATTTTTTTTTTAACAAGTTTGCCTCTTATCTGCTGTAATTAGTAGATGCCTACTGACAGCTTTTCATTTTTGCTATTTTAAATAAAGGCAAAATACAAATTATATTCTTAAAACTTTGTCCAGTTCCACAATATATTTCAAGATGTTATCAGTTTTCTTCAAGCTGACCAACTTAGAATCTGAAGAATTATTGAATTTCCTTGGAAAGCAGAGAGTGATGTCTTCAAATATCCGAAAGAAGAAAAGTTTCCTATGGGTTTTGAGTACCATTATTGACATTTTGCTGTTAATTTACAAGAAACAAGAAAGAGCCTGTTAATAGTATTTCAAATAAAGTACAAAACATCAAATGAAATATTTTGTTTGAATAAATATCAAATGTCTTACTGTGTATTTGTGAGCACTCTGGAAGTGGTCTCAGATCTAGGAAAAGCAGATTTAGAAATTTTAAGCCAAGGACTAGATTGAACTAAACTTAACTATTGCTCAAATGTTGTGGCCATTCTTTGGTCAAGCATTAGAAATGGAACACTGCCATTAATAAATGAAGAGAAGCAAACAAAAGAAAAACATGACTAGACACACTACATATGTCAATATGATATTAATATAATAGCTAGAAGGCCCTCTATCTTGGAGGCTTTACAGACAAGGTGGCTTTGGAAACACAGAGAAATCTCTCTGCTCTCTTTATGTGGCGTGGCCCATCCCCCAGAGAAAGATCAGTGGCAGTATGCTCTGTTGTTCAAGGGATGGTATGTTAGCATGTCCACACTGAAACGGGATTTCCATTTTGCTTAGTCCACAGTCCCTCAGCTATCATCCTTAAAAATTACTTTTCACCCTGGATGAAAAATTCAATCCACTCTAAAGGAGGAAGAAATATAAAGACAACAGTGTAGAGAAACAGGATAATATGTTTATTGGGGAAAATATCAACCCTTGGAAAAGAGTTTTTGTGTTTTGTTTTTCCCCTTTTAATTGACTAATGAAGTATTACTATCATCCGAGGGCCTCAAATTCCCTATTGTTAAAATAAGGCGGTTGGACAAAGTAATCTTTAATATTTTCAACTCTAAATTTCTATGAATGGTCAAAACGAATGACTGTGGAAATAAATTTCCAAAATCTGAAGTAGTGGAAATGGCATCAAACAGTGATTTGTAAATCTGAAAGTTACTACTCACAATTATATCCAGAATCTTGCTTATGTCTTCATACCTGGTCATGTATAAAGCTTTGAGTTTGAATATTGGCAAAATCAAGCAAACAAAAATTCTACTCCACAACTAATTTAATAGAAGCATTTCTATTTATTATTTTCTGACAAGGTATATGCATTTTATAAGTATCTTTGAAGTTTATGTGTTTTTTAAGACATGGTTTGTTTATTCGGCAAACCTTTTGTCTGGTGAAAAGTGTTTATGTTCACTTTTAAAATGTTTGGAACAATGGGAGACCATCTTGACATCTGAAGCAAATAGGGTAGTCATTTGGAAACCCTATAAAATTCATTTCAGCTAGGTAAAAATTTCATGTGCAAGGATAAATTCCTCAAAAGTCACTGGTGAATAGACTTAAATTCTAGATTCTTCAATCTTTAACATTTTGATGGAATTTTACTTTTTATCTAGGAACTTGTTTTATATCTGAATAAGCAGTACACATATTTTAATTGTAAGGTACTTTTGTTGATCATACCACCACTAAAATCAATAGACCACTGACATAGAAATTACAATCAACCTTTATGCTTTAAATTAAATAATTCAATTTAGAGCAAAGAATATGATCCTTTAAAGTGGTACTTTATTCAAATTTTTCTTTAAACCATAGATGTAGCTAATAAAAGAGCTTTTCCAACTACTCTTCTAGGATCTGAAACTAGGACAAGTAGAAAATATGTTTCACACAAACACAAAATATATTTTTATAATGTAATTTATTCCATTTTCTAAGAAAGCAACTTGCAATAGAAATGAGAGACACATATGTAATTTAAATTTTATAGTAGCCAAATTTAAAAAGTAAAACAAAATAGCAGAAACCAATTTTAATAATATATTATATATATTCCATATATTTTAATTTCAACTTGAGATATTTTGCTTTCTTTTTTCAGTGCCAAATCTTCAAAACCTGTGAAACATTTTATACTGATTGCACATCTCAGTTAAGCCACTAAATTTTCATCAGAAATACTTGATCTGTATTAATATTTCATAAAATTTGCAAGTGAACAAGTAAATTTACATATTCTCTATCCAATTTGTTCCAAATGTACTTAAGTTCTCCAATGACTGAACCAAGTATTAAGAAAGCATTTTTTAATAGTTGCACTCACATTTATCAAGCCGATGTGTATGTTTTAGAAAAATTAATTTGACTTTGACATGTTGAAATAAAAGCATATTAGTTTTAAAACTACATCTGTCTAATTTCAATAAATTTATTAATTTTTATTCCAGCTCAGTATTAATTATATCAAACTAATGCAAAGGAATATTGCACAAATTAAAAGGCAACTCTAGATTTATCAGTACAGGTTGAGTATACCTTATCCAAATGGCGTGGGACCAGAAGTGTTTTAGATTTTAGATTTTTTTGGATTTTGGAATATTTACATATACATAATAAGATATCTTGGGGATGTGACACAAGTCTAAACACAAAATTAATTTGTGTTTCAGATAAACCTTATACACATAGCCTGAATGTGATTTTATATAATATTTTAATAATTTTGTGCATGAAACAAATTTTGACTGCATCTTGAGTGTGACCCATCCTATGAGGCCAGATGTAGAATTTTCCACTTGTGGCAGTGCTCAAAAAGTTTTGGATTTTGGAACATTTTGGATTTTGGACTTTTGAATTAGAGATGCTCACCTGTATCAACAAAACATGCTTCAGATTTTTCTTGTAGTTTTTGTAGCCCATTTATGTAACACTGTTAATTGTAATTAATATACTTATTGATTCATGTTAGAAAAATGTGTAAAATTATTATTTACTTATATTATAAAAATTTCAATTTTAATATAAATTCTTATATTTATGTGACTAGGCCACAAACAAGCTTTTCCTTTCTTTACACCTTCAAAGTTAGTTCAGTTGTATGCAGTGTGAAATAATTCTTTACCATTTCTCCATCAAATATGTGTAAGAATCTAAGCTGTTTTATGGTTGCCCAAAATTACAAGCTCAGATCCTGTTAAAAAATCGTTAGAATTTACTTTTGACATTTTCATTGTGATGTTAGGTGATTAATTTTGACATTTTGTTTTGACTATTGAAATTGATGTTCTTATTACATTCATTGCAGAAATGTCTTTTTACATTGAGCATTTTATTATCTTTAACGACATATTCACACAACAGCTAAGAACTTTTTCAGTTTGCTCTGCTGCACAAATTTGCAATTGTCCTTCCCCAAGAAATTTCAAGACATCTTCCAGATTTTTTCTTTTTACTGATTCAATTGGAACATGAACTTCTGCATCTTGACATAATTATGCATCAGTAATAGTGTGCCTTTGTTTAAAATTGAAAAAAAATCTACATACATATTTTAGTTGGAAAATACTTTATTAATTATAATTATAACAGTAATGAATGTTCCAATTAATTACCAATTACAATTTACATAGGTATTACTGTAACTCCTATTGATGGTAAGAAACATTTAAATAAACATATCATTATAATGTTTCATTGGTGTGTAGAAAACATATTCCAACTGAGTCAGTCTGTTGATATCAACTAGATGGTTCATGTGTTTATGAGGAACACTAGAAATGAAGCTTGTGCCCCACTCAGACACAATATAATAACAATATCTAATGTGATGCAACTTTAAAGTACAGTATAGTCCTATCAAAACAATAATATCATGTTTATCAGAAAAATAATTAAAAATGCTTCAGTTTTCAAATTTAAATTAATTTAAATTAAATAAAATTAAAAATTAAATTACTTACTTAGTTGCACTAGCCATATTTCATGTGCTAAATACCCATATATTGCTAGTGGCTTTTGTATCAAACAGCATAATTTAAGAGTGCTGGAAATACATGTATATTATTATATCCATTATACATGAAAATCATTATACTGATTTTCAATATTGAAAATATTTAATAATATTGAAAAGTATTATACTGATTTTCAACTGGGCTAAAATATGACATATTATTTCCTGAATAAAAAAGTGCAAACACAATTCTTCTATAGAGTCATGCATTTTACTTTAAGACATAGGTAATACTAATTTTGAAAGCAAATAAGTCTTTGTTTTTTATCAAATTTTGAATCTATTCTGTGTATCTCAGAAAAATATAATAATAATATTTAATTAGAAAGAATAGCTTGTTTAAATGGCTCCAGGAACAAATTGAAAGTGTTGAATAAGGGTCTATTGGAGAAAGCACTTTACCATTAATTTCTCTTAATGGTGAGTAGTAAGCTTTCCTAGTAGTAGTGTAAAACATAATAATAATTAGCAAATATCGGTTACATGATCTATCAGAAATTTTATGGGTGGAAATAGGGTGTCATTATGTTTAAAGAATTTCATAAAGTCAACATTGGGTCTACATTTGTTAAATAATTCAGTCAAATCATTTTTTATGGAAGGGTACCAGTGGGATGGTTGTTTTAATGACAGAACTCTGTTCAATCAAGGGTATCAAGTGTTAATATTGTTACTAGTAAACATGACACATGAAACATTTTTTTTCTGTCTAGAAAAAAAGATAAAAAGGGCAGTCTAAACTTTTGCATCTACATTTTCGCAAAGTCAAACCTTGTCTGCAGATCAGACATGGCAATTTTGGCTGAAGTGTATTTTGACAAGGGAATTGGTACTTGTTACTACAAAATTTATTCATCACAGGTTTATTCAAAATATCGATACTAAAAATAAAAGCCTGATATTGCTGATGAGATGTTATCTTAGGAACACATAACAGTATCCGGAAGTCAACATTTACTAGCACCGTCTGAAAGTTGAAAAAAAAGTAACTCCAGCTTTAATGAAATGAGAGCTAGTGCTCACCCAGATTTTAACAAGTATTTGGATGTTTGGCATCGCATGTGAAAGTTCCAGATGGTTGACTAGATTTCTCACTTTTCATTTGGATGTTTTTCCCAAGAGTTTCATTCAGTTTTAATGTTCATTCATGGAGACAATTTGTGGCAGACACATAACTTTCAGGGATATTCTTATCTTCTATTAACAGAACATGAGTCATATTTGGGCATGCCATCATTCAGCAGATTAAAATAACATTAGTACACAATTAAATTATTTGCATATTTGTGTTCCTTGGTCTGAGGGAAAAAAACAAACTGCTTTTTCTCTCTACTCTCACTGAACACAGAATACTCTTGTAGCCAGATGTGTGGGGAATAAACACAAGCAATTCTCTAGTGGACACCATCTGGGTGTTCCACAATTTAACTCAATTCTTACACTATCTACCTGGAGTAAGAGTCAGATCCCACAGGTTAAGGGCTCAGTCCCTCAATACTGCCCCCAAAGTCAGATGCCAATTGCAAGCCCAAGGTCTTGACTTGTGCTTCCGACCTAATGGCTATAAATTGGGAGTTCCCTTGATCCACCACTCAGGTTAGATTAATTTGCTACAGTGGCTCACAAAACTCAGGGAAACAGTTCACTTATGTTTACCCATTTATTATAAAGGATATTACAGAAGATATAGATGAACAGCCAGATGAAAGAGATGCATAGGGCAAGGTATGTGGGAAGGGATGCAGAGCTTCTATGCCCTCTCTGGGTGCACCACCCTCCAGGCACCACCATGTGTTCAGCAATCCAAAAGCTCCCTGAACTCTGCCTGTCCTTTTGGGTTTTTATGGAAACTTTATTACCTAGGCATGATTGATTACATCATTGGTTGTTGGTGATCACCTCAACCTTCAGATCCTTCTTCCTCCCCAGAGGTTAAGGGGTGGGGCTGAAAGTCTCAACTCTCTAATCATGCCCTGGTATTTCTGGTGACCAGCCCCCATGCAACTATCCAGGAGCCCTAGCCACCAGTCATCTCATTAATATACAAAAGACATTCTTATCACTCTGGAAATTCCAAGGGTTTTAGGAGCTGTGAGCCAGAAACCATGGGCGGAGACCAAATGTATACTTCTCACTGTATCACAATACCACACTTGGCAACTACTTTAAACTTAGCCTTGTTTAAAGTATAATGTTCTCAAAATACAAGTTGACTCCATTTCAGGTGATATTCAGTCTAAACGATAGTGGGCTCTCTATAAGTGTTTAATACACGTACACTCATGCATTGCTTAACGACAGGGATACCGTCTGAGAAATGTATTGTTAGGCAGTTTCGTTGATGTGCAAACATTATAGAGTGTTCTTGCACAGACCTAGATGGTATAGCCTACTACATGCCTAAGCTGTATCATATAGCCTATTGCTCCTCGGCTATAAACCTATTCAGCATGTTACTGTATTGTATAGAGTAAGAAAATAGTAACACAATAGTATTTGTGTAATAGGAATTTTTCAACTCCATTATAATCTTATAGGGCCACTGTTGTACATGCGGTCCATCGTTGACTGAAATGTTGTTAGGCGGCACATGATTGTATAAACAACAATAGTTGAAGATAGTTTCAAAAAATAACTATAATAAGTAAGGTCTAGAGATCATATAGCAAACAGGGGAAACTTACAAAAATATAGACAAGGAAATGCAAATATTTGAAATGCCCAGTAATTGCAGGAGTACGGTTGAGTCTGATTTGCATGATTTGTCTCTCTGACCATAATAAATAATCATCAACTTTCTTTGTTCACTTTGTGCTGTCAGGCAGTAGGCATGACATGAAATACAACAATCTGGGCGTATTCCATTTTACCTTCTGGAGTGCTGGCTGACAGCAACTGGATTGGGATCTTTTTTAACACATGAAATGAAATGTTAACAGTTTATAAATACTATTTTTCATGGGAATAGAAGTGATGGAAAGGCAGCTCCCTTTAATGTCAAAAGCTATTAAACTGTGGATGTGTTAATAAACAAGCTAAGAAAATTTAGAGTGTTTTTGTGTAGAAATGCTAATTTAGATTACTGAATAAGCACTGGAATTTGGAAGCTAGGTTTTGGGCAAGACATTAAATATTTCTAAGCATCAATTTCTTTGTCATCTCTAACACGTATGTGGGATGCACATACATCATTTATAAAATATGCAACTTGTGCTGATCAAATGCCTGTGAAAGTTCTTTAAACAAATTCACTATTCAAGCATAAGATGTCTGTCATTAATATGGAAGATTGTATAACTCTCTGTCTGGGAGATTTTACCTAATTTCCCTCTAGACTAATTCTGTGATGACAAGTAGAGGAACTTTACAATTCAGTGGTCCCTTTCATCTCTAGTTAAATAGCCCCTACATGTTGATATAGGAGCATCAACTTTCAGGCAGAATGGCAGCCAATGGTGGGGCAATTGACTGGCAGTTCTTCTCAGTCGAAGGCAAACTTGCAGAGCTAGTCATAGTAATTGGCTCTTACTGGATTCTTAGCTACCCTCTTACAATTTAATGAATCATTGACATCTCTTGTTAGCTCCCCAGTTTTGGTGTTGCCCTATTGGCAGCCAAGAATCCCACATTTCAATTGCTTTGTCTAAGTCCTCACATACGTTTCCTGGCGTTGTTAACGGACGAAAGGAAAATGTACAGATTGGACTACAATTAAACCAACACTGTAGAAAGGAATAGTGTATGGCCTTATTGTGACCATGGAAGTCACTGATTTTTTTGTCTGTGGATTGAGTAGCAAATGCAAGCTGCTATTTAAAGACATTTAAATTAATATATGCCTTAAAAAGTCACAGTTTTTGTTAGAAGTGGAAGCTGAATCTACTTAATTTGAAAACAAAAAGTATAATACGGTAATCAAATTCTTGGAGACTCAAGGACAAATGCAAAAACTAATGTGCTTTGGTATTTGCAACAGCAAGAGGAAAAGTCTGTAAAATAGTACAACTGACAAATATTAAATAAAACCATTTAAAAATGGTTTTTAAATCCATCATGACCTGTTCAGATTAGTTCATCTTTGTTAACAGTGGTTAGCTAAAAAAAAAAAAAAAAACCCAAAAAGAAACCAACAAAACAATTACACTACTAAGTTATAAAATCCTTCATTTCTTAAAAAAGGATTGAATTATAAGAGTAACATTCAACGTATCACCTTAGCCAGAAAAACAAGAATGAACATGGGCATTTCCTTCTTCCCCACTCCAAACCACATACAATCTGATGTTGAGTTTGTTCAGGTTTGTTTCTGCAATAACTCACCATCTTAGTCCACTTGGGCTACTATAAAAAAATACGATAAACTGGGTAGCTTATAAATAACAGAAATTTAGTTTTCACAGTTCTGGAGTCTAAGAAGTCCAAGATAAAGGCACTGGCAGATTCAGTGTGTGGTGAGAGCCTGTTTTCTGGTTTACAGATGACACCTTCTTGTTATGTGCTCACATGGCTAAAGAGGGAAGGCAGTTCTCTGGGGTTTCTTTTATAAGGATGCTAATCCCATTCATAACGGCTCTACTCGCATGATCAAATCACCTCCCCTGGGCCCGGCCTTTTAATACCATAACATTAGGGGTTACCTTTCAACATATGAATTTGTTCGTGGTGGTGGGGAGGGCACACACATTCAAACCATCATGCTCACATATTTGCTTTTCCTTTTAACCATTCCTGCTATTGCTTAATTCATGCTCATTTCTACTTGCAGGGCTTCAGCAATAACCTGCAACTGCTATTCCTGGTCTCCTGTCTTGCCCTTTGTACCCCATCCTTCCTCTAAAATCCATTCAGTTTTCCCATTATCTTAGCAATGGGAAATTTGCATACAAATCCTTTCGTGATTTTTTTCCCTGACCACTTTTTTCAACCTAATCATTTGCTGCCCCTTTTCCACCCCTTTCCACGCAACTTTGTTCTTCCTTAGCCCTCCCTGTGGCGTTCTGTGTATCATATCAGCCCAGTGGAAACATTTGCAGTTTCATCCTGCATGACACACCTCTGTGGTCTGTGCCTAGGCGGCTCTTCCGGAGTGGAATTACTCTTCCATACTGATTACCTGGTGAATGTGTACTCTAAGGTCACCCCCTTTAGACAATCTTTCCTGATTCCTTGATTTTGCACAGTAAGAGCCAGCCACATTCCTCTCCTATGTGTTCCATTGTACTTTGTACAATCATTTTCTGCAGTTATTTATTTTCGTTTCTGTCTCATACTTCCATTAAACACATATTTATTGAGTGGTTTCTATGTGCAATACACTACCTTATTCATCCTGGCATTTAGCACCGTCCCTGGCATGCAGTAGGTACTGGAGGGAAGTAATGCTGGAACTGAGAAGGGAATCATGACAGCGGGTTGCTGATCACAAGAGAGAGGAGCGTGTGACTGGAGGGCGGTCAGAAATCTTGCTGGGGAGATAGGCAGAAGTCAGGTCGTGGATGGCTTTGTTTATGGGGATAATTGTACAGATTTATTTCTGTAGGTTATGGGGAGGATTTTCCAAAAATTGTGAGCCTAACATCAATGTTGTGGATGTATTTGAAGTGGGCATGTTGGGGAGAGAACACAGAGAAGCACACTGACGCAGAGATGAAAGGTAAGATAGGAAGCAGACTGATCAGTTGGGAGCCCATTGCAGTATTCTAGATAAGAGGCGACAATGCCTCAGGTAGACTAAAGGCAGTTGAGATGGAGAAGAAAGCCGTGGTTGTAAATTTGTGCCCAGGTTTTTGCTTGGTTATGGGAATTGGGAGACAGAGAAACCTAGAATGATTCCCAGCTTTCTAGTTAAGACCTCTGGAAAGAAGGAAGGGCTTTATGTAAGATTGGAAATAAGAGAGGAATGGCAGCTACGGGGACGGAGCTGGGTGGAGTTTGAAGAATGCTGACTTACAGATGCTTGTGGGACTGCTAACTGGCCATATCTAGCAAAGAGAGAAGCGTCATGGTTCATGAGAAAGAGCTGATATTAAAAAAAAGAGAAAATAAGTGCATAGGAGAAATTACCTGGGGATAACTTAAAATGGGAGAAGGGGAGGTTGAGGCCATATCCTTGAAGAAAAGGCAAAGAAAAGAGAGATGAAGATAGATACTGATAAGTAAGTCCCTATCTTCCTAAAGTTTGAGAATCCAGAAAATAATGGTTTTAGTAAAACAAGGGAAGAGATATTTGTAAATAAATACATGGCGTGCACTCAGAAAATGCAGAGACATAAAGTTAAAAAAAAACAAACTTAAAAAATTCACCTGCATTTTGACCATTCAGCTATCTGAGATTTTAGAGAGCAGTTTTAAGGGACTGGCTGGGATTTGATCACTGTTTAACGAGTTGAATTTCAGATGGATGTCAGGCACTAGAGACATGTAGCAAAATTTTATTTTCTAAAAATATTGATGTAAATAGAAAGAGAAATGAGTTGATAGCTAAGGATTTATGTATGTCAATGGAAGCATATGTAAGTTGAAGTGAGATTTTCTTCTCATGACCACAGTATTGTGTTTGCCTTCCTATGTTTTTTAACTGACCCTTTTCTATCTAATTTGCTGATTTCTTTTCCTGAAGATATGATAGATTACTTTCAAGTTCAGTTTTATTCCTTTCTCTAAAGCTCTTCTTTCAGACTTTTTCCATACCCATGGCTTTCTTCAATATCAACATCTATTCTTTAAAAAAAAAATCCTTTATCTGAAATTCCTGTTCTTGATCTTAGGCTGCTTCAATTTTATAGCAATGAACACTTACTCTTGATAATATTTTGTCAGTATTAATTTAGCATTTATAAAATGGAACCCTCCAAGATACTTGATCCACCATGTTTGTCACTTTCCTGGTTTTGGAATAATAACTATTACATATATCCACTCATGCCAAGTCACTAGGTTCTATTTGTTCTTTGTAATGACTTTTTCCATTTTTCCTGTTCTTTCTTTCCCTATTGTTACTATCCTATTTTGTTTCATATCTTTCTTTTTGGGATAGTGTAATGACAACAATCTCAAACAAACCCAAAAACCAAAAAATAAAGATTTGCTGGCATCTAATGCATTATTTTGATTATACCTCTTCTTTATTAAAAAAAAAAAAAAACCTTGAATGGTTGACTATAGTATTGTGTGGGTTAAAATTGATCTTCTAAAAAATTAGTTACACTGAGTGATGGAAAAGGGTTTGATTAGTAACTTAACCAGAAAGAATCACAGCCTGTTAAAGAATTAGGCCCTGGAAGAATAACAAACACATTAGGGTTCAAGTAAGCATCTATTTAAAAGAAAAAAAATTTGTCTCAGATAACAGGGTCATTTATCTATGATCACATTATTAGGTATAATGAATAATGAAGATTTGCCTTTTGCTGGTAATTAGACACATCTAATTTGATTTGTTTACCAAAAACTTCCAGATAATCCTCACTGTCAGAAAAAAAAAACTGTTGGCTGGGTACATTGGCTCATACCTGTAATCCCAGCACTTTGGGAGGCTTAGGTGAGATTGCTTGAGGCCAGAAATTCAAGAGCAGCCTGGGCAACATAGTAAGAGCCCATCTCTACAAAAAATAATTTTAAAAAATTAGCCAGAGGTGGAGGTGTGTGTCTGTAGTCCCAGCTACTTGGGGAGCTGAGGCAGGAGAATCTCTTAAACCCAGGAGTCGCAGGTTGCAGTGAGCTATGATGGTGGCACTGCACTCCAGCCTGGGAGACAGAGTGAGATCCTGTTTCTAAAAAAAAGAAAAAAAGTGATATGTGTCTGTGAACATCTTATTCTTCACTCTTTGCCATTGTAAGTTCTATTCATGGTTTCTATGACGCTCTTCTGAGTTTAGTTTTCAGAAACATCTGGCTAAACAAGCTCACATCTAGTTGCAGTCACTTTCTTTCTATTCCTACTGTTTCCTTTAGACTTAAACTGCAACATCGGCTCCTTCTTGTGTCTTCAGCCTGACAACCCTTAGACTTGACCTACAAGATTGGCTCATTCTGGTGTCTGCAGCCTGATTACCTCAGACCTGAACTGTAGCAGTGCCTCTTCTCTGGGTTTCCACCCTGCCAGCCCACCCTGTAGGTTCTGGATATGCCAGGTTCCTTAATCATATGAGCAATTCTTAAAATTAATCTCTTTACATATACACACATTCTATTGGTTCTGTTTCTCTGGAGAATCCTGACTAATACAGATTTTGGTATTAGGAGTGATTCTAGAGAAACAGGATCTGAATGACTTGTTTTCTGCATTTGTTCTAGGTTTCTGGACTGGCTGTCAAATCTAATTAGATTTAAAGACACTAATGACTATTTCCAGTCATAAAGAGACCACTGATATTCTACAGTGTCATGTGGCAACAGAGATATATATAAAAAGAAACACCACTGGATATTCCTAACCAAATACTTAAAAAGGAGGCAAAGATCTGGGTAACAACGTATATGATACCTTTAAACATTTTTGTCAAACTAATGAGTAATGCAAGTGGATGCTTGTTCCCAATATTGCTGGACAAAGTAAAGATAGAAAAAAAAATGAGCTCAGGAATTTGAATTCCCAGCTCAACTGCTGCATACATGACCCAAAAGCATGTACAGAAACATCCAGAATAATGTTTGACCACATAATCTATGCACCAAGGCCCAGCCAAGTTCACACGTAAAATTAACTGTCACAAGTTCATCCCTTGTTAACTAACTTCCACTCATATGCATATCCTTAAACTGTACTGAATATCCAGATAAAGACAGTAACAAGGTCATATTTCCACTTAACACGATACACCTGGATGTTTCTGTGGGCAATTTCTGGATGAGATTAACATTTAAATAGGTGGATCTTGAGTAAAGCAGGTTGCCTTCCATAATGTGGGTAGGTGTCATCTAATCAGTTGAAGAAATGAATAGAACAAAAAGACTAACCTCCTCTGAGCAAGAGGGAATTTTGCTGCAAATAGCCTTTGAACTTGATCTACAGCACCTGCTGTTCATTGAATTTCTAGCCTGCTGGCCCACCTTATAGATTTGGGGCTTGCCAGACTTCTTAATCTCATGAGCCAATTAAAATAAATAAATATCTATCAATCTATTGGATATGTACACACACAATCCAATAGATTGTATCTATATATATCTATGTATCTATATCTATATATTGTATCTCCATATATCCAATCTATTGGTTCTGTTTCTCTTGAGGACCCTGACCGACGCGCTAAGCAAGAGATTTTTGCTGCCAGGTAATGTTATGTACAAGGACACCATACTTATACTTGAATTTGTTCTGAGACAACAGTCACAAGATCAAGTTTGTAAGTCAAGAATTCTCCATGTTGGGATATTCTGTACTTCTCTGACCTCGCCTTTTCCAAACCATCTTGTACATTGCAGCCAGAGGGTTTTTCTGAAAGCACAAATATGAAGAAGATATTACCTTCTTTTAAATTCTTTAATAACCCTACATAACCTTTTGAAAAAAACCATCATCGGTACCGTCTACATGGCTGTGTGCCTCTCCTGTCCCCGCCTTCCTCATACCCCACGATGAAGCTGAGGTAAACTACCTGTTGTTCTCCACAGTCGCCAACGCCGTTTATCCCTTGTAAACCTTTTTATCTTCAAGCTGTTGCTTTTGCCTGGAATATTCTTCTCTGATTTTTCTATTTGGTGAGAAACTACTTATCTTTCAAGTCACAGCTCCAGTAGTCCAGATGACACCCTTTTCTTCTTGTTTTGGCTAACATTGAATATTTTCACTCTATGTCCTCACAGAGCCGTTTTGAGGCAACTGGGGCTCATGACATCTTGATTTCCCTCTCCCATCCTGTCTTTCCACTCCCAACATGACCAGTGCTCATGTTTACCACTGCCTAGGGACACGTGGACACCAACCCAGCCAAGGTATTGATAAACAACCTTACGCTTGCTTGATCAAGCAGAGACAATCTATATACCACCGAAATAAGCTATACTTTTAACAAAGGCATTCTGTATGTGGGAAAAGCTTGTGAAAAAATTGGGTGAGATAGCAAAGAAAAATATTTTCAACTTGAGCAAGGAGCATTTGATTGTGTTTGGAGAGAACAACAGAGTTCAGGATACATTGCAAGTACCATCGCAGGAGTTTCTAGACTTGGGATCCATTATGATTCTTATTCAGGAAACTTACCTTATTCATTCAGAAACCTTGTAAGATTTCCTGCCACTCTTTTTGTTAATAAATTTGTTCTTTTTGTTAATAAATTTGTTCTTTTTGTTAAGAAAATGATCAGTCTCTTAACGGAAGGGAACAGTGCCTGAAAAGAAGGATCACCGAAGAAATATTTGTGGAATAAATGAATGAAAGAACGGAGGCAGACAATAAAGGCAGAACTAATCCACCTTTGTTTATTGCAATAGTACATGAGAATCAGCAAAATGAACCTCAGCAATCCTCAGGGCTGAGAGGATTAAAGGAATGGGCATTTTCCTGTCTCCTATTGATCGTCTCCTCTCATCCTTCCTTAGTGGGAGGCACTTAAAGTTATTTCGTTTGACCTTAATAACAAATGTAAAAGGTAAATATTACTATCTTCATTTAATGGATAAGGGAAATCAGTCTCAGCGGAGACAAATATTTGTCCAAAGTCTCACATCTAGTGACAGCAGAGCTCCAGTGCTCTTTCCAGTCTGTGCGTTAAGACTGGCCACGCCTGTGTGATGTCTTTCACTGAAGTTGACTTAATCCTCTTAGCAGCCCTTGATGCTCCAGCCCTTGGGTGCCTTGTACCTACTACTCTCCATCTCCCTCTGTCATGTCTTATCACCTCCATTCTTCAGCACTTTAGTAAAATCCTTTCTGTCAGGCGGCTTAGCTCTAGTCCATTGTTTCTCAATCTCGGCACTACTGACATGGTGGGCTGGATAATTCTCTGTTGAGGGGTCTGGCCTGTGCATGTAGGATATTCAGCAGCATCCTTGGACACCACCCACTGGACACCAGTAACATTTCCCCCCAGTTGTGACAACCAAAATTTTCCAGGTCCTGCTAAGCATCCCCAGCGGTGCAAGATTGCCCTCAGTTGAGAACCCCTGTTCTACTCACTCTCTCTTTAGGTATTTTTCTAATCTCTCAGAGGCCTCCTTGAAAACCACAGCCTTCCTTGGTAATCTCCTTATTTGCAATTAAACATGAACTTCCTTAAGTCCTTCTTCCTAATTATCTTTCTATTTTTAGTCCTATACTGATAGTTAACTTTTCATGTCCATAACTCTCTTTTCAACTTTTTTTAAAAGTTTCTTTGACATGGAAACAAATTCCTTACTACATCTTAATAAGCCCTTGTGTTTTCCACAGACATTCAAACATTTGATGATTTGATTATTTTGTGGCATGAGAATTTGGACTAATTTATGATGTGAAATAACTTCAAATGCCTAATGAATTTCAGCAGCGGCTCAAGTCACAGGGGAGGATAATGACAGATACCATCCACTCTTTACTTTCTATTGGTGCACCAGGTTCACCTCTTAAACAACTACAAAAATTTGGGTTTCTACCTAGTTTCTCTATTATATTGGAAAAAGCAAGAGAAAATAAAATGGAGGTGAACTAATAAGTCATGAGATATTTCATGTTTAACCTCTAGTGCAAGAGCAAAGTCACTGCTTTCCAGATAAAGGTATAGAAAAGACATTTTGTAAATTTTTGCATTTTTTTTTTACCTTACTAGAGAATGCAATAACCTTTCAGCATTTCCACAAGTGTGAACAAACAGATTCTAACATCTTTCAAGTGCTTGGGCCCTTGGTCTATTTTAGAAATCTTGAGTTTGGGTAGGAATTGTGATTTTGTAGTCTCAGACAATCATTTTAAGTATTGTTAATGTGGTGAAAATTCCTTTAGGGCAGGAAGAGAAGACCTCTATTAAGTTTATTTATTTTATTTTTAAAATTTTCAAATGGTGGTGAAATATTCATAACATAACATTTACCATCTTAACCATTTTTAAGTGTACAGCTCAGTAGTGCCAAGTACATTCATGCTGTTGTACAACCAATCTCCAGACCCCTTTTCATCTTGCAAAACTGAAACTCAATACCCACGAAACAATTCTCCACTCCCCCTTACCTCCAGCCCCTAGAAGTAATCACTGTTCTACTTTCTGTCTCTATGAATTTAACTACTCCAGCTACCTCATATAAATTTGATCAGGTGGTATTTGTCTTTTTGCGATTGGCTTATTTCACTTACCATGATGTTCTCAAAGTTCATCCATATTGCAGTGTGTGTCAGAATTTCCTTCCTTTTAAAGGATGAATAATATTCCATTATATGTATATATTACATTTTGTTTACTCATTCAACCATTGGTAGACACTTGGGTTGCTTCCACCTTTTGGCTATTGTGAATAATGCCACTATTGTTCATGGACCCACAAAGGGTTTTTTCCCCCTAGTCTTGGTTCCTTACCATACAGGAAAGCCAACTATGGAGACAATGAGGATTGCCAAGGAAAGAGAGTTTATTTTCAGATGACGTCAACTCGGGGATAGGAGAACTGCCTCAAATCCATATCCTCAACTGATGGGATTAGGGGTCTTTTTAGAAGTGAAATGAATAATGCATGATGTGAGCGAGCATCATGACACATTCAGGGTGGAGTTCAGGGCATGCAATCAGAGTGAGAAGTCATATTAGCACATACTGGCACATACGTTGCATTATCAAAAAATGGAGGATAAACCTTCCCAGGGTAGTATTTGCATTTCACTAATGATTAGTGCTGTTGAGCATATATGCATGTGCTTGTTGGTCATTTGTAGATATCCTTTGAAGAAATGTCTATTCAAGTCTCTTTCCCATTTTTAAAATGGGGTCATCTGTTTTTTGTTGTTGTTGAATTGTAGGAGTTCTTTATATAGTCTTGATATTAACTCCTTTTCATATATGTGATTTACAAATATTTTCTCCATTCCATGGGTCACCTTTTCACTCTGGAAATTTGATGCCTGGAAATTTTTAATTTTAATATGATCTAATGTATCAGTTTTTACTTTTGTTGTCTTTGCTGTTGGTGTCAGATCCAAGAAATTGTCAAATTGAATATCAGAAAGGAACTCTATGAAATTTATCTTACTTATAGAACCTAAAACTCATAATTACTTTCTTGTTGAGTGATTGAATGATTTAAATATTAACCACAAACCAAATCTTCATAAAGTTTCTCCACTACAATTCTATAAGCTCTATAAACATTTTCTTAATTGTGAAAACTGAGAGAATTTTTTTTTCTTTCTCTCTCCTTTTCTTAACCTATCTTTCACTCTCAGCTCTAGCTCTTGTGTTCTTTTGCACACTGCATACTCTCTTAGTTTCTTTTAATCTTATAAAACTAGTGCAACTATTTTGATCAAAGCTATGTTTCTTTATGCCAAAAAAGAAAATGCACCAAATAATATAGTGTAGAGGTTAAAATATCAGTGGAGTTTGAATCCAAAATCTGTCGCAACATTAAGGCAGGGACTACATCTTGTTCACTGCCTGGTACATATTAAGAGCTTAATAAATATCAATTGAATTAATAAAGGTATAAAATGGGTAAGTTACTTAAACTATCTAAGTCTTACCTATAAAGGGACTAATAATCTTATGTCTAAATATAAGATAATTACATTTATCACCTAAAATTTTGTGAGAATTATATGAAGAAAAAAATGTATGTAGGTTTGGCAATACTTGGCAATAGTGATTATTCATGAATGATATTGATCAATTATTACTTAATAAGAAATTAGGCTGGCAGGATGCTGAAAGTCCTTAAAACTTGGGAATACTGATACTAAATATCTGCATGACACTGTTAAAAAGAAACCATGTTAGGATCTTACACTTTTGTGGGGAAGACAAGTTTAGATAAAAATATGTACATAAAAAGAAGCATGATCAGCAGTGAGTGAAGCAAATATTCATGCCTGTTGGAGTTCCAAGAAAGGGAGATTACTGTGGAACTGAATAGCCAGATAAAGCTCCGTGGAGACGATGAGCTTGAGCTGTTCCTGGATGGACAGCTGAATCTAGATGACAGGAGAGGAAAAGAAGGACACGCCAGGACAGAGAACATTTGAAGTATGGTTAGTCTATCAATTTGCCTTCATAGTGTGGAAGCCCTTAAATGTCATGCTATGGATTTTGTACTTCATCTTACAGGCCAGGGGTTGGCAAACTTGTTAACTTGTTCTGTAAAAGTCCAGACAGTAAGTATTTTAGGTTCCGCAGCCATAAACATTCTCTGTCGCATATTCTTCTTTGCTTTTCTTTTTTACAGCCTTTCGAAAATACAAAAACCATTTTTAGCTCTCAGGCTGTAGCAAAACAAGTCAAAGGCTGGATTTGGCATAGTTCAGTGACCACATGGCTCTATCAAAGACTTTTGAGCAGTTACTTGAGATGACCAGAGGTACATTCTAGGAAAATGGCTGTGGGTAGCGAGAAGCACCTTATATATCTTTCTTTACTGGGACTTTGTATTGTCAGAGAAAGCATGTTTTACTAATTTAACTGGAAGGACAAGGCTTCATATATTCTGCCTGTGTATATGAAGAAGAGAATTCTACCATCACCAAGAAGATTACAGTATACAGTTTCTTTAATATTTTCATTTCATCTCACCCTCTTCTTGCTGGCTAGAGTTGGTATCATAATTGCTATTAATATTATAACATTACCAGTGGGTACATTGTAGGTGCTTAATGGCTACATTTAGAGTTGAATTTAGAAGGTAAAAATGCTTTATGGACCCTATAATAAAGAAGTTTTATTGTAACTAGTTAAGAAACAAATGCTATAAGAAGTGCAGATTCTTCTAGTATGTACCATAAAGTATGACAGCCTTTATGCTAGCAACTTAATTCTACAAGCTTCACATGTTTGTGTTTAAAGGTAATTCCATCAGAATCAAAATATGAAATCAAAGATATCTATTGTCCCTTTGCTGATTCCTTATTAATGATTAACAAGGAAAATTGGGTCATCTTTACAGAAAGGCTGATTAAGTATTTTATTATATGAACAAAATTAAGTTTCTTCATCTTTTAAAGCAGTATAGGAGAACCCAAATGCTTGGAATACGTGATGGTTCATTTTATGTGTCGATATGGCTAGGCCATGATACCCAGATATTTGATCAAATATGATCCTAGGTGTATCTATGAAGATACTTTTAAGAAGAGATTAACATTTAAATCTTCAGAATTTGAATAAAGGAAATTATTCTCCATAATGTGGATGAGCCTCATCCAATCAGTTGAAGGCCTTAATAGAAAAAAGAATGACCTCCCAAGCAAGACAGAATTCTGCCAACAGACTGCCTTTGGACTCAGACTGCAACTCTTCTCTAGGTCTACAGCTTGCTGGGCTATCCCATATATTTTGGACTTGCCTCTATAACCAGAAGAGCCAGTTCCTTAAAACCTCTCTTTGTCTTCCCTTTTGTGTATGTGTGTATGTGTTTATATATATATATATACACACACACACACACATACATGTATATATGTAAGTGTATACACACCCACATCCTGTTTCTCTGGAGAACCCTAATACAGTGTTTGTGTGTGTGCACGTGCACGTGCACATGCATGTGTGTGTGTGTGTGTGTGTGTGTGTGAGATTGAGGGGGTGGGGTGCCCAACTTGGAATATAGGTTGTGTGGCATATATAAAATTAACTTTTGGCAATGAGCTGGCAGGTAAAGAGGAATCTCCCAGACTGATTGAAATCAAAGCCCATTGACAAGCATGCTGTATGTATTAACCAAATGAACAATGAAACCAAATAACCCTTTTGAATATAAATCCTCAGAATGAAAGTCATATAAATAGATGCCGGAGCATTACAAGCTTTGATATGATGTTGAGTATCCTTCGTAGAGGGCAAATAAGTAATTTGCTCTTCATGGAGTAGTGGCAAGGATTTTTTTCCTTGGTGGCTAATGACTCTCCAAAGCCATTCAATAAACTTAAAATTTGTGCTTTTTAGATTTATTAGTCATTATCGAGGCAAGTGTTTTTTATCAATGATACACAACTATGGACTAAATTCAAGGTGATTTTGTTAAGTTCAATCAACATTTATTGAGTAACTGCCATGTGCTATTACTAGGTACTGTTCAAAGACAAATAAGAGAGAGTTTCTTCAAGAAACAGTTTCATGTGGAAAGAAAGAGAGAAAGAAAGAAAAAGAAGGAAAGAAAGACAGAGAGAAAGAAAGAGGGAGGGAGGGAGGAAGGAGAAAATAGGAATATATTATTCATATATGAATAAGTGAACAGTATAGATAGTCTAAATACATTATCTTTCTCAGAATCATGAAAATGTTTATTTTAATCCCAGCGAACACAGATTCTTTAATAGAGTGCATAAATAAAAGTTATTCAGGGTAGAATACCACTACCTGACATGTTCTGTGAAAATGGAATTCAGGACAGGTATGCTTTTGTGAAGAAAATAGACAATAAAGACTTGACAAAATGACATGTTGACAATGACAGACAAGGTGTGACAGGATCCTGTGGGGACACTGGGCAGATAAGAATAGAATTGAGCCCAAGAAATTATCGAGGGATGAAGGAGCAAAAGTGGGTGAATAAAGGTGCTGCTTATGTTACTTTACCTTGTTTGCAGGCTTATCTAGAGTCTTTCAAATACTTTTAATAAGCAGCTATTTGGTGAATGCCCAAAATGCATCAAGTGTAACCTAACTTATAACTAATATTACAAATGGGAGGGTTTTATTTTCTGCCACTTCTTCCTTCAGAAGCTGTCACTGTGGTGATGATTTTCCAGTTTCCTCTATCACTGTTTCTTAGGTTTTATAGATCTTATTTTTCAGTTTGAGCAACTAAATTTCACAGATAGAGTCTGGAATGCTTAAGGGATTTTTAAACATAGAACTATATTTTGCACAATATCCTTGAAAAAAAAAAGGAACGCTATTTTGGCATTTTACATTGTGGGAGGAGGAGAAATTTTGTTTCTTTGAACACCAAAACTATTGGCTCCCATCACAATTCTAAAATAAACTGTCTTGTTATTTGAACCGTGGGTATGATGACCTATTTTCTACTTCTGTTCAGAGGGAATTCAAATAATTGTGGAAAAATACTGAATGTCAAAGTGCATTTGCCTTTGCAGAAATAGTTTGAGGTGTTATTAATGAGGATCTGCAAATAACCACAATTTTGCAGTGCTCAACATTCATGAATAACTACTGGTTAAATCCAGGGAGCAATTTCTGCTCCCATTGTATCTTGCACATGTTATCTCAACATCAAAGTGTGTATAGTACTACCAAGGGAAGGAATCTGATGATAGCAGCATTTTGAGCCACAAGTTATCGGGAGATTGCTTAGTGGTATGGCAGCGTTCCAACCAGACATAGTTTCTTTTATGTTGCAAACAAAGATTGTTCTTTTCCTCACATTTGAAATCCACCCTGATATACATGATTTGTTCTACTAGGCTGCTGGCTGATTTAAATAGATGAATATTTCTTTTAATTAATACTATGACTAGATTATAAATATATATTATGTATCATGCATATTATATTGCTATATAATATGTTACATATATTACTGTGAAAAAATTCATATAATGGTCTGAAAGTTGTGCTGCCCCAAATTTGTATATTGAAATTCTAACCCTCAATGTGATGATATTAGGAGATAAGGCCTTTAAGAGATGCTATGTTCTGAATGTTTGTGTCCCTCCGGAATTCATATGTTGAAATCTAATCCCAAGTGTGTTGGCATTAAGAAGTGGGGCCTTTGGGAGGTGACTAGGTCACGAGGGTGGGGCCCTCATGAATTGGATTAGTGATCTTAAAATGAAGCCCAAGGGAGCTTGTTAGCCCCTTCTACCATGTGAGGGTGCAGGGAGAAGGTGCCATCTTTGAAGGAGAGAGTGAGCCCTCACCAGACAATACATCTGCTAGTGCCTTGATCTTGGACTTCCCAGCCTCCAGAACTGTGAGGAATAAACTCATAAATTCCTGTTGTTTATAAATTACCCTGTCCAAAGTATTTTATTCTAACGGCCTCTATGAACTAAAAATAACACACACACACACACACACACATATGCACATACACACATACATATTTAGTTGTTTTTTTTTTTTTAACCAATAACTTGCAGGTAGCACTACTTATCTAGTTGTATTCAGAAATCTAGTTAATGAGTGGTGGGAGATGGTTCTTTTTGTGTAAATCAAATGTTGATGTTATTCCTATTAAATTGCCTCTTTTAATGTTATTTATATTTTAATGTTTCAAGCTTGAAATTGGCAAACAGTAGCTGCCATCAGTTAAAATGGCCCTGTTGGTAGCTTAGGTTACAGAAATTTGAAACTCCTGAAAATAAATCCAACCCAAAATAGTTTGAATACATAATTTTTGGGTTGTATTCTTGATAATACCAAAATCTGAACTTGAGTGAGATCTTAGGTCCTGCAGCTGAAATTCTACCTTGAACCTCCTTTACAAACACTGGTTTTTACTTCTGGTTTTATTGTTTTAATTTTTACACATCTTTTCTAGTCTTCACTGCCACTCACTCATAATCTGGTAAGCTGTTCATTGAGTCACAGGCTGCAGATCATTGACTAATGTAATTATGGTCTGTTGACTGGGCTCTGAACTCCTACTGCAGGCCGAGTCTCCCAAAAGTGGTTAGTCATGGGTACAGGGCAGTATAGTGCACTATAGAAGAGTCATAATTTGATCTTAGTGTTTGTAAAATACTATTTTACTTCTTAGTATTTGAGCTAAGAATTCTTAGTATCAAGTAAAGAGTCTTAGTATTTGAGCTTAGATATGTGATGAAATTCAAATTTGATAAATTCTATTTATAAACATTGTATAAGAAGTGAAAAATTATAGAGTTACATAATGTATCACATTTTGGTATCATATAATTTTTTAGATAATTATAAAGCACCAAAGGACATTTTGATAATGAAAGATATGGTATTTTGGATAAAAATATATTCTTCAGAAATTCCTGGTAAGTTTTATCCAAGTTACATAATGCTATTTTGAACTAGGTTGGATATTTTGGCAAGAGTGATTCTGAATTCTACTGCCTGTCTTTAAATATTTAATAAACATACACTGTTGTGCAAAATTTTAGACACTGTATAATTGCTTTTCTGCTCCTTAGGGATAACTCTGGGATGATCCAAGCTTTATACTTTTTTCCAATCATTATCTAAATATGAAACTATATGGAATAAACTGTAAACAATATCTGAACAAAGAAATGTATCCATTTAGGGAAAGGAGAGTAAATTATAGTATTTATAAGTATACAAACATACATCAGTTACAATGTAGGTGCCTAATTTCAAGTCATTGCCATATAAGCTTACCTAAGTGTTCCATAATAAGAACTCACCTAAGGGCACTAGTCAGTATTAATGGCTGTAATAAAATTAAATCTAGTTACCAGAGGACCAAGATTTTAGTTGTGCTTTAAATGAAATTTTTGTGTTGTTTGGAGACATAGCTATTTTAACCTCCAATCTAACTCACCATCTACTAATAAAACAAACAAACAAAAAAAGGAAACAAGAAGCACCATGCTGTGGGTACCACTTCTTCAGTATTCCTTAGATGTTCCATTGTTTGATGGAAAACTTTTTTCATCGGTCCTCTGCAATACATTTCTATGTAGATACATTTTTATAGAGATACATACTTTTCTCTTGTAGATTTTACCTTTCTAGTCTTTTTATTCGTTCTTCATTCTTGCCTGTGCTGGAAGCATGCGCCATGCTGTTTAGTGTGGCACTGATAGGAACCTAGTCCGCTACTTGTCTATTAATAACAATACCAAGGAAAATGGATTGAGTGAAAAAATGCTAAAAACAGCATGAATAGGAATCTTGAAATATTCTTAACTTTAAAAAAAGTATTGATATATCTTGGACTACTTATGCAGACTAATAGATTTAAATGTTGTAACTTCTAAGGAATCCTTTGATTCAGACTACCTGATGAGTTGATAATTCTGTGTTTAAAAGGAAGCATAGAATAGCCCAGGATTTATTAGGCTGGGTGAATATAGTTAAGAATAACTTCAGAGCTGATTTTAACACCTAAGTTACACTTACGGGGTTATAATATGGAAAAGTGAATTGAGGAAATTTAAAGAGCATGATTTGAATGAGATCATCTAAGAATGGCTCAAAGAAAATCAGAGAGCATTGAGTGGAGATTGTAGAGAGAAAGAATGAAATAAAACTTAAACTATAAAAAGATCTGAAAGTGGATAGCTACTGTACCCTTTAGTAATCTGAGGTTGAAATCTAAAGGACATTAACATTTGGGGGTCTGCTTTAGCAGCATCAGTCTAATATCATTTAAAGGAAAGGGAATAGATAGAATTTGTAAAACTCTTTTTGGAAAATGGAGCAGGAAGCTAGATTAGAATAAGCAATGCATGAGTTCTCTTCAGTTTGGGTGCTGAGTGTGGTAATCAGGAGGGAAACCTGTTAAATTCAGGAAAGAATTAGGTCTTCCCAGGAAGCTCATACATCTATTTTCTTAAAATAAGACAAGAATAATAAATGTCATTGGGGAAAGTTTTTATGTCTTAAAGATCATTACTTATCAATATAATCTCTTCCTACATGGCCCAGTATGTATAATTTTGAGACTTCATTTCTTGAGTTTAGCTCTTCCATCTTTGAGAACAATTCTTCTTTCAGTGATTCAGGGATTTTTCAGGGTTCAGGGATATTTCTCTTGAGATTCTGATTCTCTGTGAAACATATCACCTGTCTCCTTCCATGCCAGTTTCATGTGTTTGTGAACATGTGTGCTTTTTGAGGGAGAAGTCCATCATCAGCTTCTCAGAGGTATCCATCTACCCCTCACAAAACTCTCCTCTCTAGGATACAGACATTATCTGTGAGTTTGTCCAAGCTGACATAACTAATTATTTTCATCTTTGACTTTTATCTGTTTCTTAAGCAATTCAATAAACTTTTCTCAAGCCTTCTCAGTCTTTTGGGACTAACCATCCCATAGAATGATTATTCTCAATCCTACAGACACACTTGAATCACTGGGAGACTTCAAAGGAAGGTGGTTCCTGGGTCCCATGCCCAGAAATTCTGAATAAATCAGTGTGTAGGGTCGCAAATGGGGGAAAATATTGGATATTTTTAAAAATCTTTCCTAGGCCGGGCGTGGTGGCTCACGCCTGTAATCCTGGCTCTCTGGGAGGCTGAGGTGGGAGTATCGCTCGAGGTCAGGAGTTCAAGACCAGCCTGAGCAAGAGTGAGACCCCGTCTCCACTAAAAAATAGAAAGAAATTAGCTGGACAACTAAAAATATATAGAAAAAAAATTAGCTGGGCATGATAGCACATGCCTGTAGTCCCAGCTACTCGGGAGGCTGAGGCAGAATGATTGCTTGATCCCAGGAGTTTGAGGTTGCTGTGAGCTGGGCTGATGCCACAGCACTCTAGCCTGGGCAACAGAGTGAAGCTCTGTCTCAAAAAAAAAAAAAAAAAAAGGTAAAATAAAAAGCTTTCCTAGAGGATTCTAAACTGCATTTAGGGTGGACAACCACTGACCTAAAATGTTATGGAGTCTCACATTTTAATTAATCATGGTAAATTGGTAGTAATTTTGAAAATTAGCATGAAAACGTCTTTCTCTGCTATGTGTGGTGATCAGATTTGGCTGTGAGGATAAAGAGGGAAAAAAAGTGAATGAACTGGGCTATTAGGTACATATTTCAATGGTTAATGCCTACCTATTGTCACCTCCAAATTCATGGTAAAGCCCAGGTAATGTGAAGAACTATACATTTTGTAATAAATCCCATGTAAATAATTAACATAAATATAGATTACAGAAATTTCATTGTTCAAACGAACTTAACCTAAGCATAAGTATTGAATCATGCATGTTATTCATGAAACATTCATCAATAAAACACAACCTTCCCAATCTTTTTCTAAGGACTCTGACCCATTTTCAAATTAGGTCACTGTCTACTATGACTATTTTGAGATTTTTTTAAATAACATATTTCTATATTTTGTAAGTTTCTTGAAGTTTAAATATATTCTTTAATTTTTCTAATTCTAGTGTTTAAGTCTAAAATCCTGTCCTTCTAGCCCTTGTGCAGAATCTATATTTATTTTCAAATTTTAATTATGGATTTCTGCTTATGAAGAGTATCTTTCCCTCTACCTCATCCCATTTCCATTTCCCTTTGATTTTTAAATCAAGATTCAAACCAAGTCTCATTCATTGATGAGCTAAATAAACTGTTCTCTAGCAAAGAGGATGCTTTCTAATTAGCTGTAGGATATAATTAGTACATGCTCTGGGCCAGTAAGAATTGGATTTACCAGATGCCAGGATCTGACAGTCTGAGCAATATTAATAGTATGCAGGCAGAAGAGTGGGTGGAGGAACAGAGGAAAGGGAAGGGTGTTTTTACTTCAGGGGGATGAGGCTGTCAGGGTTTAAGTGTGAAAATTTCTGACAAGGTAGTCACTTGTAGTATTGAATATGTTAAAGCTTTAATTTTTAATATGCAAGTCTACTAGACCAAAAGGAACCCATGGAGGATTCTGTATCAATAATCATGTATTATGGCAATTAGTCCATGAGTACAAAGCTGCCATAGATATAAAGCATCTTAGCTGAAAACCAGAATCTTGGCTCTCCGTCAAAGTTTAATTTTTGATAAAAGCCTACAGTTGGCGTCAGCATTTGTCTAGCACCAGGGCACCATGGACCCGTGATAAAATTATATTATTTCTTAATAAGAAACCAGACCATGAAATAGTTTAGCTCTACCTCGTTTTCCTGAAGTTCCAATTTATCTAATCCAATTGCAGACACATGTATGTGGATCCAAATGAAGATTTAAGAGACTTTTGAGCTATTTTTTTAGATCCAAATATAGAAAGTAGCATATTAGATTTGATTCTGAAATAAAAATACATTACTTACAAATAGAACAAAAAGTTTCATGTTTGACTAAATCCTCTCAGAAATCTCCTGTGAACAGAGAAGTGATATAAAATGGGGTATTGCAATTTTACATGAAAATAATCCCCGAGGCTCTTCAAACCTATTTTACTTGACCTTTTTATCATAAATGGGGAAGTAATAGTTACTATGAATCCTTTAAAATATTCAAAGTTGCCTAGCCTTCAAAGTAGAATAGTAATATCAATATGTGTCATGAAGCTTTATTCACTCTAGCTGTACTCATGAGGAATCTATAAAAATACATTTATTCAATTCACATCACAAAATTTGTGAATTCTGGGTAATCCAGAAGTTTTATCTATACACCTATGAGTTTTATTTAGGAGCCAGGTAATGTAAACAATTATAATTCCAACATTCTGCATAGTCAACTCAAGATTATTCAAATTGAAAGATTTAGAAGTGATTCAACATAAAAAACTGATTGAAGGAACTTATAATGTTTATCTTGAAGAAGAAAAGGCCTCATAGGACTATAATAGCTATCTTGGAATCTTTGAAGGCCTTTCATATGGAAGGAGTCCAAAGGTGGGGCTAAGAGCCATGGTGAAAGTTTGAAGCAAGGATCTCAGACTCAGAATAAAATATCTAATCTAGTCAATGTCTAAAAGATGTAGACTGCTTGAGTTTGTTGCCCTAATTTCTCCATTTGCTAGTTGTGTGACCTTGGAAAAGCTACTATCCCTCTCTATACCTCAAATATATAACCACAAAATAGGGCTGGACATTAGAGTCTTTGTGAGGACTCAAAGAGTTGTAATATTACTTTACAGTGCTTAAAACATATGCCTAGCACATGGTCAGCCCCCAGTAGATGGTACTGTCTTTTATTATTATGCAATTTATTTCTATTACTTTAAAAATGAGAAAATCTCATCCTAGAGAATTTAGAGACTGGCCAAAGATCACTCTCCACTTTCTGAAATTACCTGTGTTGCATTATCTTGTGTGTTAGTGTTATGGCTTGAATTATATCCTTCAAAAGATATATGAAGTCCTTATCCCCATTACCTGCGAACATGTTCTTATTGGAAATGAGGCCTTCGCAAATATAATCAAATGAAAATGAGGTTGGTCATTGGGGCCCTAACCCAATAGGACTGGTGTCTTTATAAGTAGAAGGAAACATAGACAGAGATTCAAAAGGGAAGAATATCAATGTGAAGACACAGAGACTTAGGAGAAGAGTGGCCTGTGACAAGGCAGAGATTGAAGTGCTGCAGCTGTGAGCCAAGGAGGGCCAAGGATTCCCAGCAACCAGCAGAAAGAAGCTGGGAGGAGGGGAAAGACTTTCCTACAGGTTTCAGATGCGGTGTGGTCCTGCTGACACCTTGATTTCACACTTCTGGGTCCCAGAACTGTGAGACAACAGGTTTCTGTTGTTTTTAAACCACCCAGTTTGGGGTACTTTGTAACAGCAGCCCTGAAAAACTATAATAACACAGAGGTATTTAATTAACTCTTTTTCACTGGAAGGATTTGCATAGAGACTAACCCATCGGTCAGTCAGGAGTATTCTGAGCAGGAACACTACACTAGATGGGAAAGTACACAAAATCTGCTCAACTCAATACATTTTTATTGAATCCCCATAATTAGAGATGTAATGCTGAAAAGTCATTGGCCCTGCCCATAATTATTTCATAGTTTAAATGACTTTTAAGGTCCTTATACCTCTAAAATATTTTTATTATTTTGTGGTAATTAAAGTATATTAATGTGGAAAATCAAACAGCTTGTCAAATTACAGATAAATTTAATAATAAAACCACACAAGGAAGTGTCTAGTAGAATTAGTTTGCTTATTAAGAAAAAATTGTTGACTAAAATAAAATGCTAGGTTATTAAAAATGAATCTGTAAATATGATACAGATTTTCTACAGCAGATGAAGCCCTCTTCTAATGCAAAATTTGATACATGTCAATAATTAGAAAATAATATCTACAATATAGTAAATAATGCTTCAGATGCACATACAGTTTATACCTATGCAAACATATTTACATGGACGTTTTATTGTTTATCTTTGTTTAAATAAGTGTCTTGTATTTTCAAACTTTGTTAACTGGACAATTGTACATATAGTCATGAAGAAAAGTTCAAAATTTAAGTTTTAATCATTGTGATTTAGACATACCTTAACTTGTTTCATGTAAAGTATTTTATTTTTCAATTTTTATCATGAAGGAAATTCATGATAAAAATATACACAAAATTGGACAGAATGGTGGAATAAATCTCCATGTACCCCTTATCCAGCTTCAACAATTGTCAACATTGTAAAATATTTTAAACAGCCGCTTTGATGAGTTAAAGACCATGAGCCTGGCGTCAAAGTGACCAAACTCATTTTTAATAAATTTGTTAATGCCTGGATATTTCTGCATTGAGGACAATGACAGACTCATGCTACATTTAATATTTTTTAATCTATAATATTGCTGTTTTGTAATCCAAGTGAGGTTTTTATTTGCTTGTTCATTTTATTTTATTTTTGCTTTTTACCATTGCTTTGTAGAAAGTTAGGGCAGACTGTAGAAAAGCTACTACTGTGGTTACATTCAGAGATCACTCACTTAGCAATGCTGTTATTCATCTCAGCAAGGTGAAATATTGTATTTTCTTTAGGCAGGTAGTGGACATCTTAAAAGGGCCATTCTTTTAAAAATTCATTTCCCCTTCAAAAAATTATTCATTAACTTAAAAAAGTATATATCTGAGTTCCTATGCTTTAAAAAATTTATTATTATATTGAAAAAATTTCCCTATCATCAAGACTATTTTTATTTTTTGAGACAAGGTCTTACTCTGTCACCTAGGCTAGAGTACAGTGGTGTCATCATAACTCAGTGTAACCTCAAGTTCATGGGCTCAAGGGATCCTCCTGTCTCAGCCTCCCAAGTAGCTGGGATTACAGGTGCATGCCACCATGCCTCGCTACGTTTTTTCTATCTTTTGTAAAGACAGGGTCTCATTATGTTCCTCAAGCTGATCTCAAACTCTTGGCCTCAAGTAATCCTCCCACCTTGACCTCCCAAAGTGCAGAGATTACAGGCATGAGCCACCATGCCTTGCCCAAAATTATTTTTCATGCTGCATAGTTTTCCACTGTAAGAACCATTCCTTATTTGTCCATTTCATTTTTGTTGACCGTGAATTATCTTTTTGGGTCTAAGCTATTATATGGAACACTGTAAGTCTTTATATTTAGATCTTTAATTATATTCCTAATTATTTCCTTAGGACACTTTCCTGGAAGTGTAAGTACAGGATCAATGACTATTGATAAGACTCCTAAAGCATTCTGCTAAATTTCTTTCCAGAAGGGTTACAATACTTTATTCTCTAACTACCACAACTCTTCACTAGCAATAGGTATTTCTTTTAAAAATCTAAATTAAAGAGAAAAATGTATACTTTTTTAATGTTTTGGTTCACTGTTTTAGAATACCAGTGAGAAAAGGAATTTTTTCATATAAATGGAATATGTATTGTCTAAAATGTTGTTCTTCAAACACAAGTTATAAAAGCTTAATTATTCTTAAAGTTCCAGTTCAAATCTTACCTCCTCTATAGGGCAGTGCATGATTACTTTAGTTGGAATTAATCATCTGCACCTTTAAATTATTCTACCATTCATTATTTTGTTTTTCTTATTCGTTCATTCAATGCCTGTTATTTGTTTGTTCCTTGAGGACAATCATTCAATCATTGTATCTTTTTTTTTTTTTTTTTGAGTGCAGTGACTCAATCATAACTCACTGCAGCCTCAAATTCCTGGGCACAAGTGATCCTCCCACCTTAGCCTCCCAAGTAGCAGGAATGTAATACTGAGCCCGTCTAATCATTGTACCTTTTAATTTTTACATCTCATAAGATGTTTAGCAACATATAACCTATATTTATCTTCTATTAATCAGAGGTTTCCATAATTTTTTAAAAACTTTGTGTCATATGAATGTAGCTGTTTCCTAGCTGCTATTGCTAACTCTGAACATTACAATTTCTTTCAATTCATTAACTCATTCATTCATTGAATAAATAGTTACCAAGAGGCCATCATGTGCTAGCTGCTTAGCTGTGTGCTAAGCATCCAAAATGAATACGGCACAGTTTCTTCTCTAAAGGAGCTCATAGTAATCAAGTGAGGCAAGCGTGTAAGTTGTTAATGTTAGAAACCCTGGCGTCTATGCTACCCTATCTCACTGTTAAGGTGCGTTAATCCTCTATCATGTTACCCCTTTATACCTATTATACCTATTATAAACTATTTATATAAATTAATGTACTTAAATTATGTATAGATATCAATTATAGATAAATATCAATTAGATATATTTATATAAATCTCTCTCTCCTGAATATTTCTGTTTGTCTCTTTGGCTGCCTTCTCCACATTTCACCATCCCACCCAACATCTAGATTCATGTTTAATTAAATAACTGGGGACTATAGCCTCGCCAAGTGGACACAAAAGAGCAGCCATGACAGCCTCTATTCTCGTGGAGCCTGCCTGCACTGACTATATCGAGTGGCTCCTTTGCTGTCTACCTGCTAACAAGAGTTAGCTAGTGGGAAACAGCAGGAAATTGAGAGGCAGGAGGGGGATATTTATTCACCAGATTTTCTCCCAGCTGGTCACTGCCAGTTGATAGTGACTCCACCGAAGTCTACATCGCTTGTCAGGCAGCCCTTTCCCTGCATCTGTTCTCTCTGAGTTTCAGTACCTGTTCTCTTCCATTGTCCCTTCAAACCCTGAGATATTAAGTGTTTCCCACTATTGCTAGCCTTAGAGTATCGTACTACCCTTTGCTGGCTTCCCTAAAACCTGCTCGCATCTTTGTAAGTCATCTTGTTATTATACTCACCTCTCTTTCCCTGTTTAGGTGCTTCATGTGTTTCCTGCTGGGATCATAAATAATATAGGAATTTTGTCTTCCTTTGTTTCTCTCTTTCTGTTGCACTGTCAGTATCTATAGTAGGATCTCTATAAATATTTGCTGATGACCAAATGAACATGTAGACTTCATGTTAGTCACTATTTCAGATGTCTTGTACTATCTCAGAAACATCCCATACCCCACCTAGAGTATCTCTCGTCCTTCCTTCTACTTGTTTGGCCAGCCATTGAGATCTAGTTTAACACTGAACTTCTTCAAGAAAATGTTCTCAATTATTCTAAGCAGAAGGATTGATCTTTTATCTCTTCTGATTTCTTACTGAATGTAGACTCAACCTATAAAACAGAAGTTAGTACTTAACCATGCCTACTCATGCACTGATTTTGTCTATAGTGTCTTGTTCCAACTTCCCAAGATGACTATAAGTTCCTTGAAGGCAATGACCAGTTTTCATCCATTTATATTATAAAACCTGAGAAATGATGATTGTTCATTCAATAATGGCCTAGAATAGCACCCCTGGATATTATTTCTAATAACATGGAATCACTGGACTTTTCCCTGATGATTTTGTCAAAGTAATTTTTTTTATTTCAGCATATTACAGGGATACAAATGTTTAGGTTACATATATTGTCTTTGCCCCACTTGAGTCAGAGCTTTAAGTGTGTCTGTTCCCTAGATGGTGTGTACCGCACCCATTAGGTGTGAACATGCCCATCCCTTCCTCCCCCGCAACCTGCCCGACACCTGATGAATGTTACTACTATATGTGCACATTAAGTGTTAATCAGTTAATACCAATTTGATGGTGAGTACACGTGGTGCTTGTTTTTCCATTCTTGTGATTTGCATTTCCCTAATGATTAGAGATGTTGAGCATTTTTTCATATGTTTCTTGGCCATTAGTCTATCTTCTTTTGAAAAATTTCTGTTCATGTCTTTTTTGACAGGGTTGTTTGATTTTTTTCTTGCTAATTTTCCTGAGTTCTATATAGATTCTAGTTATCAGCCCTTTATCGAATGTGTAGCATGCGAATATTTTCTCCCATTCTGTGGGTTGTCTGTTTGTTCTTGTGATAGTTTCTTTCTTTTATGGTGAGAATTTAAAAATCTCTATACATCTTGAATATAATAATTAAATTTTATTTTAGTATATGGTGCTGCATTAAACATTTTTTTTAAGTCCAACCGAAATTTTGCCTGTGATTATACATCCTTCTCTGGTAACTAAACAACAGAACGAGGAGGAATGAATAGAAGTTAATCAATGACGTTGACTAACAGCAAGGATAAATTGTATTATCTCTTCTTTACTACAAAAACTATTGTTTTATGAACATAAGGAGCTACATGGCCTGAAGCTGTGATCCACGTTTCTGATTCGAATTGAGCCACTAAATTTTGATATGATCCCAGAGAACTCATTTAGTCTTTTCTGTGCATCCATCAATCCAGCAAGAGAGCATGAATGTCTCACAAAGCAAGAATCTGTTATATTAGGGGAAAAAAACAACCCTAAACCTACTATGACTGAGTTCACAAATTTTTTTTCATTAAACTTTTAATAAAACTAAAGCCTTTAATAGCTAACATTATAGCATTAAAATGGTAGTGTCAAAACTTAACAGATAAACAAGACAAAATAGGTATTCTTAAATGTATGTCCACATTCATGTTGAGTAAATAAGCCTAGAGAAAATGCCTTTCCTCTTCATGGTCTAATTTTTTCTCCCTTGAATAATAAAATCTCTTATCCTCCCAAATCATCAGAAGGACTAAGTGCTATGGGCTGAGCTGCTGTCTCTGTAATATGCTTTGAAGGAGAGCAAATGTGCTTTGTCAATTAGCTAGTTATTGCCTCTTTCCTTTTAAAAAGATCAACTAGGGCTGATTAGAAAACTAGAGAAAAGAAACTAACAGCAAGATGAGGACATTATCACCAATGTTGTAGAGAACCGAATGGAAAGCATTAGAATGCATTATTGATGGCTCAGCTTGAAAAAATATGGTAATTACTCTGAGAATAGCAGAAAAAAATGGGCAGAATCGTCTACTGTGTCTCCTCAAGTTCTGTGATCTTATCTAACTCTCTCAGGGCAATAAAGATGTGAATGGTACTTTCACATGAACTTGGAGGCATCCATTGCTATGATGCTTAAATCACCGAGGCTTTCAGAAAACAGCATGCAAATTCTCTGCCTTAGCAACATAGCTTATAAACTTCACACATCGGCCTCTTGCTTTATATTATAATTTAATATATGACTAAGTTAAATCTAGTGAAAATCTGAATCATGCTTTTGAATATTGATATAACTTTCTGAAAGCAATATATTCAAATAAGTTATATTTCTACTTGACATTCTAATTTGATACCAACGTTTCCACATTTGTCCTATTACTTTTTCCCTGATTGCCAACAATATGAGGATTTAAAAATTTCCAGAAAAATACTATGTATTCCTGAACACCACATTTATATTTCAAGAGTTTAAAATGTCTTTCTGAAGATCTCACATCATTATCCTATTAGGTGTCATTCTGTTAAATGGGTACACCACTAACATGTATTATGGCATTTCTACTCACAAAATGTTTACGGTTTCCAATGGCCACACCATCGAGTGCTAGACTTCAATACAAACTTCCCCCTGCAGTTCCTTCCACAGGAAGAAATCTTGTTCAATTGCACCTTGTTCATTTTTCCATATGAAGAGGAAAAATGAAATTGTTGGAAACTAATCCGTATGGGGAACAATGGGGAGTGCATCTTGCTTTGGGATAAAGCAAAGCATTACTTAAATTTTAGTAAGAGAGATTACCAGTTCTCTTTATTTCTAGAGCTATCAAAAAAATATCCCAATTTCTAGCTTGAGAGGGAGGATGACTTGGAATCAAAGGTAAGAAAAGAGAAGGTGAAGAAAACTAATAGACAAGTCCCATAATCTTGGCAGCCCCACAGAGTGATATGGAAAATTCTCCTAAGCTGTAGGGCTTTTAGCCTGACAGCCCTGATATGTCATCCTTCCTGAGTATACACAAACTAATTGGAAATGTGGCATTTTATGCATACACACGCATGCAGTCAGCATAAAAGGGCAATCCGTGTCTTAGAGAAGATTCATCTTACAGAGATAATATGCATGGGGAAAGAGCTGAGCAAAATCACATCACAAATCACCTTTTTGTAGTCTATGAGTGAGAAAGAAAGCTCCCAAACAGCACCTACTGAAATTGAGGAATTGTGCCCCCTCCCCCATTATATTACTATATCTTTAAATGCCTATCACTTTATTCATTAAATGAACAAATATACTTTTCTAGATTTATTTTTTATTGAGGTAAAATATATAATTTACCATAGTTACCATTTTTAATTGTATAGTTTAGTGTTCATAAATACATTTATTTTTTTCTCTTCATGCCCTCTGAACAAATATACCTTAAAAAATATCAAATTAGTTTTATTACAAAATGGTTCTCATGGACTAACATATTGTGTTTTGTCCTTTCAGTAAAGCACATAATACTTCCCACTGGGAGCATATTAACTCTACAGACATGTTTTCCCTTGGTCCTTTCCCATGTTGTTTTGTACAAAGAAAGCTACAGTGTGTTGTGAAAGAACGAAATTAACACCCTATCCCCGGAGACTTTGTTCACTGCTCAGAATGACATCTTTGCTTCCATCAAGAAGCCAAGAAGGGGAATGGGCTTAGGGTCCGCAATGCAAGTTGTGACCAAGGGCTGGATGGTGAAGCCCAATCATTTTACTAGTATGTTAGGGGACAAATATAGTCACTGACAAAACCTGAAGTTATCCTTTATCTAAGCTACATTGCCCCAAATATCAGGGCCAATTATGGTGGGAGGAATAAAGCTTTTGGTTGTAATTCATGTCTGTTCTGACAGCCTTTCCCTCAACTCCAGTGCTGTCACCCAGTAATTCACTTTAAATAATTTGACAATCATCCCATTGTTTAAGACTTACTACCAATTGAAATGAAGATGTACCCTTGAAGTAGAATACTTTTTTTTTTTTTTTTTTGAGACAGAGTCTCACTCTGTTGCCCGGGCTAGAGTGAGTGCCATGGCGTCAGCCTAGCTCACAGCAACCTCACACACCTGGGCTCAAGCGATCCTTCTGCCTCAGCCTCTCGAGTAGCTGGGACTACAGGCATGTGCCACCATGCCTGGCTAATTTTTTCTATATATATTTTTAGTTGGCCAGATAATTTGTTTCTATTTTTTAGTAGAGATGGGGTCTCGCTCTTGCTCAGGCTGGTCTCGAACTTCTGACCTTGAGCGATCCACCCGCCTCGGCCTCCCAGAGTGCTAGGATTACAGGCGTGAGCCACCGCGCCCGGGTCGAAGTAGAATACTTTTAAGAAATAAGATTTTAGTATTATGTTCTGGGCTCTGACCATGGATATTGCTTTATGAGAAAAGACAAGGTGGGAGTTTAGAAAAGAAAATATTACTCCAAAAGCAAAATGGTAAACCGTCTGGAGAAAGTTTAGTAATATAGGAAAACAATTATCCAAATAATACAGGAAAAATATGTTTCAGGCGAATTAGCATTTTTGTTTTTGTCTGATTATCTGGATACTTGTGTCATACTTTAGCCAGAATTAATCACTAGAAACATAGTCATCCTGAATTTTCATGATTACTTTCAGTATAAAAATTGCTTGTCAAATGTCAAAACCAATCTGGTTTATATGCTGACTTTCTACTATTATGTACCACTCTTCTTTTGTGATATTAATTTTTAGACATGCCCATTTAGATCTGCAAATAACTTAATTCATTCCATTATTACACTCCTGAGATTCTTTTCTCTGAGCCTCCTAAAAGGTCTTCTTTCTGCTAATTCAATCTCCCCAAAGCATTTTCACAATCAACAAATATGAATCACGCTATAACATTTTGCCAAATCTAATAATCTACATTTTCTCAGTCTTGGATATCACTCACCTGCAATTACCCCACTGAAATGGACTTTTGTAATTCTTACAGAACCAGATAACCAGATTATGTGAATTAAAGTTGGAAGGCAGAGGCCATGTGTTGTGAGATACTGAACTGGGCTATCTAGGAGATAACATATTAGGGGTTGATTATACTGAGGCTCTCTCTAAACCTTTATCAACTGAGGAAATACTAGTTACCCAACCTGTGAATTATGTGGTAAAGTTGGAAAAGTCTTGATCTCAGGATACTTACTTCTAGACTTCTTTCCTAATGGGCTTTTCATGTGTGGCAATTTCCCCAGATGTTATTTTAAAATATCATAACTTATTTTATAGAACAGATTTATTCTTAGATGCCAACGAATATAATTTTTCTATGTGAAATCATTATCCTCACTTATCTTCATTTATAAAAAAATCTCTCCTTTCTAGAATATTTTGTACATAAAATGTACAGAAATTCACTCTGTAGACCTAAATATTTAATCATCACATATTTAATGAGGAAAAACAACCTCACTATATTTTCCTCATGAATAAAGATAATGCTACAATAAATCATAAAATGCCAAAAACAGTAACTTGGGTTTTGGTTTGGAATTACAGCTTACATTTTTGAAGGGTGAACAATGACAACTTCAACAAAACATTATCTTTCACTGCTTGAATTCCGCTTTCTGGGATTTTGTTGAGGCTGCCAGTTTTTGTGTTGAAGAAGCTTGATCTGGGCTTTGTATTGAAAAGCTTGATCTATACAGAAATGCAGAAACATAATAATTCAAAGATAGCAATTCAAAATATTCCAGTAAAGAACAAACGTGGCAGTGCTTTTGCTAGAAACAAACAACAAATGAAGGTGGTGTGTATTTTTAGAAATATGGTTTACATCCATTCAACGTTAGAGGTTTCCTATATACCATGTTCTACGTAGGTACGGGGGATAAAAAGATTTGCAAAAATAGGCTTCTGCCCTTATGGCGTTCAGACTTTAACTCAGTGTTCTTGGACAGGCAGGTTTTTTGCATTAGTCTCAAAGATGCTTGTTAAAAATGAAGGTTTCTGGCTCTGCTTTCTGTACTTGAAACTACCAGTAGAGGCCTGAAATATGCAACTCTGATATCTTGTAACAAACTGCTGTGGCAATTATTTTGGGCTCCAAATTAAAGAAATGTATTGAAGAGACCTGAAATATTACTGAGGCAGGGGTGAGAAGTGCAATCCACAACTCCAACTGACTAAGATGATCTCTAGAGTGTCACTCTGCCTTTCTTAACATGACGTTTTCATTTCCGAAACTGAGGGTGAAGGAGCTGACAGATATCTAAGGCTCCTTTTGCCACTGTGGTCTCTCTCAGGCCAGCGATGTTGTTTCGCTGTGGTGCTCAATGCCGTGCACTGTGGTACCTGGTTTCCCTCTTTCCTGGCAGTATTTTAGCTTCCTGCTATTACCTTTGGGAAGAAATGACAAAGCAAACTGCAAAAAGAATGAAAAGAATGAAATATCTGACATCTGAGTTTCAAAAGTCAACATCTAGGCAAAAGACAGTAGAGTTAGAAGAATATAAAATGAATCAGAGCCATTGTTTTCTTGAACTCTCTAAACCAGGTGAACATTTCATGGGCTCATAGGAGAGATATTAGCTTACTCAAAATAAACAACAGTAGCAGGGTCAAATGAAATACATTTGGTGATAGAAAAATGATGCTAAGTTTTACGTATCCTGCATTCATAGACTGGGATTCATGTCCTACTACACGTGACAAACATATTTGCTTGCGATTTCCTACTCATCCTTTTAGACCCAGGTTAAGAGTTCACATTTTTGTGAAGTCTTCTAGTTCTCTTCCAACAAGACGGATATTTTCCTTCTTTATTCCCACTGCAACTTGTACCTATTTCTATTACATTATGTACTTCATTTTAAGACATTGTTGCTTGGATGTCTGACTTGCTATGAGTCTTCAAATCCTCCTTCTGGATCTTCAATCTGACTTTTGGCCCCTGTGTTGTCATTCAGTACCATGTATAACCACATAGTAGCCACTCAACAAACATCCTGGTATTTATTACCTTTTAATATGTGAAGGGTTTTGTAATACTGGAGATAAAGTGAAATTTTGTAAAATGAAAACAAGGGCAGGATGACAAGAGACGGGAAGTGGAGAAGGCTAATGAAGTTATGGCAGTAAAGATCACTGAGCTTCCTGGCGGGCATAGTGAAAAGACAACAGTGTTGAACTGAATAATTCTCATTTGATAAAGAATGCCAAATAACTAGAAATGGACAATTTGTCCTAGTTCTGAACTCAGAAGAATTTATTACATGGCATTGTAAGTGGGATGGAAGTTCACAATAAATTCTTATGATGTATTGACAACAAATGAAGCAATGCATAAGATAACATCATTATTTCACATACTTCTCCACATAAAAGACAATTTTAGGTACAAGAAGACATGGCTGCATTGGAAGAGTTAATGTAATATAGTAAATGTCTATCTGTTTCTTGTGATCAGATACAAAAGTGAAAATAGAGCAGAACAGGAAATAAATGGCTAGTCTGTTCTTATGCTTCGGGAGTAGCAATTGTCTCCATGGGTTTTCTGATGGGAATCTGTCAAGTGTAGATGTTTTGTCTTGTTGATTGAAAGGCAACCCACTCGCTTTAGAATTGAGGCATTTATGTGGCAAGGCTGACATTTGATAAAATAATTAAGAGCTGAACTAGTGTTTCTTATCCCCAGAGGTCTGCTATAGTTAATACCTTCAGGCAGAGCCAAGACTTTTCTCAAAGAGCCTTTTTAGAGAAGCACATATGCTCGAACACAATGTAAAATAAATCCTAGTGTTTCCTGTTGTTAAGAATGGACAAGATTAATTTAGCTGAGGTGACTGAGGTGCCACAGGTTACCAGAAGGCTGCCTTCAGCGATACCATGACCTCAGGAGACTGTTTCATTATGCATCACGGTTTTATCACTCATGAGTCTACAAATCAGACTTCTCATTGATAAATTTAGTGTGTAGTAACTTTGTATATGCTTACGTTTTTACATAAAAGTTTATGTATTTTCTTCTCAAGCAATTTTTTTTCATGAAATATGTGTGTCATTCCTATAACCACAAGTTTTTATTTCAAATATTTGGCCCATTAAAATGATACAACATTCATAGGCTTATTGTGTCAGAGAACAGCAAGAATGAGTTTATTCTGTCTCTTAGCCACTAAGGAAGAAGTTCAATAAGTTCAACTACAACAAAGATCCTAATCACAGAAATTTAGATAAACAAAAAGATACAGAAATATTTTCAATATCATTCTTAAAAACCTCTCAATTTTTAAAGGGAAAATACTATTGAGCAAGCAAAAATAAAATCATATTTTGGTAAAAGAAGGATTCCTGGGAAAGAGGGTTAAAAGAAACATAGACTTTTTCATGAAGGTATAGAAGATATTTTATTAAAATAATACCAGTGGCACTTAGTGACTTCTGTTAGATCTTATAACCAGCTCTTATTTTATTCCTCAATTTTATAATTTTAGAATTTTTTCCCCTTTTAAATAGATTTTATTTTGGGGGAAGTTTTAGGTTCATAGCAAAATGAAGCAGAAAGTACAGAGAGTTTCTACCTCCCCACCCGGGCACAGCCTCTCCCACTATCAACATCCTACTCCAGAGTGGCACATTTGCTACAGCCGATGAACCTACATAGACACATGATTATCACCCCAAGTCCATAATTTATATCAGGGTTCACTCCTGGTGTATATTCTATGGGTTTTTAAGATGTATAATTTCATGTATCTACCATTATAGTATCATGCTGAAAAGTTTCAATGTCCTAAAAATTCTCCGTGCTTCACGTATTCACCCCCTCTCCCCACCTAACCCTTGAAAACCATTGCTCTTCTTCCATATATTATTCTTTTCTAGAATGTCATCTAGTTGGAATCATACAGTACGTAGCCTTCTCAGATTAACTTCTTTCACTTAGTAGTATGCATTTGCTTTTCCTTCTTGCCTATTCATGGCTTCATAGCTCATTTCTTACTAGCATGGAATAATATTCCATTGTCTGTATGTACCACAGTTCATTTATCTGTAATACTCACCTTCTGAAGGAAATCTTGGTTGGTTCTAAGCAAGCGCGAGACCCCGTCTCTACTAAAAATAGAAAGACATTAGCTGTATAACTAAAAATATATAGAAAAAATTAGCCGGGGATGGTGGCACATGCCTGTAGTCCCAGCTACTTGGGAGGCTGAGGCAGAAGGATTGCTTGAGCCCAGGAGTTTGAGGTTGCTGTGAGCTAGGCTGACGCCATGGCACTTAGCCTGGGCAACAGAGTGAGACTCTGTCTCAAAAAAAAAAAAAAAAAAAAAAAAAAGAAAAGAAAAGAAAAGAGGAAAAAAAGTTATGGGAACACAACAAAGTAAAGTAAAAGATATTTCTGAGGTAGAAATTTTTGTAAGGTTTCTCAAATGTTAATATGTAGCTGAAATTGCAGATGTGTGTATAAATACCCTGAATTATTTTTTAACATACAAAGCAAGAAATTACATGGTCCTTTTCTCTTTCATTTACTATCCTAACTCCCTCCTCTTCCATACCAAAATGCCTTGAAAGGTACGTATCTATGCTTGTTGGTTTCCAATTCAGCTCTTTCTTACTTTTCCAACAGTTTATTTTCGAAAACTTCAAAATAGAAAAGCTAGAGGATAGTACAATTAATGAACATATAGCCTTCACTTAGAATCCCCATTTTTTTTTTTTTTTAACATTTTGCCTCTCTCTCTGTCTCTCCCCCTCCCTCCCTCTACTTTACTACCTAATCCAATTTAGGGGTGGGAAGGATGATCAAATTTCCTGTGAGGGTGGGATTGGGAATCTGGGCAAACTATTTTCAGGGTTTCAGGTAGCAGCAATAACCATGAGCAAAAGAATTGTTGAGGGATTTCTACTAAGGTGGACAGACAAGATCCTTCCAGAGTTTTGAAAGCACCATTTTCTCCCAGAAGGATCCTCTGTGCCCGACAGGGAAAAAAACCAGAATTTGAAGAGTAGCCCAGAGGAGCGTAGGTATAATAGGTGGTTTCCCACATTTCTAAGAGTAGTACCAGTATTTCAAAGACAACAGATGATTGAAGAATCCAAGCAATCAAGAATGAGGAAGAAGAGAGTAGTGATCTGGGTCTAAAGCATAAACATAAACAAGGATGGGATTCCTCAACGAAACCTCAGGGAACACCCTGGATGGACTGAGATTCAGGAGGATGGTGACCCACAGAGAAATTAATTTTAGATACAGAAAAATAAATTTATGTTTCTTGATCATGGGAACTTACGGACTGAGATTTCTACCAGTGACTTTTAGTTGAATTACAGTATTAGTTTATTAATAGAAGTAGATAAGAGTTTTTTAAATTGGTGGTTAAACATCCCAATAATAAAGAAACTTTTAAAAGAACTCGTCTCAAAATCTCACTACTCTGTTCTGATTTATGTTCCCAAATTGCTTCCAGTTCTCAAAGATAAACACACATAATTTGACAACGATGTAAACATTGTGCAGATGCAGCACTGAAATCTGATTTTTATCTTAACTTCATATTGTAAACATTCTGCATGGTGAACAGTCTTTAGACTGCTCATTGTGTACTCTCTGTCACATATCAGAATCTATTTACTCACATTTTGCAGTTTTTATATGTTTGGGATTTGTTTTAGCTATAATAAAGAATGTTGCAAAGGATATTTACAACCTTGTAATATTCATATGGCTTATCTTTCATTCTTATCATTTAGTAATTATGTTTAGCATAAATCCTCAGGAAAGAACATTCTCCTATTTTGATTGACTACTGTTACAGTTACTGATTTGTAAAATACTTGGCTTTATTTGTTGTCATTTATATTGTTTGAGTAGTTATATTTTATTGAAAAATGTCAATGTATTATTATTTTAAATATTTCTGTATTAAGGGAAAGATCTTTAGATTTTGAAGAAGCTTATGATCATGCTACCAAAAGACACCAGTGTGGATCAGAATAGAGTAAAAAGAAAGGTGTTGATGAGAAAGCAGTTGGTGAACATTTTAAGATAAGGAAAAAAAGTAAGGCAAGACAGAAGAAAATGAATTCCAATGTACTAATTTGGTTTTCTGGATGATAGGATAGAATACTTGCAGTTCATGGTGAGGATTTGTGTTGCCTTTTAAAAACAAGTGTTTATCTTAACCTCAAATATTTGGCTTTTGGGTCTGTAGAAGCAAAATCAGATTCATTGGTTTTTTCTATTTCTAGGAAGAAAAGGTTTATCTTGGGTAGAATTTCTCAAGAGAAATAACCTAGTAAACAAACAAAATAAGACAATACTTCCTCTCTCTTCCCCTAAAATTATTCACTGTGAAATTGACTAATGATTCCAAAAATATTAGAAATAGATATTATATAATACATATTTTATATACTACCACACAAATATATGCAAATTTAAAAATTTATAATCTTGCATGGCAGTTGATCTGTATTGGCTTGTTTCAATATTTTGCCTCAAGTGACATCAGCTCTTTACCACATTAGAACATTTTTTAAAACTGTTATTCATAGTTTCTCCTGGAAGATCCAAGACCATGAAATTTGTGGACCTTATCAGTCTAATGGTTCTTTAATGAATTAGTGATTTCAAAGGAAATTGTATAAGAAAAAATCAATACTGCTATTGACCATTGCTTTATTTTCAGTCATAAACAAGAAAGGGACACTTTTATTGATGTGGATGTTTCCGAAAATTTTTGTCATAAGTTGTTTGCAATTTCCTCAGCATTTCATAAGTGGGAGGGAGCCACATTTCCTCTGTGAACCACTGGACCATATTATTAAAGTAAAACATAAGTAAAGTAATTCCAGCATAGAATCACTGTTGGCCATATCATAACCAAATCCCGTTACATGCTCTTTCCTATTTAAAGGAAAATGTTTTTTCTTGGGTAGTATTTCCCGAGATAAGTAATTTGAAAACAAACAAACATCCCTCCCCCAATTCTTCTCTCTGAAACAAATGATAGTAATAAATATAAGAAATATTAATAGTTACTGTTGAATAGACATGCATAGATAGATACGTGCTGCTATATAACCTATCATCTGTTTTACTTACCAGGACAACATAAATTAGTTAAATATTTTTTTCAGAAAAAAAATGACCAAACATTACACTATGCTACTTTTAAAGATTTTGCTCATATAAGTAACCTCTATTAAATAATATTTTACTCTGAAGCTCTGTATTATGGGAACTAAGGAAGAGAGTGTTTGTTTGCTTTTGCGGCAGAGCAAAACACCTCAAACATTGGTGGCTTAAAACAGCAATATTTTCTCCACAATTTCATGAGACAGCTGGGCAGTTCTGATCTGGGCCAGCTTGGTTAGGGCTGGATCACGTAAGAGGGCCCTACTCATATATCTGTGTCCTGAGCTGGTATAGCAGGGTTGGTGTGCCTTGTTTGCATGGTCTGTCATTCTCTAGGAGGCCAGCCTGAGCCAATTCACATGGTGACAGGGGTTCCCAGCAGCAAAGAAAGTGCCTGCCCCAAAGTGCAAGTGCTAGTCACTCTCTCTCCTTCAATCACATTTCTTAAGGCCTCACTAACCGTGGTAAGTCACATATCCGAACCTAGATTCAAATGGAAGGGAAATAAACTCCATCTCTTGATTGAAGTGAATGAAAAATATTGTGGGTGGTTTTTTTTTTTTTTTAGTTTGCTTTTTGAAAAAAATCTATCCCAGAGAAATGTTGGGAGAGATAAAAAGGGCTGAGAAGCTACACTTCAACCTTTTTCTACTTAAATATTTAGGCTTTTCTGTGCACAGAACTGATGTGGCTTTGGATTGGGGTGGAGAGAAAAGAGGAATCCCTGCTGCTGCTGTAAACTGAGGTTCCTGGGATCCTGAAATCTGGCCAAGATCAGGGAGCCAACTCCTGTATTAGAGCTTCAAATTGCTGCAGTTAAGACAAGATGTCTCTGTCCCACTCAATGCCATCATGTGGAAATTGTATCTTCTAAGACATTAAGTTAACCTTGGCAGGAAACATCAGGCCAGGCCACTGATGGATTCCTAGAGTCTCTTGCTGCAAACCCCAGGAGCTGACCTTCTGGTTTTGGCTTGTTGCTAACTACACCATCAAGATAGCTCAGCTGTGCTAAACTCATGTCTAACCCGATCACACAGATCAGGAGATTGTTGGTGATGCTTCTGCAGTGGTCAGCTCTTCATAGGAAGGTGATGAGGAAGAGCTGCAACTTGCCCACTGAATGTCCTGCATCCTGACCCTTCTCCACCACTCAGCCTTTGCTTGGTCAGATTGTCATGGGAATTGTAAAATAGAAAAGGAAAGTGCAGTGGATTCGAGGCTTTTGATGCCTCCGTACGTCTCCAAAAGGTACATAAATGTTTGTTCTGTAACCATGCTCATATATTTTATAGATGTAGTTACTTCTTGTTTGTACTCCTAAGTGATACTGGATTGGTTGGTGTAGAAACTAAGTAGAAAAAAGCATAGGAAGGAACCTGATTTTAGGGCTTTGGGTGTGAAAGAGGCTGGATACTCTGGATCATGACCATACAAGAGAGCGGTATAAACATTTATTGCGCCCATACTCTGGGCCCAGGGCATTAATTACACAAATGCATTTAATCCTTCCTCTAAACCAGAGTAGTAGGTGTGATCTTCAGGATACATGTGAGGAATTATGTTTGGATCTTAATGGAAGTAAACTATAAAGCAGCCACACTGGGACTTCTGCAGGTAAGCATCTGACACTGCCTGCTTGTCCTCTCTGCAGACTCCTTTTCCCAGGGCATGGGCTATTTAGCCTGCAGTTTCAGGCTCAAGGTTGTCTCTGTTCCAAAGAAAACATTACTTGATATAGTGTCCTTCCTAAATTTTACCATAGTTGTCATAAATTAATCATGAATAACCAATCAATTATTTAGTACAAAAACCAAGCTTCTCATTCTAGTATCTCATTTCTAGTACCTAGGGTTCTACTTTGTTCCCTCAACTCTGTCTTCCTGCGTTTTACTCCATCTGATCCTTTGATCCTTCCATGATGGGGGTTCCACCCTCCCTTCAGCTACAGAGAGTAGTTTTTGTGTTGTCTCTGATCAGTCTGTGCGTCAAAATGAAGGCCCAGTTCCTTACTCTCAGACTTCTCTGATCTCTTCTGCGTGTTTGCCTTGGATTCTGAAGATACCCAGGTCCCTCTCTCCATCACTTTTTTCAGGATTTCCAAGGCAGTTTCTAGGTCAGACCTCCCTTAGCAGACTGTTTTCCTGAGCTATCACTGTTTGCAATATTTATTTATTGCCCAGATATCATCAATAAGTTTTGTCTGTAGTATGGGACTCTTTATAGCATCCACACTTGGTCAGTTCTCCTATTACCTGCCTCATTCTAGTGTCAAGATTTTTTGAGGGGGGACAGTGTTAAAGAAATGGGTCTGGTTCCAGGTCTCAGGTTTGTACCATTTGTCTACACTGTAATTAATCTGTAAGATAGGTGCTGTCAAGATATATGAACACCATATTCATATCTTCACTAATTCTATTAGGACAAATATTGATGAAACCAGAGAAGTATATTTTGTAGAGAAGTACTGTTATTCTTGGAAATCTTCAGAATGTTAAAAAACATACAAAAGAATTAGTTCTGAATTATCAAGGAGAAAATATATTTTCTTCAAAGACTCTGCAATAACCCTGTTAAGAAAATGTTTTTCTCTTTTAAAAGCTCAGGTAGAGTATTTACAATGAACACAACCAATTAAAAATCTTAAGATTGTAGCTATTAATGAGCTTATATTTTACTTCATTAATTTTGCATAAATGCCTTTTCTGATCATTCATGACCCAGAGAGTGGTCCAAGGTATTTACAAATTGGATGGATCACTTGCACACCATTAAAATGATCAACATTGCCTTGACTTCTTTACTTGTTCTCATGACTACCATATAAATTTCCCAAAGCAATTATTTAAACGGCCGCATAAAATTTTAGATGATTTCCTTTGGAAGGATAAGAGACCTTGAATTAATAGGACCACTCTTCTGGGTGTTTAGAGTAAAAAGGAATTATTCTCTCTCTTCTTTGAAATTACAAGACTTATTAACATACATGTGTGCCTCATAGTCTTATTAAGAAATTGCAATTATAATTTGTCTTTCTTGGACACTCTTTTTTAACCTCCTAAGAATGGGAAAAAATGCTGAATTCTCTAAATATGGGGAGATCTGTCACAGGTTTCACAGAGAAAAAATTATAATTATGACCTTCTACCTGGTTTTACAGTTATAGTATTTTAGATAAATTAGCCAGCCAAATGGCACTGCAAATTTTGCTTTTCATTTTGTAGTTACTTCTGCAAAAAGCTTATGTAAGCAGTTTAATATGTCCACAATTTTCTCCAAAATGTGAATATAAAAATGAGTTTATAAATCAGAAATTCTAGTTCTGTAGTATAATGTGTCATTTTTTAATCATTTGTAATACCATAAAATTAATTCCTGCTGAGCATTAAACATTAAATAATCAACATCTGCCTTCCCATGAACGTTCCAAGATTTAACTGAAAACTTAGATCACTCACAGATTTTTAGAATATAAAAAAAAATTTTGTAATGAGCACATACATTAATATAAAATTTATTATTTGCATGAAATCCTTTCAGAAAAACCTTTATTCAAAAATATTTTTCCAAATGTCAAGGAGACTAAAATCAAAAATAGGATAAAAAAGCATGTTAAGATAAAATGAATGTAAGAATAAAAACAATATCATTCAGCACAGGACTAAATATTTAGTAACATAAAAGTATAATTAGCCCTCTAATTTCAATCATTTTAGAATAAACTCAATCCAAATAAACATCAAGGTTCTTGGAAAAGTTATTGATGCTTAAATTCCCCAAACTATAAATATTTAGACACAAACAATGTCTGATTTACTCAAATTTTATTTTACATAACAGTTCAGAAGATATATAGCTATATATCTCTGTATTTCCTGAGGCAGCCAGCTGCAACTCCTGAGGCAACATATAATATTCATTCAGTTTAGCCTCTTGAATTTCAGGAGATTTTAATGCAAACCACATATATTTATTTTATGTTTATGGTTTTAAAGATAAAATGATTTATTTTTAAATAGTTGTTTATCTCTTTTCTTTTTAAAACTAATATTTTATAGTTCTATTTATATAGCAAATGATGCAAAGCCAACCAGTCTATAGATTTATAGAATTACGTTACTTGCTACAGACATTAACATAGAATATAACTTACTTCCTTCTATGAGAAAAATAAAATATTTATTTAATTTGAATCATTTATCTTTATCACTTTGAGAGAAGCAAGAATATTTTGTGATTTGGTATCTATTTTTACAATCATGAGCTGACCATATTTTAAAAACAAAACCACTAAATTAATGATTCTCTTTCTATTTTTCCTAATTAATAGGAGCTAAGTTATAATAGCACAATTCAAACTTTTTACTAATTTTTTCTGTTTGCACTAAGAAATGTGTATTTTCTGATTTTCGGGTTGGGAGTCACCTACTGTCCTAGGGCTGGTCTGATCTGAGAAAGGGTGAAGCTAATTTGAAGAGAATTGGAGAGGTAGTTGACAAAAATACTCCAGCCTATATTCAGTCCACCATCAGAGATTTATTTATTATTAATGGTCTTCCTATAAAATACTTAAGACTGAATTATTTTAACAAAATATTTTCATGGTCATGTGACCAGTTATTTTTACTAGAAACATGACCCATCAGTTAAGATTAAATTTTTGAGCAGTTGTATTAAAATTTTCAGAGATTAGTATTTGTATTTTTAGGACTCCTTGAGTGAAAAAAAAAAAAAAAACTATTTGATATAACTGAAGGAAACTGAAAGAATTTTTTTTTTTTTTAACCAGACTTGAGGAATATCTCGTTAAACCCAGTGTCAGGAGCACAGCTGAGCTTGAAACCAAGATCTCAAGTACTGTCCAGGCTCTCCCTGTGTCTTTTCTTTGGCCTCCTCTATGCATGTCTGCTTATATCTCTCTCCAAGGACCTTAGCTCAGGTGGTAGGATAAAGGCTGCTACTCCACAGTCTTGGAATATAAAGGTCCCAGGCTCAAGACAATAGAAACAGGAGCTTCAATGGATCTGCCTCAGTTCCAGGTTCCCTGGAAAGACCAGCTGATTGTCCCAGCTTGGACCGGGGATCTATCCATGGTCAATTAGGAATAGTCAGGTCACAGAGTAGGGAGTTCTCACACCCATTGTAGAGAAATGGGAAGTAGTTAACAGAGGAGGGTAAATCGCTATGACTGGACAGATGTCCAGAGTGTTTCTATGATAGAAACTGTGGATAGAGTAGAAAAAGATGAGAGGCCAGTGAATGTGAATTTTATGTACTTGAAAAATTTTCTAGAATCAGTGTTCTTTTTTGCTCATCCTTTCCCAGATTTTCCTCATTTCTTGGGTTTTGAACACAGCCAACACAGGAGATCTTTGGCCCTTCAGACAATGGCATCCCTCGACAGGAAGAATTTGTCTTAAAATGTTGTTTTTTTTTTATGTGCAGAAAAAGACTTACACATAGTAAGAGAGGTGCAGTGAAAAGATATCAGACATTGGAGTTTGAGGATCTATATTCAAATTTGATTGATGCCACTTATCAACTGTGTCCAAGTGGTCAAGTTATTTAGCTTCTATATTAGCCAGGAAGGCTAAGTTATGTGGTGGTAACAAATAACTTCCCAAATCTCACATGTCCACTGGGTATTGGCTGGCCCAAATTGTCCTCAATCCAGTATCCACTAACGGGAGTTTGTCAAAAAATTGGGCAAACAGAAAAGAGTTTTGGAGGGTCATTTGGCACCAATTAAATTTTATAATGCATTGCCTAGAAGTAATTAGATGGGCTCACCCCACCAGATAGAGGGCTAGGAAGTACAATCCAATTATGTACATAGAAGGCAGAGAACTACTGTCTT
>CM052445.1:49589272-49657030 GCA_028533085.1 Varecia variegata | reverse complement strand
CACAATAATGTCATTAAAAAATTATTGCCCAACTGTCTTTGTGGTGGAAGAGGTAAATATGACTAAAGATATAATTTAAAGCAGATAATAACACTTTCTAATAACTGGCATTAAAGGATTAATGATATCAAAACTTTGTGCATAGAACTATTGCTTAAGTGAATGAATGAATGAATGAGTACACAATCTAAAATGATATGTAATGTTCAGGAAACCCTGCATAGTTCTTCCAAAGATCACTCTAGTTAGGATCAAAGCTATTAAATTTTTCTACATGATTTAAACACACTCTCATTCCAAGCATTTTGCTCTCCTTTCCAGGCTATGTGGCATACTTGTATTGGCTTCACATATAATATGCCTATGCTTGCTATTCAAGCGTTATTTTTAGAGAATGAATTGGTCATCGCTGCATTGCTACAGTTGCCATGTTAACATAAGCCTAAAAGTGCCTTTTCCTATATTCATGTGCAATTAAACAAAACGTGTGGCTTTTATTCTTTCACTGATAAGATGATAAATTTGTCTTATGTCTAAAACATATGCACCATTATTTTCTTTCAATTTATCTTGACAGTGTCTGAAACCCAGGATCTGCTCATCTCTTTCATAGGGCAGCTGGGGGGAAAGCAGTGTCCCCACACTGAAATCACCATGGACGCTTGTTTCAAATATGGATTCCCAATCTCCACCCCATACCTACTGAATTAGAGAGTTTAGAAGGGAGGAGACCTAGAATCTGGATTTTTATCCAGATTAGTTGGTTCTTACATGTCCACAAATTTGAAATACACTTACATATGGAAAACTCTTTGAGGATCCCTTTTTAAATACTAAGAGGACATAACAATACCCAATTTATAGGATTACAGTGGAGATTGGATGAGATATGACTAGATAATATACTTGGGAAAACCCTAGGACTGTTAAAAAGACTCGATAAACTGTAGTTGAGATTTTCCTGTTATTTTATCATACCATTTTATAAAATCTTATTTTGGAAATTTAAAAAAGTGACAAGTAAATCAATAAGCATCCCTTTTAGAAAGCCCCAACTTTATGGTTGCTACAATACTATCCAAGTTTATTGACTCGTTCTAACCTCTGCTTTATTTTTCAGTGAAGCTAGTTTCAGTTGGATGTCTTGGACTTCCCATGGTTTAAGGTAGAGATCAGCTCCAGGTGGCACCTGTGGTTGGGCCCTCTCTTTTCTTTTAGAAATTCTAACATCCAATAATCTGATAAGTAAAGAAGATATTAACTAATATTAGTCCATCAACATTACAAATTAAATTGAGCATCCACTTTCATCATTTCTAGATCTTGAAAATTACTTTTAATTTGTTCCTCTGGGAATTTTCACAGTGATCATTTTTTCCTATCTATCTAGCTAGCTAGCTATTTTTTTCACCTCCCTGAAACTAATGGATTAACATCCTAATTGGAATGACATTCTTCCTGCTGATCTATTTTATATACAAACAAATATTTACTGAAGATATTTCAGTTATTCATTAATTTTCTGTGAAATCTCTAAAAGGTCTGGCCTCCACTTTTTTCCTAACTAACAAAAACAAAAGCAAGACTTTGTTTTTATTTTTGTTAGGCTCCCTGAGGAGCATCTTATCTCAAGTTCCTTAAATATAAATATGGGGTTTAATACTAAACATGGATTTTGCTCAGGTAGGTAGCTTAATTAACCATGAGGAATTGAATGAGCTAAATATTTTTGGTCCCCTATCAAACTCAAGTTGATCTTTTCAATGTAATTCAGAAATATAAAACAGAGCTTTAAAAAGTTTCTAAATTCATCAGAGTTATATAAATCTCAAGAGCCAACAAGTAAATTTGTCCATCCATGTAACTATATATCCAAATGTCTCTTTATCTATTAATTATATCTTTAATCTATTAGTGGATAATCTTAGGATATTCAATAATGCCAAAGAAAATAAATACTCCATAATGATAATACATTTTCTATTATATTTAAAAAATTATTTTTTCTTGCACATGCTCTCTAGAAATTAACTCTAGTAAAAGTTTGAACTTCTCTTATAATGATATAATTTTAAGTACTCCTCTAAAAATACAAAACCAATTTCCTGATTTTACTAAAGGTTGCTTGTGAAATACATTATAGTTTTTCCCCCATGATTTATCTGGTCAAACTGTCAGAAAGAATTATTCAAGTTCCAAATGGGCATTGCTTTTTCATTTTAAACCATATAGAGTTTGGCAGTTTTTTCCTAGGTTTCAAGAATTCTGATCCAAGAACATGGATAAAACTCACCATTGCCTGATAGCACCTTGGAAGTTTGCTCTCAAGTGAGTAACTAACTACTAATACCATTAGGGTACCTGAGGCATCCATGTGGAAAGTAACATGAATTCTAGGACACTGACTAAGCATTTGAAGGATACTTTTGAACTATTAGTGTGTGTGTGTGTGTGTGTGTGTGTGTGTATATATATATATATACACATATATATACATATATATATATATACATATATATACATATATATATATTTCCCTATATAGAGAGGAAATCCTGGATGACAAAAGTAGAATCCCTTTCAGCTTTGGAAGTGGCAATGTGTGACTCCATCTGCAATGTTAAGAATTTTTTCTCAAATCCTGTATCGTCTTCCTGTCATCAGCCTTGTAAATGATGATGTAATTACTGAAGAAAGATAGGATATATGTACACCCAGTGAATTTACTGGAGAAAAAATTATCTAGACTTTGAAGAACACTCAAAACTATGCTGAAAAAATTTTGCTTGGTTCTTCTACTCATAGTAAAGAAACTATAATTATTTAGAGCCTTGGTTAGTTTCAGCCTGGGCAACTTTCTGTATTTTTCTGAGCCTAGTTTTGTCATATCTTAAATTCTGGCAAAAGCACCTACCTTTCAAGGTTGACATAAGGTCTAAATTTGATAGTGTGTAAGTCTAGTTCTCAGTACACCCCTGGCCATGCAGTAATGGATGGACACTGTTATATGATAGCAGTGCTTATTTTGAAAAACATTTCACCCAACAGAAAAGAATAGAGCATATTAAAAGAAATGTTTTGTTGAATATGTTCAGTTTTTATGTTTGAAGATAGTGCTGTAGGACCAAATCCCAAAATGATTGGTTGCCATTGTGTAGAACTTGCCTCTTTAGTCATTTTTACTCACGTGCCATAATGAAATGTCACAGATGCTCTCTAAGTCTCACACACAGACACAATCTCTAGAGGGCCAGGATTGCTCCCAAGCTTTACAGGTAAGGGGGGGGATAAAAGAAAAATAGATAAACATGAAGAGAGGTGTGAAAATTATTGCAGCATTGAAGACTTGGTTTAATGTAGACCACCTTATTATTTTAAATTAATGTATTATCATGCAATATGATAGATGTTAGAGTGTAATCAAAGTAATTAAGTTATTTAAGTATTTTAAAACTTCAGAGCATTCACATATCTATTTATTATATGCTTACTTCTTTTTGGTTAACATTTTGTGGCAGTTGTGCCAGGACAAATAGATTATTATTAGGAGCAGTTAATGAAAATAAAATCACACTAATTAAATTGGTATCCCTTCTGATGACAAAGAAAAGTAATAAAATTAAATATCAATAAAAGTAATAAAATTAAATATTCTGAAACAACTTTTTAAATAACATATGTCATCAACATACTTTGTTCACATCTCAAGTAGTTTCTATTAGGTTTTTGGACTAGTGATAAGAGAATTTGTTGCAGTTTAAATTCTAATTAAAATAAAAGCTTTATCCTTAAAATTTGTTGATAATCATATCATCTTTTAAATCATTTCTGGTTAGCAAAGGTCTATATGCAACATACAACAGGCAAACAATAAAAATTTGTTGGCTGACTGAATCGTACTTTTTGTCACAAGAAAAAATAATTCTCATGAAACTAGAATAAATCCTGAAAAACTAATTCAGATAAATATTTACAAAATATTAGTTTGGTGTTTCAATTCCACATTTCTCTTTATTTTTCCTTTTGAGTATTTTTTTAATTGCAGCTAGACACCACACAAAATTACTTGAGCTGTTTTCAGTGTTTCACCATGTAGAAGAACAAAGTTAAACCTTAAAGCATTTTTATACTTATTTTTGAATTATTTATTCTATAACCCTTTTAGTCATCACCTAAATGTTAAGTTCCTGTTCTCTCAGGTTACAATAAAATGAGCAAAATTTCACAGAGGATACTTAAAATATTTTATGGTTTGATCATGGGAGGAAGGTGGAGAGAGGGATTCTCCAATATCATTGAAACACTGTAGGGTGGGAAGTATTTTGAATGTTGTAGAGCAGAAAAATATTTTATAGGTGAATAAAATTCACTAGAAAATAGAAAGGTCTGAAGCTACTAATATGAATTAATATGTCACAGTCAAGTCAGGACCACCCCTAAACATTACCCATGGAAATTTCTACACACCCTATGCAGCAATTTCAGGAAGGATGGCACCTGACTCCAAAGAAAAGAAAAGAAAGGAAGATCGCTACTTATTTATTGCTAGTATATGGAAGCAGGGAGAGAAAAAACTAAGGAGAAGGACTAAAATTCTTCAGTTTTATTATTTATGATTTAGTTGAAGTATGAAATAACTAACTTGATGCTGACACTTTAGGAAGGACATTTATGATGGAAGACAATCTATTTGGAAAGTACATTTAGGAAGAAAAGTAAGGCACCATGGATTATTATAGCCATATTAGCCAAGTCTCTGGGTCAGTTAACAAATGAGAAAAATGAAAAGGAATTTTCAGGATAGTGTTTATTTTTGGACTTTAAGTTAATAGACTATATTTTCTTGGAGCAGTTTATTCCTCTAGTGAAAATATAGAACAGGGTGGGGAAGCTTTTCATGTTGGAAGGCCACATTAATTTAGCTGTAATCAAATAAGGCCATATTCAAGAAACTTAATTAGATATACTTAAAAATTAGTTATTTTATAAAAATCTAACTACTAGGTACTTCAATTTCAAAAAGTGAAAGCTATTTGTTAATTTTAATTGTTAACTAACATTTTAATGACTTTGTTGTGTCTGCTTTTTGTTGGAAAGCATTTGAATATTTGGTTGCAGTGTGGAGGTCCACAGTTTCAGTTGATCCTCTCGATGGGTACCAGTCATTTGATACCTTAAGGGTATCTTGATTTGGGTTAGGTAGGAAAATGCAGATTCACAGCAGCTAGTGGTTGAAAAGCAAGAAGCATTTAGGGGGCATGTTACCAAAGATGTGGATATTCTACTGCATTTTTTCATATTTCAATTGGATCTTTATTAGTATCTAACAATGACTTTAAAATGTCATCTACTAAGAGCTCAGTCAATTCCATCTGTAGTTCTTTAGGTGCTTTGGTGATATCAACGAGGTGAGGCTGAAATACTAATTTGAGTGTGATGTCATAATTCTCAAAGGCAGTGAACCTTTCATTGTGTTCTCCAATTAATAGGTCTATTAACAGCTACGTATTCTTCAAATGGTTTGCGTATATCATCCTGCTGATCAATGACCTTTGCTAACTGGAGAAAATGTTCATCCAAAATTTCGCTTTGAAGAAGTGTTTTGAAAAAAGACAGCCTTTTTTCAAAATGCTTGGATTTTTTGCCACATATCATATATACATTTAGTTTTACCTTGCAAAGAAATATTCAAGTCATTTTGATTTGACGTGATATCACACAGAAATGCTGCATCCCTATAGAAATCTTCTTTCAATAATTCACATTGCTGATTCTGTTCTCCATAAAATTTAACTATCTGTTCTCGCAGAGATAAAATTTTGGCTAACACCTGTTGCGATAGCCAACGCACTTTAGAATGATATGGCAAATCCACACTGATTACCTCATCTTTCAACGTTAGCATTCTAGGAAACTAATGATGCTGTGTTGCATCTGCACTAATGCAGTTAACAATACTTATAATTTGTTGCAAAGTGTCACTTAAAATAGAAGCTTTAGCACAAAGATTTTGCTGATGTAAGATATAAGGAAAAGAAATGAGAGCATCTGGATCTGTTAATACTTTTTTATATCTGTGCAATAAACCCTTTATGTTTTCCTGTCATGGAAGGTACGTTGTCTGTACATACACTCACTAAATTTACCAAATTCAGTCCAACTTCACTACAATTTATCTTGAAAGTTGTTGAAGATATATATTCCCTGTGTTCTGTTCACAAGAGTGCTCAAAGCGAGTAACTTTTTGTGGCAAAGAAAATCTTCTGTTATGACCCAAATGTAGTATAAAAACTACACTGAGTCAGAAGTATCAGTTGGTTCATCCAAAATGATTGAATAATATATATTTTCCTTTTGAAGTATTGCATGAAGTTGTTCTGTTAAGTTGCAGGCTAATTCATGCTACCAATCAGTTATGGTTCTCCTTGAAAGAGGCAATTATTTGTACTTTGAAACATTCTTGGGGTCTACCCATCCTATAACTTCAACAATGCGTTCTTTCACAATTTCTACATCACTGAATGGCTTCCCTTTCTTCCCGAGTTTATAAGCTACTTTATAAAGTTGCCTCAGTGGCATCATTTGCAGGTCTTTTTACTGCTTGAAAGAATTGTCTTTGCTTTTTCTTTTCATCTTTTAATTTCTGCAGTACAACCTTTCACACCTCTCCCTCTAATTTACAATATTTATGGTCCTTATGAGTGTTATAATTCTGATGAGCATTGAGTTTCTGTAATGTTGATATTGCAGTAGCACAAAGCAAGCAAAGCAGCTTATCTTTAGCAGAAACAAGATAATATTGTAACTTCCAATCCTCATTAAAAAAATCTGTTTTCTTCCTTCAGCGTTCTCTTGGTCTTCTTTGACCAAGATGGACTGTTAAGCAGACAGAATTAAAAAATACTGTTGAGCTGTGCAACATTCACAAATTCTGCTTCAGACAGAAACACAGTGCACCATTGTCAAAAGCTCTCGCCAACCAGCCTTATACAGTAGTGGTGCCAGTCAGGTGGGGAAAGATAGAACTAAATCATAAGCATAGCAGCTGTCCATTTAGCCCTAATGGCTTACTAATGTCCTAAGTGCACCAGTCAATCTAGGAAGATTATTTCATTGAAACTTATTTTATTCTTTGGTATTTTAAATATGTTCATTTTAAAAATAAGATAAAAATATGAAAGATGAAAAAAATGTATCAATAAAAATAAAAGGATTTGTTCTGTAAAATTTGGATTCAGTCAAAAGGTTGCACTTAAGGACCTAGAAAGCCACATGTGGCCTTAAGGCTGCAGGTTCCCCACCCCTGGTATAGAATGTGACTCTAAGTAAACTGTAGGAATTGGAATATGGTTACAGGGAAACTTAAAGTATTTAACTCTAGTTGTGTTTGCATAACTCCAGACCAGAACAAAATCACTTCAGTGGAATATCTTTGATATGTGTGAGTCATTAGGGCTGTTCACAATGGTTCTAGTTCTTATTCTGGGCAGGAGGAGGAATTTCATTTTCTCTCTCCTTTTGAAGTTAGATGTGGCCATGCAATTTGCTTTGACCAATGAAATGTTAAGCATACCATTTTAAGACAGAAGCTTAAAAAGCCAGGATCATTGTTCCCTCCCCCAAGTCTAACATTGAAAACATTGAAGAAGCACACGTGAGGATGGAACCTCTGTCATCCTGGGTGCATGCGTGATTGATGAATGGAAATTCCCACAGACAGATCATGTGAGTTTTTAAATGTACCTCACCTGTGTAAGTCTCAGAGAACCTGTAAAGTTGATATAATAATAATATCTATATTATAGGATTATTGTGGGAATCAAAGATAATTCATCTTTGGCACTTGATATGCTGTTCAATAAATATTAACTATTAGCATTATTGTTAAAATTTAAAACAACTGGAAAAATGCTTAAAGCTTTCTCCAAAAATTTTGTATTTTTCTTTCTAAATGAGACTTTAAAAGTGAACTTTTTATTTATCATATTAATTTGATGAAGTTTTTTCTTTTCCTTACATTGTTAATTGCTTCCAAAAAAGTGTATGAAAAAGTCACTGTGTCTCCACACTATGCTTAACATAGAAACTACATTAATAATCTCATTAGACAGGAAACTAGGTGAGGCTGAAGAGTACATGCTTCTATAATTCATCCAGGGAAAAATGGCAAATGGGCAGAGAAGAGAGTTATAGTGGGTTAGCCTCTGGCTGCCCAAGGGCATTATGGTATCCTAGGAAATGAAAAGTGAGTGGTTAAGAATCATGTTTCCAATATTACCAAAAAAGCAAGGGAGTTTGCTGAGAGCTTGTAATTCAAACTACTTGCTCCTCAGAATCGCTCCAAAATATTAATATGATAAAAGGTCATTACTCTAGAATTTTTGACTGTGAACTTTACAATCAATAAGAAAAGAGTTAACAACTCCTGTAAGGAAGAAGCTCACATAGTAAGAAAGAGTGTAAGCCAAAAAGGGCAAGTTCCTTTTCTCTAGCAAATAATTTCAGTCTACAGTGTGCACTTCTGATAAGGCTCTGGGATTGGCTGCAGAATGTATTTAGTCATGAAGCTGCTTTTAATAAAGTCTTTCAACCAGGTTTTTGGTTGCTGCTGATTGGGGTTTTGCAATGCAAAAAGGGGCCATTTAAATCAATTAATTGGCATATCACTGATTAACTGAGACAGTATGACTCTTACATAAATTGTATGGATTGGAATGGAGCAATGGAGCTGGTTATTTTCATATTGCTTTTAAAGTGAGGTTTTCTGTTAAAATGTAGACTGCCCACAAATTATTTTCAGCATTGACTCAACCTTAACATTTAGAATAGCCTTCTAAATTGGTCTCAATTTTTTTCTGATCCACACAAACATTTTGCCAGCCTACCCTTCCAGCAAAGATTAATCTGTTAAGAGGAATGAAGCCACTATTTAATTTTATTTATTGCATGTATAATGTACATATGATTCTCCCTGATCTGAGACGAAAACAGAGCCTGATTCACTTTGGCAGCTAGCCCAAGCCCTTAATTGCCTTATACTCTATGATGCTTTTTGTTCCCCCCACCAGCTTGCCAACTAGTAAAACAAACGTACTAAAGCGGAGTGCAAGTCCATGGCTTTAGACTGTTAAAAGCAACCACTAGGGTGGCCAAAAATATTAAAGAACCAGACTTCTCCTACCTTAGAAATCAGCACTTTGGGCCTGTGCTGTAAAATAGCCTCTTGGCATTCTGAGAACTTCTTGGCACACAGTTTTACAACTTAGGACCAACCTTGTACATTCACAGTGATTAAATAGAAGCATGATTATTTCTAAGCCTTCATTTAACTTGCAATTCAAAGGTACACTTGATTGAAAATAAAAATATCTGAAAATAACTGGCATCTACCTAGTACTTTGAAGCTTTCTAAAGGCTTTTTCATAAGATATTTTATTTAAGCCTTACAATAATTTTGTAAATTCAACATTATCACCTCAGCATACTTAAAAGAAAAGAGAAGTTAAGCAAATTGTTCATGGTCACACAGACATAAACTGATGGAGCCCAGGCTTGAATGTGACACATTTCCAAATTTTCTACATATTTCACACTACCAGGATTGTTCTCCATAGCACTGTCCAACAGAAATATAATGCAAACCACAAATGTCATTTAAATTTTTCTGGTAGCCACAACATAAAAAGCAAAAAAGTAATGTGGACTTAATTTTAATAATTTGTTTTACTTGATCTAATACATCAAAAATATTGTCATTTCAGCATGTAATCAATTTAAAATGTGTTACTGTCATGAGATACTGCGTGTTTACTTTCATGTACCAAGTCTCTGAAATCCAGTGTGTACTAAAGTACATCTCAATTTGGATGCAAAATTTTCATCAGATCTTCTTAACCTATATTCAAATTTTATAAAATTTAAGGTTGAAAAGTAGATTTACATACTTAAGTTATTCTAAACATACTTAAATGTTTTCTAATAATGAAGTTTAGTGTGAGTCTCCAAACTGAAATTAAATCTAAGAAAGTTAATTCTTCAGCCGCGTCAGCCACGTGTCCAGTGCTCAGGAAGCACATGTGGTTAGTGGCTGCCGTGTTAGACAGTGACTTTACAGTGTCTGACTGTGTATTAGACATTAGAGTTTCAAGTCACTTCCACTTTGCTTATTTCATCTTTCATGTACATCAATTACAGAAAGATAAAAGATTAGAAGTAGACAATCGCATATTCAGATTGGCTGATTTTTCTTTCTTGTTTTCTAGGTAAGTTTTAAATGGGCAAGTTGATACTAAAACTGGGCTTTTTAGGGACACGTGTCGACCTAAAAAAAAAAAAAAAAAACATGTTCTTTCATAGGTCAATTAAATAAACAACTTTAAGAAAGTACAACTCATTTTCCTTATCCTTCAGTCAAAATCCTGGCTGTGGCAGTCCCTTCGTGGGTGTTGAAGACAAAAGCAGTTTTCCTCTCCCTTTGCACTGCAACACCATTTTTTGTAGCTGTTTCCCTCAGGAAATGTATTCGTAAGGATCTTTATGGGATGTTGGAATGTGATAAAATAGCAAGGTAGCTGCAATTTGCCTCCCAACCTCTAATAGACTTTTCCTCACCTGTTTCTTCATTCAGTCTCAGCATCTTCACCACGCAGGCATCCTGTGCTTCCCCACTGCCCTTATTCATGAATTCAGATGGTTTTAGACTAAAGAATCTGTCCTCTTTCTTCTCCTTGACTCACTCTATGATTAATTTCTCTCGGAAAAAATGTTATAAAGTCCTTCACTCTAAGGGATGATTGTCACCTTTACTAAAGATATTAAATGGGAGCAGAATTTCAGGTAGCAGGAGGCTATGAAGGATGTGTTTTGGGGTACAGGAGATGTGTGAAGTTAAAGCACTTTGTCAGGGACTCACTTGGCCTGACATTCACAAAAAGCCTTCTACCAACTTCTCGTGCAGAAACCTTAATACAGAAAAGATCGCTTCTCTTTTTCATCTGAGTTTAAACATGACACAAAATTGAAAAGTTAAGTTGTGTCTACTGTTAAGAAACTAGCTAAGAGGAAGTCTTTTTTAGGTCATACAACTCAATCCACACATCTATGTCCATAAGAGAGTGTTGTAATATCCCACACATTTGGGCTCCGGGTACCCTGTTAGAGCCACTTCATGCAGATAGGGTTGCCATAGTTGTGGATACATTTCTTTAGAAATCCGTGACAATTCATGCCTAATTATTAAACATTTCAAGACCTATCTGAAGGACTTCTCCCTTGATTAGCAAATGTAGGCTTCTGCCGATAAAACGCCAAATAAGATTACAAAAGGGCTGGGATTCCTAGAAGTTGCTCAGTTCCAAATATTATGAAATATCCTGTCCAGGTTATGGAGCCAATATACTGTTTCCGGGAAATCATCAGCAAACTGTCATGGCTACTAGATTTGGTGTGAGAGGACAACTAAACTCTTCTTGAAAACAGTGCTCGTATACCTGTTAGTAACTATAGGTACTAAGGATTTTTATAAAATAGATATCAGACATCAACAATATTGATACACTGAATTGTGTTTAAGAAAGAGAACATTACCATTATCTTTCAATTTCCCAATGTGTCTATCAGAGGTAATCACTGCCAGAGATGTGATTTTTATCATTATATTGTACTTTTTTTTTAATGGTTTTACTACATATTTTTATTTCCCTAAATAATGTGTGGCTTAGTTTTCTAGGTTTTTGAAATTTATATAGATGAAATTTGTGTGTTTGTTTGCAATTTGCTTTTTTTGGTTCAATAATATGTTCTCCCATGACACTACATAAATGGTTCTAGCTGTTCTTCATTGTTGCCAACACTTGGGGTGGTGGGGTGGTGGGTGATAGCGCTATTTCATTATGGCTTTAAAATACGTTATTTCATTCTCTTATTCATGTGTAGGTGTTCTTTATATATTCTGGATACTAACGTGTTGCAAATAGCTTCTCCCAGTTCAAGACTCATCTTTTAATCATATGGTGTCTTCTGCTGTAGAGAAGCTTTTAAAACTGTCAAATTTATCAATATGTCTCTTACTGCTTTCATTTTTCTTACCAATCTTCCTTTTGTGTTTAAGAAATCTTCCTTTTCCTGAGTCAGTAAGTATACTACTTTACTGTCTTTCAGAATTTTGCCTTTTACATTTGCTTTAATTAATCTGAAAATAGTATTTGTGGATGGTGTGAGGTAGAGGTCCAATTTTATATATTTTTTTCCCACGTGGGTACCCACATGTCCAGGTATCATTCATCAAACTGTTTCTCCCCCACCCAACCCCCGCATCAGACATCTGCAACACCTGCTCCGTTATAAATGGATAGTCTTATATCTGGGATCTCTGTTCCTTGGTTAATATGTCCTTCTTTGCATCAATACAAAAATGCCATCATTTAAAGGTATAATCACTTTTGTTATTTTGTGAGTCAGTTTCTCACCTCACTCTACTTCTTCAGATTGTCTTGGCTGTTCATAGCTCTTTTTTCTCAATCTATGTTGAAAACATTCCTCCTTTTCACATCCCTTCCACTGACCCTAAAGTTGTGATTTTGATTTGAAATATCTTGATTACAAATATATTTTTGACTATATAGATTAATATTTATGCTATCAAGTCATGCAATCCATAAATATAGTACATTTTCCAGGTTATTTAATTCTCTAATGGCTTTTGGCAATGCTCTGTAGTTTTTATATAAACATTATACATATCTTTTATTAGATTTAGTTCTAGAGACATCATATTTTTGGTCCTATTAATCATGATATATATGTTCAACTTCCTGAATCTACATCTTAATAAATTATACATATATATGCTAGATGGTATATAATATAGTTTAAAAATTTTATGTTATATTTGTATAAATGCCCTCTTAATTTTTAGAAATGTTTCTTGCTTTAAAGTATAATTTCTTATGAATATTGTCTCTAAATGTATTTCCAAATGGTAATATTATTGTAGACCTTATTTTGATGTACTCAAATACTTACCTTTTCTTCACTGTCAATTTCTTCCTGCGTCTCTGCACTTCCCATGGATCATTTTCCTTCTGCCTAAAGATCCCCTTTTAGTGATTCCTTAAGTTTGGGCATATTGATGATATATTTTCCTCAGTTTTTGTTTCTTTGAGAATATCTTGATTTTGTCTTTTGGTGAATATGTTCACTGGGTTGGCATTTATTCTTTACTGGGAAATTGAAAATATCATTGCATTGACTTCTGATTTCCACTTTATTTTTTGCTGGAAATCAATTTTTAAATATATTAGTTCTTTGAAGGTAATATTTCATTTCTTTTATTAACTGCCTTTCGTACTTTTGTTTCTTTTGTCTCCAACAGTTTTATTACAAAGTATATAAGTGTGTTTTTTTGTTATTTTTCTTTCTTTATAGCAGTTTGCATAACTTCTTGAATCTATGCTTTAGTGAATTTTATCATCCTTGGCCATTGTCTCTCAGATTTTATTCCTATTTCATTCTTTCTCTTTTCTCCTCCCAGGATTCCAATTACATCATGGTTTCTACTGTTTGACTGTGTACTCTGTGACTTCTGTATTTCTTATTATATATTAATTCTTTCTTCTCTTCAAGAGTCATTTTGTTTAATATGTCCTTACCTATGTCCTAAATTAATAACTCTTTCTTTAGTTGTTTCTAATCTGCTGTTAACTACATCTATTAAACTTTATTTCAAATTACGTATTTCTGTTCTAGAATGAATATTTGATTCTTTTTATAGTTTCCAGTTATCAAATGACATTTGCATCATAATATATTATTTGCTTAATAGATAAAATACATTTATTTTTCTTGTTTTTGATAACTCTAATGTCTGAACGAACTGCTACTGTTTTTCTACTTTGTTTTTCATCTTGGTGTTTGGCCCTTTGTGTCTGATATTTTGTGTGATTCTTACTTATGCTGAACATTGTGTAGGAAGAATTATGGAAATAATTTGAGTCTCTGGATGTTCTATTTTTCTGTAGAAAGAAACTAATTAGCGACTGGGCTTCAATCTTATTTATAGTAGCTGGTCTATTTTTTATTTAATTCTATGCCTCGCAGGTAACTTTTCAGGAGTTTCAGCTGAATGCAGGAGTTTACTGGGACTTTTTCCTCCATGGAAGGCTCCGAACTCTAACTTTTGCCTATTTAGCCTCCTGAGTGCTGGAAGTTTTGCTTAAAAATCAAGCATTTTGACTTCCATTGAGAAATCAGCAACCGTCTTGAAGGAAAAAGTGGAGATCAATGAGGCTGAAAAGGGTTCTTTTTCCCTTCGCCACGGATTTTCTGCCCCCATTAAATCTTCACTGCATTAGTGTGCCTTGAATGTCTCCAAAGTGATAGCTTTTATATTTTGTCAGGGCTGGTCTACAACAAGGCAGACTACATCATTACCAGAATGGGAAATCCATTATATCAGCTTGAAAAGACTTTATGTTCTGCAATCCTGGGGTGTATCTATGTAGATGTGTGTTAGATCATTTATTAATTTTTGTGTCTACATCTTATATTATTGCTAATTTAATTATGTCTGCTCAATAAATAAGATGTGTCAAAATCTCTTAGTATGATTGCTGGCTTGTCAATTTCTCTTGTTTGTACTATCAATTTTTACTTTGTATATTCAGAAGCTATGTTATTCAGTCTATGCTATATTAGAGTTATTGTATTTTCCTGGAGAAGCAAAACCTTAAATGCTTTTATTATTGTTTAGTATCATGCTTTTATTGTTAATGATCTTTTTGCCTTAAAAATCTACCATATATACACATATATATATATACACATTGCCTAGAAAATTTGCTTTTAAAAATAACTGTATGTTATGACAATCTTTAATGAGAACATTTAATCTGTTTACATTTGTTGCAGTTATAGATTTATTTCCACAAAGATGTTTCCTTTTCTCTCTTTTCTAGCTCTTTTGGATTTATTAATTATATTTTCTCACTGAATTAATCATAATCCTCAATTCATGGCATATTATCGTTAATACCACTAGTTGTGTGCAAGACCTTCTCTTGTATTATACAGATACTTACATATTTATTCATTTCCTTTTTCTTATTTTTCCTTCATATTCTACCAAATCCCTATGCCTTTTTTTGCTTTCATGTGGCCTTACTACATGTGGACTGTTGTTCTGTATCCGTGCATTTTTAATTTAGGTAAACGTTATTTTGCTGCATATCTCCATTTTCCTTATATTTTTCCCCCACTCATAACTATTACTTTAATATTTGCCTTTTTGCTCACTGTGTATCTAGTCTGCCTTCCAAACGCTACCTAGAATTGCATGTTGTACATCCACCACATTTTAACTACCTGTTCTTCCAATAGTCTGCTGCCACACACACACACACACACACACACACACACACACACAAACACTGCAGTGAAGCTCATTCATATATGTGCCCTAGAAATCCATGGGCTCTCCACATCTCTTATCTTGCATTGTGTCCCCCATAGTCTCTGTCCCAAGAGATTGACCTGTATGGACTGCATTAATATATTCCTTGCCGTCAGTCACCTGGTAGGCTTTACCTAATAATGAACACAGGCAGGACAAGGATGGCAGAGAGGGGAGGGATTTAGCATATTTGTTACCTTGCATGGTGGTGTAAGGCTGCCTTTGTTGCCTTATCCATTACAATTGTTTTCAAGGCAGCTGTTTCCATAGGCTTTTCTCCTTAAAGATTTTTATAATCACTCCATCCCCTTATCCCTTTGGGCCTAGTGGTGATAAAGGCCCCCAATTCTGCACTCTCCTTTGATGTTTTCCTACATTACATTCATCTCTTTTTAATAGTCTTTTTAGTAACTCTCTTTAAATTATTCTAGCATGCTGGGATCCTGAATGATTTCAGCCCTTAGAGAATTATAAGAGAATTGACATTATTTTACTGTTGCCATTATTAATTTTTTAATTCATCAAAATCTGAAGATAATCAATGTCATTATCCTCACAAATCATACATGAACTGAAAAAAACTTTTTTGGTCATGATCACTCTCAATTTACATATTATTTTTGTCTTTGACTTTATTCTATCTTTTGTATTTCTTTGAAATCATCAAGATATAATTAACATGTATACAGTGAGTTTTTTATTTAATTTTACTCACATGTTTGCCATATATTTTTAGATGCTCTTATGACTCAAATTTAATATTGCATTCCTTCCCTTTTCCTGAGGTACAGTGTTAGAATTTTTTTACCCAGGTATCTAATTTGAGGTTGATGATTTTGTTTTTCTCAGCACATTGATGATGATATTGCACTGTATTCTTCCTGATGTTGTTGGTAAGTTAGGTGTTAGTTTAGTTATCCTTCAATTGAGGCATGATATGTTTTCTGGTTAGCTGTTTTAAGATCTTCTCTTTGTTTTGTGTCCTCCACTTTCAATATGGTATGACTAGATGTGGGTTTCTTTTTATTTATTCTGGTTGGAATGCATTGGACTTCCTGAATTTGCATATCAGTGATTTCAATTTTTTCTGGTAAGTTCTTAATCATTACTCTTAAAAATGTTTCTGCAATATCCTCTTCTTTCTCTTTATGCAACTCCAACAGGACATATGTTATACTTTGTCACTTGTTCCAATCTTCCAAACTATATTTTTAATATTCTATACCTTTGTATTTCTGTGCTGTCCTCTGGATTACATTTTTTAGATAAACATTACAATTTACTGTTTCTGTCTTCAACTGTTTTAATCTGCTTTTAAACTCATTCATTGACTTTTTGTTGTCTATTTTAATTTTTTTATTTCTAGATTTTCTATTTGTTTATATTTCAAATTATTTGGTATTTAAAAAATTATTCTTGTTCTTAATTTCATTGATATTCTGTTATACTGTATCATGTCTTTAAACTTATAAAATGCAGTTACATTGTATTTTAATCTGATAATTTCAACACCTCAAGTCTCTTGCAGACCTGATACTGTTGTCTCTCATGGTGTCTTGTTTCCTCGTATGTTTGTGTTTTAAATATTGAGACTTTGTATGAAAGTTTTTCCTTCAGTAATGATTTACAATTGTTCCTGCTAGGGGCCTGAGGTACTTCTAATTCATGATCACTCTCAATATGATTTTTAACTTTAAACTATTTGAACTACACTGGTTGCAAACTGATAGAAGGGGTACTGATAGTTAAAAAATTTCCAGGAGAGATCACTTAAAGCTCAGCTTTAAAGTCTCACTTGGGCAATTTTTCTAAAATCTCACATGTGGACATTTGGGGTCCAGATTGATTTCTAATTCACGTTTCCATTGAAGTTGTAGAACTTTTGAGTTCCCAGAAATATCTTAGAAGCTTCCTGGTTGTCTATTTACCTTAAATATTCTTTGGGCTTTTCTTTAGGCAACAATTTTCTTAAATCCTATGAAAACTAAAGTTAAATTTCTCTTGGTTAGCAAAGTCCCTCTCCATATGTAAGTAAGCTTTAATGCTGTAAATATAAATATTCTGAGATATGACTTCTACTTTCTTTTTAGCCTCTTAATCTTTCTCAGTGCTTTTGTCAGTTCATTAATGTGTCTTAAAAGATGAGAAAAATATTTTATTTAGCATTTTTAGTTGTTTGCAATGAGAGCAACAGTCAGAGGGTCTAATTCACCATTACTGCTGGAAACACAGTTTAAATTTTGTAGGTTTTTGGCAGCACTATATATATTTCAGTTATTCAAACATTTATATTATGAGCATGATTAATATTTAATTTGTTTAGAACAATATCAAGAAGGAATATTCTGTTTTCCCTGTTACTAAGACAATTTTCTTTCTGATATTCCAGTTGTTCTTTTATCATTGCTATGGGCAATGGATCCTCCTGAAATGTGTTTTTACAAGGCAATTTTCTGTATTTGTCTTCTGTGATTCACTAACAGCTTGTTTGATTTTCATAACAGAAAATAATTCTTTCCATATGCCAAAAGACAACTCATTTAAATAAGCCTGGCTCATGGTTTATCAACTTGATTACATCAGTTCTTTGAAAATATAAGAGTTTATACTATGGTTTTAGAATAAATTGCTTTCTCTAGTGTCATTTATATTTTACCAGAAAACAAACATATAATTTGTAATGCCATGCCATCGTACTAATAGAACAAGGAGGGTTTATCCCTCTATTTCATCAAGAAGTCAAATGCATACCAAATCAATGTCAATGATGAAAGTGTTTTTCTTGTGCATTGTAAGGATCAAAGTCAGCTAAGTGGCTTCATCAAGATGACGACATTGTCATTGGTCATAGGAGTGAAGCAAGGTCGTGATTTAGAATGAAGAGCAACTTTTGCTTTTGCACATTGTAGTATCTATTGAAGTTAACTATTTCCACCAAGTAATTAATATAAAGGGAGTGTGAAAAATAATAAAACATAATATATATTCATACATTGTTTTTTAAAGTTGTATATATTTTTCCTTGTTAATAGTTTAGTAGAGCCTCTGAAAACTACTTTTCCACAAAGGATAAGAATATGACCAAAATATCAAACATATGTAACTTGTTAGAAACAGACATATGATATATCTCATAGTCAGGTAGTGCTATAATTTCGAAATTAAATCCTGACTTTACCACAACACATATTCATGTAACAAAGTTGCACTGCACCCCTTAAATTTATACAAAAAAAGTTCAGAAATCTCTACTTCAGACTCAGTGGCTGTCACCACAGGTCACCAACAAAAAGACACGAATCCATTTCTATAGTGGATCTTTTCCATGGATATCCTTGATGTCCAAAAACAAACAAACAAACAATTACCAAAGCAAAGCCAAACCAAAAATTTAAAAAAAGTAGCACAGTTCATTATAGTTTTATAAGTGCTCTGTCTTTAAAAAGTGAAAGAAGTCCCAAATATCTGTTCAAATTCTGTAAGAGTTTTAATTGTTTTATATTTAGTCTATAGGAGAATTAAATACATAGAATTTATTTCAGCTGGACTATAATACCTCTCACCTACTCCACCCCTTCCCCCATACTCTGGCCCCATCATGAACAGTTAGCTTTTATTGAAAACATTGGGATACCTTTGTGATATATGGAGACAAGCATGCTAGGAGAATATTTGCCATGAAAAATAAAATAGAATTTGAAGTACCCTTGGTGTTGTTTAAACAAGCAGACGTGATTACATTTTGAGATACCAAAATAACAATGTTCCTTTTGTTTTTGCAAGTGGTTTGGAGATTATATATAAAAAAGGAATATGTGAAGAAATATTGTATAAAGGGTAATATATTTCTGAGAAATGAGTACAGAGAGTATCAACACTGTCCCTAGTGCTTTCTTCTGATTTCTTGTGTACCTGATAAACACTATTTCTTACTTTCCTAAATATATAATGTAGTGAATACGAGTAAACATAATGTGTGATTCTTGTCCTCAGATAAGCTATAACACAGCCAAGTGACCAAACTTATGCAATTCTTGTACATAGAGATCGCTTTGCCTAAATGTACTCAGGTTGCTTTTTCGGACTGTGATCAGTGATTCTGACAGTGGTCTTATGGTAGCCACTAATCTCCTGTTGTTTGTGCCTTCATAAGATCTCACTACTTCTGGAAATACGAAAGGCAACTGATTCCACATAATATATCTTGGGACTGGCTTATCACTACCTTTAGAAAATGCTGGAAGCAGAGGGCACATACTCTTATTTACATATCTGTTCCATAGGAGTTTTTGAGTAATCCTTCCATGAACAAGCAGAATCCTCAGCAGGTCACAGAAATGTCCATTCATAAAGATGAAAAAGGCAACCAATAATGTATCAATTTTTAGTAGTGCATGAGCATAAAAGCTACCAGCCAATAGAATTTGGTCGACACATGCCCATCATTTTTATTTCTCTGCCTGGAAAGTCTGCTAGCCCACATGAAACTGTCACTGAGGCCACAAGTAATCCAATAGCAGGTAGAAAAATGACATGTTATATCAATGAGATTCTCTCTCTCATAAATTTCTGTTTGGGACTCTGACTATCTAATCAGGGTATTCAGGTGTTACCCTGAATCAAGGGAAGATTATAAAATCAGAGGTAAAGGTCAATTGTTGTTTGAGAAATATGCAAAGAAAAGAATAGACATTTGCTTCTGCAGAGAAATCTGGCATTCAGAGAAAGAAGAATTAAAGAGCCTTGCAAAGAGAGCAGAGATAACCATGGAAAGATGACAAAAGTGGGAAGAGGTTGTCATACCTTTCTAATTCCTGGATCCTGTCCTTTGTAATACTAGACAACACCTTTACCTTTGAGTTCCATGAGATTCCTTTGAATTTTTTTCCATAAATACTACTTAAGCTAGTTTGTTCATTTCTTGAAATCAAACAATTCATAATTGTGATAGTGATTGCTAATTGTTCACATCCATCTTTTCTTCACTTTTCCTTATAGACCCCTATATTATCAAATGCAGCAACAAGTCCAGCTAAAAGATATAGTTGCCACATTCCTGTGCAGCTAGCAGTGGTCATGAAAATAAGTTCTGGTGAATGAGATACAGGTAGATGTGCTAGGTGGAACTTCTAGGCAGTCTGTAAATGGAGGTAACTCATTTGGAACTCACGCAACCTTTGGGGACATGAGATACCTTAAAGATAAAAGTTTGGAACTGAAGATATTAGAATAGAAAGTGGAAGAAACTTGAGCCTTTGATGACTTAGTGGAGTATATACATGAGGGGTGGGCAAAATTTTCCTAAAAAGGATTGCAACTACTCAACCTTGCTATTGCAGTGTAAAAGCCAACATACACAAGATGTAAATGAATGGATATAACTATATTCCAATTTAAAAGGCTGTAGTTTACTGACCTCTGCTCTAGACCATCTTTACACTGCCTACCAACAGATTTTATCTCTTGAGATAAGCCCTTTGGAGTTCAAGCCACTGTTGTATGAATCTGAACCTGACATGTTGATTAAGACCAGAATTAAGGAAAAAAGTAATACATGAGAACTGACCTGAAATATATTGAACTTCAAATCATTTTGAGCTGAGACCACCTGGAAAGATTTAATGGAGATGGGATCAAAGTGCATCTTGAAGAAAGACCATTTTTTAAATGGGAGAGAAGAACAGAATAGCAATTCGGGAAAGAAAATATCAAAACTGAAGAGGTAATGTGGAAAACAGCATGTGTGTATTGAGGACTTGTTCGACTAGAGTGAAGGATTTAAGTTAGAGAGAAGTAAGAAAAAAATTGGAATTATATTCTGTGCTTTTATTGTAAAAGGCACCAGAAGCCAGGCTAAGGAATATGTGTTTTTCCTCTCTTTCATTGTAACCCATTTTCTTTGTTTTTTCTTCCTTCTCCTCCTCCTCCTCCTCCTCCTCCTCCTCCTTCTGTGCTCTCTGTTTCCTGATCATTGGTCAACCTAGCATAAACATTAGGAAGGATGCTCTAATGTGGTCATTAGTGGAGGCTTTGTGTGGAAGTTGCACGATTATGCTCCTTTACACAAAGGAATTTGAAGGCATTTTTCCATCTGCCTTTCACCATATGCAGAATATTGGAAAATAATGTATTTACTCTCAAGAGGCTTCTAGATTTAAAAAGACAATTCAGGTCAAGGTAAAAGATGAGATAATTTAGAGAAAGCCAAAAGGACTTACTCCTGTACCCTTTGTGTATTTCTCTGCTTTATTAACTCCAAGTAGTTTAAGATCTCATTCAAAAAAGCACATAATTCTTCCTAACTTAATATTTATATTCAAATTTTTTTTGTTTCTCTATTTCTCTGTAAGTGCCTTCTTTTGTCTTAAATAGACATCATGTAATGTACTGTCTAATTTCCCTTGTAATTTCTTTTACTATATTTTAAAAGTTATTTTCTTAGTGATTATCATGAGGATCACAATTAATAACATATTTATAAAAATCCAGTTAGAATTAATGTCAGCTTGATTTTTATACTATACAAGAACTTTACTCTCGTAGAGCTTGTTTCCCTTCCACTCTTTTTAGCTATTATTGTCATATAATTGACATCTTTATGCATTGTTTGCCAATCAATATAGATTTATAACTATTCCTTTATGTAATTGCCTTTTTTTTTTTTATACAATCTAATGGGAAAGTTGGCAAAGGACTAGATGAGGTTTTTTTGAAGATGCTCAAATGGCCAATAAACATATATAAAAGTATTCAACCTTATTTTTTTATTTCAGCATATTTTGGGGGTACAAAAGTTTAAGTTACATATATTGCCCTTGCCCCCCCCAGCCCCCCAAATCAGAGCTTCAAGAGTGTCCATCCCCTAGATGGTGCGCATTGCACTCATTATATAACTGTTTTTTAATTCATACAGGAGAGAAATATAGCTAGCAACAAAAAATACATTTGTATTTTCTGTTTGCCTATATAGGTACCTTTGCCATTGCTCTTTATTTCTTGATATATTATTAGAGATTAGATAAATTAATATTTATGTCCTTTCATTTTATTAATAGCTTGAAGGACTCCTCTTTTTTTTTTTTTTTTTTTGTAGGGCACATCTAGTGATGAATACTCTCAGTTCTTGTTTATTGGAGAATTTATTAATTTCTCCTCATTTCCAAAAGGTAATTTTTCCTGGATGTAGAATCACTAGTTGACAATTTTTTTCTATCAGCACTTTGAATATGTCATCCCACTATTTTCCGGCCTCCATGCTTTCTGATGAGACATTAGCGATTAATCTTATTAAGGATCTTTCGTACATGATGAGTCACTTCACTGTTGCCACTTTCAAGATTTTCTCTTTGTCTTTGGCTCTTGATAGTTTGATTATGACATATCTAAGTGTGTCTAAGTGTGGATCTTTTTGAGTTTATCCTATTTGGAGTTCCCCATGATTCTTGGATGTATATGTTATTTTTTAAAAATTAAAAAGAAAGTTTTCACTCATTATTTTTCTAATATTCTTTCTGGTGTTTTTTATCCTTTCCTTCTGGGACTGTCATCGTGCCTACATTGGCACACTTGATGATGTTTCACAGGTTTCTGAAGTTCTGTTCATATTTTTGAATTAGTATTTTTTTTGCACCTCAGACTGGATAATCTCAATTAATCTTTCTTTTTGCCATCTGTTTGAATTTGCTATTGAACTATTGCTGTGACTTTTTCATTTATTGTACTTTTAAACTCCAGAGGTTTTCTTCATTCTCTCTAATAATTTATATTTTCTTATTGATATTCTCTTTATGGTTAAACACCTGTCTTATACTTTGTTTTAGCTCTTTAGATGTGGTTTCCTTTAGTCTTTTGAATATATCTTAAATAGGTGACTTAAAGTCTTCATCTAGTAAATCCAATGTCTGGGCTTCCTCAGGGACAGTTTCTTTTGAGTGCCTTTTTTTCTGTGTATGGATCATATTTTTATGTTTCTTTGTATATCTTCTAATATTATATTAAAAAACTAGATATTATAAATAATATAATGGGGCAAATCTTGATCCCCCTGCCCCAGATTTGATATTTTTGTAGTTACAGTTTGTTTTTTCAGTGACTTTCTGGACTAATTCTGTAGAGTTTGTGTTCTTTGTTACGTGTGGTCACTAAAGTCTCTGATCAGTTAACTTAGTGGTCAACTAATGATTGAACAAATCTTTCCTTAAACACCCAGAACCAATAAGTCTCCTCCTCTTTGCTAAGAGGCTCTGTGTGCAGATTGGGGCTTGCCTTCAACACTTGGAAAGCAGTCCACACCTTTGCCTTAGCTTTTGCTTCCTGCTATATGAGACTCTCAAGGTCACGTAGAGGTGAGAGAGAACTTAAAGCCTTCTTAGGTCTCTCTTCATCATATGCACAGCCTTATGTGTGCAAATGACTTTCTGTATTTCCAGGAATATTTTAGACCTTTTGAAAGACCTGTGGGCATCTTATTCTGCACCTTTTCCTTTTAAGCTTGTGGTTAGTCTATTGTCTGTTCCAATTGTGATCCACCTCCTCAGGCAGCCATGAAGTCAAACATTGCTTGTATTTATTTTTTTATAAATTCCTACAAAGGAAAGGCTTTTTGCCTGGGATGACTCAGGTCAAATGAAGGCAGACTTATAAGTAGAGTCTTCCAGGAAACCACCTACCAGGCCAAATAATGACAATTTTCTGGGAATGGGGCCCTGAAGAAGGTACAACTCCATTCTTCTCCCTTCAGTGGCTGGCAGGCTTTCACCATGATGTGGACTGTTGGTTTTCAAGGTTACTGTGGAGCTGGACAGCTGCGGATGGGACTAAGTAAGCTAAAAAGTCACAGAACTCATTGTTGCTATCACGATTCAGCTTCTTTTCTGGAATAAAACTTCCTGGATTGTCACAAGCCTTTGGTTAATTTTCATGATACTGACAATGTTGATTCTGATAACTTTTTACCAGTTTTCTCATTACCTTTATGGAGGAAATAAGTTTTTGCTATTTCTACCAACATCCTTGTCCTAGTTTGCTATTGTTCAATAATTTAGAGTAGAAAATTTTACATTTATTTCAGAATGTCATTATTGGATTCTCAAGTCTCAGTTTTCATGTGCCTGATAAAAAGAATAAAAAACAACAATAAGTTTATTTTAAATTTATCTCCTCACTTTTCAAAATTGACATGAAGTATAGAAATCATTATGTATCAAGTTATCCAAAAAATTTCTTATTTTTCCTTTTGGGGTAGATGTGACTGGGTTTAATTCTTGAAATAGGGTGATAAAATTTTATCCTCTTTTTTTTTTAAACTGTATGCAGAATTCTATACTGGGTCTGTTCCTTGAACTTTTCCTTCCCCACTTATAATAACTAAATGTTCCTAACTTGTAATAATACACACAAAACCAGTCATGTCTGCTTAAATAACTTTAACTTGTCCACTTTTAATTTTAGAGATTTATCTTCCCAAGATTCACATACATGACTTAATTGTATATTTGAAGCAGCAGCTGTATGGAAATAATTTTGAAAGGGGTCTGGCTCAAAAGCAGGACAGGAGTGAAACTATTGAGTTTGCTCCTTCCACTTTTCTACCAGACTTACTTTAAATAATTTAACTTTCCGAAGTTGCTTCACGTAAATGAAATGTAGGAGACCCAAATAAGTCTTCTTTATACCTCAGAACAAGAGCCTTATGTATGAACAAAGGAATAATGGCCTCCAAGTTATATATGCTGCAAAGAATATTTTTGCCTAATTGGTGGATGAGGACTGCAATAGAAACTCAATAAATGCTTGCTATGTGATTAGTCCTCAGCAAATTGCTGTCCTTAAATAATTTCTCTGAGGAGTGGATTCAGTGCAAGATCATATGATTTAGTTTATTCATGTGTCAGCCTCATGTTCACTGGGTAGATATATGACTGACTCTCCATCACACCCATTCTACTGCTATTCGTATTAACATACCGGGGGTTATGTTCCTAAGTGCAAAGGGGTGCCTATTAAACCAGAACTGAATTTGCTCTAAATCCCCTAAATGTGCTGACTTCATTTGACACTACTGTCTTTTGACAGGAGAGTCTCAGTTTCCTGAATAATGGTAAGTAGTGAATTACAATAAATGTGGACTTAGTAAGTGGATGTTGTCATTGTGTGTGCTCTTTACAATCCAAGGAAGATGAGACTGACAATTTATAGTTGAATAATCTTGTGTCCAGTCCCTGTGCAGAAATTAACTACATGGCATTTTAGTGGGTATTTCAGGAGGCTGTCATACTTAAGGATTTTGAAAAATGATGATCAGATAAAGGACTCTAAAAGGTGTTAAATAATGATTTAAATAGGAATATAGGAGCTAACGGAGAAAAATATTGAATGATCCACCCTAAAGACTATTAGTTGAAGGAGAAATTAGTTTCTAAAGGTTATGATTATATTTTATATGGCATAGAAAAACTCTCATTAAATCTTACCAATTCTAGTCAGGGAAGACTGTGGTGGCACAATTATTAATAGAAAAAGCAAAGAGAACAAATACAGAAGTTTTATTTAATGCTAATGTCTTATCCGTACTGAGTTAAATAGCCTTTGACTTTTGGAAAAAAACAAAAATTTGGGAAATTTTATGTTATTCCAGGTTTGCAAAAGACCACTCCCACAGGAATGAAAAGATGAAAAACCAAAAAACACAAATCATGTTTTAACCAACATGAGAATTTGGTATTCTCATGCGGATGACATCAGAATTTGTTTATACACAGAGAACATAGTATATCCAGTATTTCACAAAAATATCTAAATATATGAACAATACAATGTATTGGGGATTTAAAAAATAGCATAACTGAAAAATAGATCTCTAACCATGTAATGATTTTTACCCAATTATATTACTTTGTCTAATAGAATTCTGAAAACAATGAAGTTTGAATACTAAATTATTATTGTTGATGTGCTAAAAATTACATTATATTTAATTAAATTATTTTATTATCTTAAGGAACATGACTTATTTCATTTTAGTAGAATAGGAAAGATTCTCCTATTCTCACGATATATTTATATTATTATTTTATTATATATAATATTTTATTGATGTACTACACATAGCATAATTTATAATCATATTATTAATTAAATTATTAGCTTATGATTATACCATGATGCAATGCATAATTTTAATATTGATTAGATTATTTACAATCATATCGTTATAATTTATAATATAAATATATTATATTTATAATAATAATAAATATGTTTAAACAAATGAATATTATCATTACCCAGTAGTCTTGCCTATTCTTCTTGCTTGCTTGACTTTTTTATTACAGTTCCTTTTTTATTTACTTACTTTTTGCCCTCCTGATTAGATTTCATGTCCCCGAAGGCAAGACCCCTGGTTTATTTATCTGTATCCTTCACATTGTAGTAAGAAAAATAGTTGTTAGAAGACCTGATTTTTACCTTTAAGTAGCTTCTCTCACTATAGCTGAACTGTCACCCTGAAGAATATGACATTTGTTACTCAAATGGCTTTCCTTTCATCATCAAGTTTAACACTAGTGTGCTAAATCTTTGTGGCAATGAAACAGTCGCTATTCCCCTCATCTCCTTTACATTTTCTGGTAATTCCATTTCCTAATTTTTTATTCTTTCTACTGGTGAATCCATGCTGGGAGGTGGCAGAGTGAACGGCTGAGCGGCCAGGCTGTGCTTAGAGTCAATTCTTGGCTCTTACCATTTCACTGTTGCAACTTTGGACAAGTTTCTTAATCTCTGGTTTCTTTGGCAGTTACTATAAATCATGTTTATAAATTGAACATAAAAAAACATAACTATACGTATAAAGAATTGGTCAGCCAATTTGGATATGCATGCCTAATATAAAAATCATAGGGTAGGAAAAACCATGATGGTTATATAAGATGAAGAAGAGAGATATTTTTTATAGACTGTTTTCTTTGTCTCTTGAGTTTATTTGAATTTTGCAATAGCAGAAAATTATGTAATATTTTATTCTTCTTTACAGTAGAACTTTTTAAAATGAAATGACCTTTGGAAACTTTGGAAACCATACTGTTCTGCAGAAACATAATTTTATAGATTATTTTGGAAAAAAAGATTAAGGATGCTAACAAAAGATAATCATTATTGCAAAATTAAGGATATTTAGGTAGGAAAACAAGCATTTTCCAAAAAAATATAACTTTTTCTCAAGAAGACAACATCTGGCTGTTTTATATGCATGAGAAAATGTACATTTCTGAGCTACTTAGGCATTTGTTTCTCCCAAAATATCCTGAAGAACTTTTGACAGTAAATGCCAGTGTTATGGAAAATTTTAACTTTAAAGTTCTCTTTTGTTATAACCCAGATCCTTTAATTAAATATTTTTAAGTTTTAAAAATAGTATTTTTAAGCATTTAAAAAGTATAATTTTAACCCCACAATAATTAATGACATCTCTACAAAGTTTGATTAATCTTTCCAAAAGTATTAATCCAATTCCATGATTATTCAATGAAAATATGATCTAAGAAGTACTATTTAATACTTTTATTCTTTAATTTTATGACACCAAAAATTACTTCTTATTTTGTTTTTTAATCTTAAATAAAGATTCATTCACTCCAAGGATTAATCTGGACACTATGTAATTTAAGCAGGATTATTTACATAATTTTGAGTGAACTTTATGAAGTAAGATGTCTTACTTCACTTTGTATTTTACAGAGTTACCTTATCTTGTTTTTAATGGGGTTATACATTAACATGCACATTTACTTCTCTCTTCTTTTTGGCAAGACCATTTGTTATGGAGTTTTGTTTGTGTTTCAACCCCCTCCAAAATCATATGTTGAAGCCCTAACCCCCAATGTGATGGTATTAAGAGATAAAGCCTTTGGCAGGTAAGTGGGTTTAGATGAGGTCTTGAGGATGGAGTCCACATGATGAGATTATTGGCCCTGTAAGAAGTAAAATAGAGTGGCATATGTATACCATGGAGTATTACTTAGCTATAAGAAACAATGGTGATATAGAATCTCTTATGTTCTCCTGGATAGAGCTGGAACCCATTCTACTACGTAAAGTATCCCAAGAATGGAAAAATAAGCACCACATGTACTCACCATCAAATTGGTTTCACTGATCATCACCTAAGAGCACATTTGGGAATAACACTAATCAGGTGTCGGGCATATGTGGGGGGGAGGGGAAGGGTGTATACATATATAATGAGTGTGATCTGCACTGTCTGGGGAATGGACATGCTTGAAGCTCTGACTCGGGGTGGGGGTGGGGGGGCAAGGGCTATATATGTAACCTAAACTTTTGTACTCCCATAATATGGTGAAATAAAAAAAAAAAGAAGTCAAATAGACAACCAGGGCTTTCTCTCTTCAACATGTGAGGACACAGTGAATAGGCAACAACAAGGGAAACAATATTTCCTGTGATTAAGTTATCTTCAGTCATATGCCAGACACTATATGAAGATATTAGCATGTGTGTTCCCAGATAATTTATTCATTAAATGCACATTTTAGGGTGTTTCCTATGTCCCAGGCACTGTTCTGGGCACTGAGAATGTAATGATGAGGAAGGCAGACGAGGTCCTGCTCTCCTAGAGCTTGAGTTTAGCAGAAACGTAAGATAATAAGCAAGTAACAAACAATAAAGAGATAGAGTATTTCAAAAATTGCTGTGCTGTGAAGAAAACAATACCAGTATTTTCTTACGGAGTTAAAGAGAAAGGGGAAGGGAAGTAAAATTATATTAGGTGGTCAGGCAAAGCCACAGTGCAAAGTAACATTGGAAGTGAGACCTGAATGATGAGAAATGAGACAATGAAGATCAGAGGAAGGCACAATCCTGGTAGAGGAAACAGCAGGTGCAGAAAGCAAACTGAAGAGCCTGTACCTTTAGCTTATCAAGGAATTCAATGATGGCCAGTGTGAGTGGAGCATAGTGAGTGAAGAAGAGAAGAATAAAAGTTGACACTAAGAAGGTAGGAAAGGGTTAGATTATATAGTGGTTTGTATGCTGTGTCTTAGTCCATTTTATGCTGCTTATAACAGAATATCTGGCACTGTGTAATTTATAAACAAAAGGAATTATTTCCTACACTTATTGGAGGCTGGGAGTCCAAGGGCAAGGGGCCGCATCTGGTGAGGGACTTCTTGACGGTGAGGACTCTCTACAGAGTCCCAAGGCTGTACAGGACACCACATGGCGAGGGGACTGAGCGTGCTAGTTCAGGTTTCTCTTCCTCTTATAAAGCAGCCAGTCCTACTCCTATGATAGCCCATTAACCCATTAACTCAATAATCCATTAATCCATAAATGGATTATGTCTTCCATGAGGGAAGAGCTCTTATGACCCAATCATTTCTTAAATGTCCCACCTCTCTATATTGCCACATTGGGAATTAAATTTCAACATGAGATTTTGGAGGGGACAAATATTCAAGCCATAGCATCACAGGAAAGGGTTTGGATTCTGTTTTAGGTGTAAAGGAAAGGTTTATACAGGGAAATGAAATGTTTTATGTGTTAAAATGACCATTCTTTGGTTAGGTAGAGTACGGTTTGTAGAGCGTCTAAGTTGGAAGCAAGGAATGACTGAGAGGCTACTGCCACACTCCAGGAAAGAGATGATGGTGGCTTGGGTCAGAGTGGTGGGCACAGAGGCACAGTGAAGTGGGTGGATCTGGGTTGAGCTTTCAAGGATTGCTGGCAGGATGCGCTGATGGATTGAGTGTGATTTTTAAGTGGAAGAGAAAAATCAATTTGTCAGATAAATAGACATACGAATTTTGAGACGTAGTAGTTTTAGTTAGGATACTACTTGGAATGCTATAAAATATCCAAAAATAACAGGGGCTTTAAAAATATAGATCTTTATTTCTTTGTAACAGTCTGAATGTAAGTGGTGCAGGTCTGAGATGATAGGGAATGATCGAAACCAAGAATTCTAGTATTTTGTTCCTCTGCTATCTGTAACATTACATTTCCTTCCTATAGTTAGGGGACTGTTTCCAATCCTTCTATCACTTCCCAAACAGTGAGGAAGGAGAGAAGGGAGAGGAAAGATGCATTCTTTTCTTCCTAAGAGTACAAATCTAAAGTTGCACTTACCACTTCCATTCTTATCCGCTGTCCATAACCAAGGCATATGGTCCCACTACATATACAGTGGGCAGTGGGGGGCAGGGAAATATGTCTTAGCTGGGTGGCCTGAACACTGTGACCACCTACATCAGTATGACAAAACTGTTAGGACTAAGAACTGAGAGCCTCTGAGCCAACATGGCTTAGTTGTTTGTTCCAGCCCAGAAAAGATAAAAGATTATAAATCAATAAATAACTTGACTGTTTGCTTCAGGAAGTTCTTGTGAACCAATTTATCAGAGACAAGAGCATTCTGCTCATCTGTGCCAACAGGTTGTTTTATCAAACAAAAGTTTACTTCCCAAGACTTACTTCAAGACTCTTGCCTTACTACATCCATCAATCCTGAAATATTAAGTCTTCAACTTTATCCAATCCAGATCAGTTCCCTTCCTTGAAACATCTGCTTTAAACTGATTGAAGCAAGAACTCAATAGCTCATTTATTAACCTGCTCCCCTCTGATACACTAGAACCTTGTCAAGGTGGTATTCCTTCTTGCTTACTGTAGCAAGTTTAAATAACCTTAGTTTCAGTTTCTATTTTTCTACCTTCTATGTCCATGTGTAATCATTATGTAGCTCCCATGTTAGAAGATGCAGTATTTGATTTTCTGTTTCTGAGTTATTTCAGTTAAGATCATGGGCTCCAGTTCTATCCATGTTGCTGCAAAAGACATGATTTCATCCTTTTTTATGGCTGAGTAGTATTCCCTGGTATTTATATATACTGATTTTCTTTTCCCAATCATCCATTGATGGACATCTAAGTTGATTCTATATCTTTGCCATTGCCATTTGATTTTTAAAAATTTATTCAGAGATTGATTCTTGCTCTGTTGCACAGGCTGAAGTGGAGTGATGCATAGCTCACTGCAGCCTCCAATTCCTGGGCTCAAGCAATCCTCCTGCCTCAGCCTCCTGAGTAGCTGGGACTATAGGAACATGTCACCATTGCCAGCTAAACTGTTTTTTTTTAGAGATGGGGTCTTGAGATGTTGCCCTGGCCTCAAACCATCCTCCTGCTTCAGCCTTCCAAGTTGCCGGGATTACAGGTGTGAGACACAATGCCTGTCAAAAAACACATATTTTTAATCAGTCCAGATAGCTCTCCAAAAATCAAAGCAGCAAAGAAATAAACCTCAAATAGCCAAGAACAAAATGGAAGCCAAAGTAATGAACTAGAAATCTAAGGCATAAAATGATTTAAAAAAATCTGTGTGTATATGTGTGTGTGTGTGTGCATGCACATGGTGGTGGTGGTAGTGAGGATGAGAGAAAGCTGGGTAGTGAAGGAGCAGTCTTACAAAAAGAAAGCAATTCTGAAATAAACATTGATTTTATTACATTCTGTTCAAAGTGTTTAGATGGGAAGATAAGCAATATATGTTCAAACAGGGGGCACTATTCTCAACATGCACTACTTAGAAAGGTTCTCTTTTGAAAAAGTCCCACTATGGGTTGTTCTGAGTGCAGTGGTGTTTACAACTAATGGATCACAACCACAACCAGTTACAGATTCCTTTGTTCCTTCTTCACTCCCACTGCTTCACTTGACCAGCCTAAAAAAAAAAAAAAAAAAGAAAAGTCCCATTATGTTTAATTGATTTTCATCTCTATTCATTTTAGGAAAGCTTTTGTTAAATTAATGTAATTCAGTTTAAAGTTATTAACAATAGAAACATATTTTTTTAATCATGTTTTCTCTTTATCTTTTCAGGTCTTTCTGGTTAGCAGAAATGTTTTTGACATTAGCCACTTCAGGCAAGGAGAGGTTGCATGATAAACTGAACTTGGGGCAAGGCATATGCTTGGTTTTCACAAGATATCCTTGTACGCTCATGATGCTACAGCAGGCGACTTGCTAATTACTAGTATCACCTTGGTAGCCAATGTTCTCTTGGTTCTATGAAACTGCTGCCTGTCCCCTCTGCTTCCTCAGTGTAATTGCCGACAACTATTTACAACCAATGCCCCTTGGCTCAAATTCCCTGATTTCAGTATATCCTAAAAATACTAGGACAAAAGATAAATCTCACCATAGATCCAACCCCATATATGGTGTTGGCATACACTCTTAGCCCTGACTTGTATATATGAAAATAAATTTAGAGAGTCCAAATTCCTACCAAATATTTATTTTCACCTCTGGGCAACCTGTTTTGCTTTTCTCTGGTTCCTGATTACATTCAACAGAAGAGATATCTGAGAAAACAAGTGCACTATTGCCAAGCGTAATTAAAAATTTTTTTTCTTGATCAAGGTTTTGGTGTAATTTAAATTCCTATAGAGACAGCTGAAATTATTTTCAGTGATAGTGTTCATATTAGTACTACTTATGGATGCTCTTTTATAAAACAACAATAATAAAGAACCAGATGTTCTTGGTAAAAACAAAACAAACAAAAAACACTAATCCTCCCTTCTCCCCTCTCTATTTACTGCCCCCCTAAAATTTTGGAAGAGTGTACATTTGCTTCTCTTTTGGCAAAAGATACTAAGCACAGTCAGGCACCCTCCTTAGCACTGAGCATAGCACCAAGGATGACAGCACAGCAGAGGCAGAGGCTGTTTCCCTGGGTGTGGTACAGAAAGCTTGGTAATCATCCTCCTCCTCAGGTAAGCATTTTGGTACTGGCCACAAGTCAGAAGCCGCTTTTTAAAACATTGTAAACATGGAAAATAAAATCTTTTGTTCTTTTATAAAATTATTTATTTAGTTTTTTGATTCAATTATACATGCAATTAGTATAAAATCCTCAGAAGTACAAAAGCCAACCACCTAGTTGCCTTCCACAGGGATTGCCAATGTAGCCCCTTCTGTGTCTTTACAAATATATGTATATATATTTTTATATTTTATTTCTTTTGGACATGGGTATATGTTATATGAAAAGCATATCACACACACCATTCTATATCTAAACACAGGCAATTTTCATTATTTGTTATAGTTATGTTTTGTAAAGTTGCAACTAGCACTGAATTAGCAAATACTGAACCATTGCTCCCAGGGGAAATATAGGGCTAGTCACCCTTTCATCAACTGGTCAGCACATAACCTTGCTTTGTGTATCTTCCTGTTTAAAGATGTCTTACTTAACATATATTATTGATTCATTAACATTGAATTCACTGCCAACAATATTCTAATCCACGCCTGAATGAAGCTTATCTAACACATATATTCTTTCTATAAGGCACAGCATAAGCTTCTGGTGGTTGGTAATACTAACCATTAAGCATTACACTTGAGGGGCCATTTTAAACAGCAGAATCAGCAACATAAAGCATAAAAATGCAAAAAATGTCTCACTAAATGGACCCTAAAAAGGAGACTTGGTTATAGATGAGTGCTGAAACAAGAAGGCAAAGAGTCACCTTGTTCATCCTCAGAGGGGAACATGTGTACCAGCAACTCCAGTTTTTTGCTGCTCTAGGTATGTCCACAGAATAATGGCAGAAGCTCTGTGAGTATTGCTTTTGGGGTAACAAAGAAATTTTAGTTGGCGAGTAGGTGAATTAGCAAATTCTGACTCCATGAATAACGAGGATTGACTGTATTTACTTAACAACATACCCCTGCAATCTTTCCTAATTGTACTCAGAGTGCTGCCTCATTCTTTGGGTTTTTAAATTGTTTATATTTTTGTTGTTGCAAACAATGCTGGGAGCAACATTCTCGTGCATGTTCTTCTGCACATATGTAAGCATAACTGTAGCACTATACATTTCTAGAAATTAAATTTCCAGATCAAGGTATATGTGAATTTTTCATTTTGATAAATACTTTTCCTTGCTGTTTTACTACTTTTTAAATCATAAAGCTGCTCCACTAGAATATTGCTCTCCAGATTTTGTAAACAAACAGGTTATTTTTACATAATTGAAGTATAGCATTCCTTTAAGAAGGAATATCATATTTTAAGTGAAAAAATATAAAACTTGAATTGAGCTCCATCCTATAGGAAAAAGGTGAGTTTCTTTTACATTGATTTTTATGATATGAGACAAAAGTAAGAAAAAAGAAGACGGTGAATTTCATCCCATTTAGTACTGGTTCTGGAACTTGGTAAAAGTCCAACATGTTTCAGGCTGAACATGGTGATTGATAAGTGATGACAAGGTTCAAAAGTGTTCACACACCCAGGCTGCTGCAGGCAGCTCCCATCCCACCACGCATGTATTGACAGCCTACTTATTGGTACCGGCTAATAGGAACATGAATTCCATGTCTGTCCGGGGAAGGAGATATGCTACATGTTCTACCTGTCAAATAAAAATGTGAAAGGAAATACAGAATGACCTTGCACACATTATAGCTGATCTCTTGAGGACTGTAAGATTACTTTCAACTGTGAAAAAAGGAATGTGTTTTGGCACTACTTTGGATCAAGATATTCTAACTTCCGTTTAAACATAAACCCAAGCAAGATGTGTTATTGAGATTTGACCTGTGCTTTGACATTTCCTCCTTTGACCTACATGCCTGCAAGAGTGTGAAAATTTGGCTCTTCTTAATGGAAGAAGAGAGCTTGATGACGCTGCTCATTACAACAGGATCTGGGGACATAAATGGTTTGAAATTCTAATGTTCTTTGAGTAAGAAGCCTGAGGGAAAATGTGGAATGCAGATTTAGGTAGGTGATAAATTCAAGAGTTTTTTATGCTTAGAAAGTAATCAATTCACAACCAGGTTGCGGGGATCAGATGAACTGATGAGAAAGAGGGTGAAACAGCAGAATCAGGCAGTGAGTTGACACAGATGGGACTTAGAGGAGCAGGCAGGCATTGAAATTGAAATGAGCTTGATGTATATGGATTACCAATTATGGATCCAGTAAAAATTGCCAACAAGGGTTAAGGAATAAAGGCAAGGTGTGTAGGCCAAACGTTTAATAAGAAGGATCCACACATTGACCAACCCACTTTCTCATCCTTTGTACTTTTACGTTGCTGTTAGAGTAACAACTAATGTCCATGTTTGGCTACCCTGGAGTCTATAGCTGAACTTAAAGCAGGAGCATAAGGTAGTGAAGGAGCATAAAAAGCTTTAGACACTGTATTTCTCTGTTTCTTAGAAAACTTCTGTTATGTCAAGATTATAAATTCTGATTAAAAAATCCTTCAGAATTCTACTTCTTACAGCATCAGTTATGAAGTCTTCAAAACGTCATAGAAAGGCCATGATTTTTAACCCCACCCATCATTTCCGACTCAACATCCAGTACTCCCAACATACACACACTGATCTCTAGCCACTCCTCAGCATCAGGATTTCTTGAATATGTCATGGTTATCTCATGCCTAAGACGTTGTACGTGCGTTCTCTTCTGCCTGCAACGTCCCCACTCTTCTTGTCCACTTGTAAGACTACCAGTCCAGTATCACTCCTCTTTGAAGTCTTCCCTGTCATGCTAGTAGAGGTGAATTCTTTTCCTCTTCTTAGCACCCATAACACGGCACAAATCACTCTGTTCTTATTTGACCTTTGCTGTGATAGATAATATTGCCATATGACAGATGTGGAAACTGAAGCTTGGAGAGATTATAGCAAAAAGACATGTTCCCTGAGCATCAGGTATTATCCCCAAACTAAAATCACTGTTTAGTCTTCCTCAAGAGGTTTATTTCTCTACATTGTCTAGTATGGCGTATTTGATATCCATTCCCTTTCTGTTTGAATGGGAGTAAAGTGCATGCCTGACTGTCATCTGTAAAAAATAAAGTAATAGGTGAATTTATTTTTAAAGTGAAAAGGGAAATAGCTTTGAATTAAGGGCCAGTAAATTATGCCTTTCTCATGTAGAAATTTCTATATTTTTATCTACTTACATTTATATCTATATAGCATGCAATGGTCTTGTCTATACCCACAATCATAATCATTATAAAAATTCCTGGAACTAGTGCAGTTTACAAACAATTTAGAAATTCCCTGCTCATTGCTTTCAAAACTAGCCATTAGGATGGTAGTCTAAGAATTATTATAGACAAGAGGTATGACTTAACCTAAAGTATGTAATCAACAGTGGTGATGAGACTTACACACGACCTTTCTGATTTTTGGTACACAGCTTTCCCTACCATGCTGTTACATAAACAAATATCAATCTCTTTCTGTGGATTGTTCACATAACTTCTCAACTTAATTTCTACAAATTAAATGTTATTTGGTATCATAATAAAAAATGAGCACTTGTAATTTTGTTTGGATATGAATGTCAGTCTACAAATTCAGGCAAGCAAGAAACAATTCATCTCTTTATTTTCCATAAACCAGTTAATTTTTCCATTAAGCTCTCTCTCTTGCCCAGGTGGGAAAAAAAATAATCTCAGTAATTCTCGGACTTCCCTCCTTTCTCAAAGTCAGGTAAGGGTCTGGGACCTCATAGTGCTAGGTTGTGGGAAGGCCACCTAATCATAGGCCTCCACAAGTTACCCTGAGACAACCAAAATCCCTGACAAGTGGCCCCTTTAGGTCTATGGCTTTCTGTGGCTTCAGTGCCAGTGACTCACAAAGGCTTTTTCTCTCTAGGTCTTGGCTACAGCAAGCCAAGTGACACACCATAAAAAACCTCTCTTCTCCTTTCCTTCTGAGCATATAATCATATATACACACAAACACATATACATATATATATATATACACACACACACACACATATATATCGTTTGGGTGTGGTGGGGTATCCAAAAATATGGCTAAGAAAGTCTCTCTCCTAGTTTTTCTAATTAACTTTCCTCTACTCACAATTTTTTTTTTAAACTTTTTCAACAAACCTGCTAAATTATCTAAGGGCTTAAGCTTTTGGAAACAAAAACAAGAAAGCCTCTCAGACTACTTCTATTTACAGAAGGAAAAAAATTGTCAATCAGTATCTAAAAATCTCAAAAAATAATAATATTATCCATCATTACTTTTAACCTTGCCGTAAACTGCTTTTCCATACCATATGGATGGGTATAGGATATCAGATTAGCAGAAAAAAAAAAAAAAGCATTTATAGTGCAAGACTTTCAAGATATCCCAACATCAAGCCATTGCCTCTGAAAATACGGTTATCATATCAGATATTAACATACACATGAATTTTAAAACAACTGAATCAGTGAACGTGCCTGCAATATTTTAATTACAGTTAGGTCATGTAATAGAATACATTTGATTTCTGAGCTCCTTTAATTAATTTTCTTGAGGAAAGATGTGAAGTCCCTCTGAGCGTTCAATGCTATTGTCCTTTATGAATGCTGAACTTTAGACCTTTTTAGTTATTTTATGAACGTTAGTTTCCTCATATTACTTTTGGGTGGAAAGAAGGCTCTCATGATGGTTTCTGTGTAGAAGGATAATTTTTGTATCTTCTAAGACGTAGACATGTGGGTTAAAAAAAAAAAAAAAGAAGGACATTTTTTGTAAACACTCCTAAAATTGGAGCTTAACATTTGCTTCTCCCCAAAGAGATAGAGTGAGTTCCCTTATTGTTGAGTTTGGCATAGCGGGCATCCCTCCTCGGCCTCTCCCCACCTTCCCTCTGCGGTTAGCTTACCTGTAGAAAGCAGGCCCGCTGGTCCTACCTGCCTTGCAGTAGGTTTGACATTGATAAGCTCCACGTAGGGGCTTCTGCAGTGGCTTAGTTCAGCCTCCAAGAGTGGGCGGGTGAGTTGTCCAACTGTGCTGCCTTGAGAAAGCTGCTGTAGTTCCGCTTCAAAGGCACCTTCACCAGTATTGATTGTATCAGTAACACAGATGATTTCTTTAATCTTCATTCTGTCTAACTTTTTTGTCTAATTCCTTAATTGTTTCACCTTTTGCATGAGGAAAACAATGATATAATTAATAAGGCTTCCTCTAAAACACCAACAATCGCTTTGAACAAGCTCTTTAATTTCTAGAATTAAAAGCTTTGCCTCATATGGGAACAGAAGCAAGTGGCTGAAAAGTTAAAAACAAACAAAAAAAAAGTCAATAAACTCTTCAACACATTGCCAAATAAAGATGGCTGCATTGTCTTTTATTACTTAATTGAATTTCTCAATTAAGGTCAACTAAACCTGGTGCTTATTTTTTTGTCATAGTTAAATTTGTACAGTTAAGTTTGTTTTGTGAATCACTTTTAAATTTCCAATTAAAAAACAATCTCACTTATTTCGCAAATATTTTACCATTTTTGAACATACCCAGACATTGCATTTATATCCTTATAGCAAATTATTCTTTTTCCCTTCCAGCTCTTTCATCAAACACATTTCCTATAGTGGTACTGGTCAGCATAGCCTTTGCCTTTTGAACATTTGCAGTAATATTAAAAGTGGAGAATAAGAAAATGCCAACTCGTCCATTTTAGATTTTATGAATGTAGTAGCAGAACCATTCCAGAACCAAGTTAAATATAATATTTTCCAGTCTTCCGTGGCAAGATATGGTCTCAAGATAGAATTCTCAGCAGAAATCCCCAAGAAGTAGTTAGTCTTTTCCTCCACCAATTAAAAAATGATTGGTTTGATGAAAATAATAATGAGAATCTAGCTTTATGCCTTTTTGCTAGGCTTATAGATAGCCTAAATGTAGAGACCAAAATGAATGCAGGTACAAAGAAGTTGAGTTGTTTTTTTCCAATAATAGTTAATATTGACTTGAAATCTGGAGACAACTAAAAGTTGAATGATAAGGCAACTGAGTACAGATATAATTTCAAACCTTGCCTATATATGTGTAAATGTTATGTAGATTTCTTAGATTCCACATTAATCATATTATGTTGCTTGATATATAAATGTAATAGAAAAATAACTCAATATAAGTATGCAGTTTAAATAGTTTTGTTTATGTACATTCCACATTTATCTTTTACTTACTAACTTTTCAGTTAGGGTGACAAAATTAAAATGAACTGTCTGTTCAATTGTTATTTAATAGTAATTTAAAATTCTAATTTCTTAAGCAGTGTTGGCCCTGTAAGAAGTGAATTTTTAACTTAAAGCCTTTTTGTATTACTAACCTATACTTATGACACACTCACTCCTTCAAAGCTTCATTTGCTTAGTACTGAGATTCTTATTTTTCAAGATAATTGCTATCTCATTTACCAGACTGACTCTGATTATACATTAATAGCCCTAATAAGTTAGCGGAGGATGATGAGGTCTCTGACATATTCTTTGGAAATGGGTGATTCTAGTAGTGAGATTTTTAAGTATTTTATCAAACTAACAGAAGACCTGTTTGTGGTAATTTAGAACATAATAGGCCAATAGAAGAGGTATTTGAAGTAATTTAGAAGTTTTGCATAATCCTTTAGTCAATCATTTATACATTGGATCAAGCATTTCTTCAGCATTTCTACCGTATATCAGAGCTTGTACTAAGTGCTAGGATTGCAGAGCTTCTTGCAGCTTTCCAGGTCATCCATGTAAGCATCTAATCTATCCATTCTATCTGTCTATCCACCTAGCCACCCATCCAGCCATTAGTAAACATCTTATATATGTGAGTCATCTGTTCAAATGTCTGTCTCTCCTGTTAGAATATTAGTTCTATGTTAGAGTTTCCAATGTCACATGCTCATACCATAGCACAGTGCCTTGCACATAGTAGTTCAATAAAGCTCAATAAATGTTTGTTGAGTTAATAAATGAATGTGCCAAGCCCTATGCTCAATGCTGGGGAAACCAAATCAAATAACACTGTGTACTTGCAGTACAGTATCTTAATGCCTATTTGGGAAATTACAGTAGAAACAATCTTGTCATCTGAGTGATAAAACATGAACCTTGGCGGGGTGCGGTGGCCCACGCCTGTAATCCTAGCACTCTGGGAGGCCCAGGCGGGCGGATTGTTTGAGCTCAGGAGTTAGAGACCAGCCTGAGCAAGAGCGAGACCCTGTCTCTACTAAAAGTATAAAGAAATTACCCAGACAACTAAAAATATATAGAAAAAATTAGCCGGGTACAGTGGCACATGCCTGTAGTCCCAGCTACTTGAGAGGCTGAGGCAGGAGGATGACTTGAGCCCAGGAGTTTGAGGTTGCTGTGAGCTAGGCTGACGCCACGGCACTCACTCTAGCCTGGGCAACAGAGTGAGACTCTGTCTCAAAACAAAACAAAACAAAACAAAAAAACATGAACCTTAATGTTCTTACTTCTAAAGAAGAACCTAATTTCTTGTAAGTAAATTTTCCTATCTCAACACCATAAGCCTATATTTTATTTTCCATATTTTTCTCATTGGCTTATTAATACTTTATCACATCGGACTTATGATCAACACCTTCTTTTGTTCCCTCTGATAACATTACAATCAGTCAAATACTTTTTATGTACTAATAGCCCTTCCTTCCTTTCTTCCTTCCCTCTTTGTCTCCCTTCCTCCCTCCCACTCTCCCTTCTTTTCTTTCCTTTTATTTTTTCATAAGTCACCATTAAATTGAAATAATTGGATATATCTCTAGATTAATACCTGGCTTTTAATATATATCTGAAGGGTCTCTGAGCATTTGAAGGCCATCATTTCTTAAAAGACTTTATTTCATTGTCATGTTTATGTTTGTCTACTGATGATAGGGTTGGTAAACTTTACATATTACATTAAGGTAAATCTCTGTCAGAGAGCTTGCACTGGTTCTTAAATTTGTAGTTCAGATCTCTGAAACTTTGGCAGAATAAGCCATCTCCCTAGTACCTTCCTTGCCAATTAATGCAGCTTAACATCTAATTCCATGCACATGTTGAAAATGCATAATATCTGCACTGAGGCTTGACCAGAGGATACACACCTAATAAAACACATATCTGCATTGTGTGTGCTTACATTTAGAGCTAACCAAAGTAATGAAGTTATCTTCAATGTTCTCTAAGAACAGTTTCGATTTTTACAGCGAAAATTGAAGTGCATGCAATAAGCTGCTATGAAAAGACAAACATCTCTGAGGAAACATAAGGTATGTGAATAGGAAAATATTAATATTCTTATTAGAATGACCACTTCCCCAGGTGCCACGCTGAATTAGATCACAGTTGGAACTGGGACTGTCTCAGGAAAGAATGCTGAATGGCAGGTAGGGACCGTTGGCTTCTTGGCCTTTTTGGACCTTTGCACAATTCAGTGACTTTTTATTAATTATGTTGTCAGTGCAGCAGATCCTGATAACCTGAAAGAGTCCATCTACTCCTTGGAGGAAAATATAATGGAAACATCTACAAAGTGTTTGCCAACCAAGTACTTGTCAGAAATATTTACTACCTACCTAAGTTAGACTGAAAATAAAGGAAGTCAAGAAAAAATATGGAAATTTTTCTGACTAGAGATCCTTGTGCTCACAATGCAGAAAACTCAAAAAAATTTGAATTGCTGACATGTGAATTTGTTTCCTTCCTATTCCTGAAATCCACTTAGCTTGTGCAAAACTAGAAACATGGTATTGTGGCACTGAATACTGGCAGGAATCATAGAAGGGCAAACGTTAGTTTCTACCATTTCTTTTTATTCTTAAAAAACAGGAAATAATTAGCATTTCTACATTTCATCATAGAAATAAATGCATTAGATTTTCTAACTATATGGTGAAATGGATCAAAGGTTGAAAACTTAAACCTAACTTGGATGAGTTAAGTAAAAAATATACATTTTTTAAAAAACTTGGCCTTTTAGGACATCTACATTAGCTAACTAGTCAGTTTGAAGATATTTCCTTACCATGTAGACATTAATATTGGGACAAAATAGACATAAACCTTAGGTTTCCAGAAAATAACAAGGGATGCACATACATTTGATATGCATTATGTGTGACATCTATCCCAAAATGTAAAAACTATATTAATATCTAGTAAACAATATTATATAAAGAAGACAATGTTAAGGGGAGTGTGCCTCTTGAAACACATTATTTGTGATCATAAGATTAATTATGTACCAACTTTTTCACAGTGGAAAAAGCTATAATGGCTTTCTGATTATATGAATTATACATTCTCAGAAAATAATATACTTTAATAAATAAAACAATAGAGAAAATGGGAAAAAGAAAGAAAATCATCACACCAAATCCCACAACTCAGAGATAATCATCATTTACATCTATCAACCCTTGAATATTTCATAAACACTTTATAGTCAAGTCCAAAGCAAAATTGAGATCTTTTCATCATAGATGTGCTTATTGTCCTGCATTCTCCATTTCAGAAGTATTAATTCAGCTAGCTTAAGCAACAAACCCAGGATTAATGCCCAGTTTCTCCTTCTCCCCCATATCCAACATTCAGGTGGATCAAGATCATTTCTCCTCCCTCAAGCATTCATATTTATTCACTGTCCTCTCCTTTAAACTTCCACCTTCTGATGCAAACAAACATTACTTTTTATCTGTTCCATTCAACAGCTAGCAGTCTTTCCACACCTCCTTAATTCCTTCTCATCCAGTGGTTCCCAGATGGGGCAATTTTGTCAACCAAAGTATGTTTGGTTGTCATTTTGGTTTCATAACTAATGAAGGGTGATACTGGCATTTTCTAGGTGTAAGTCAAGGATACTGCTAAACTTCCACAATGCCCAGAAAATCCCTCCCCCTCCACAGCAAAGAATTATCTGACCCAAAATATCAATAATGCTGAGATTGAGAAATATTGACTAATTCATTCTCATCACTGCTGCCAGAATTATTTTGCAGAAATGTAAGTCTGATTAGGCCAATCTCCCACTTGTAGTCTTAGCATTGTTTTTAGATTTGCATTCAAAAGTTTTAAGCTGACCTAGATGAGGGATATATGTATGCACATATATGGTCATTAAGTGATGTAATGGACATTGAAAACTAAGAAGGGGAGAGGGTGGGAGATGGTGAGGAATAAAAAACTGTGTATTGGGTACAATGTACACTATTCTTGTGATGGGTACACTGAAAGCCCTGACTTCAGCACTATGTAATTCATCCATGTAACAAAAAACACTCATACACCTTAAATCTATTGAAATAAAAAAAAAAGTTTTAAGCTGGCCTACCTGTCGACCTTACCAGATTTGTGATGTAAAACATTCCTTCACATTTGCCAATGTCGGAAAACACAAAACTTTTCAAAAATTTTTGATCCCACTATATTCTTTCTGGGGAATGTGTTTGTATTTGTTCTATCATCTGTCTGGAATGACTCTCAACCTTCTCCCCCTGTTTGGCCTAGGAAATCCTACTCATTCTTAGGTCTGAGTTTAAATGTCATTTCTTCAGAAGCTTTCCTCAATTCTTGAGACCAAATTAATTCTCTCTGTTGTACCAGCAAATACATCTTGAACTAGAGTTACAGAGTAATAAGATTGAGAAACTTCTAATTAGGTTAGTCAAGAAAAGTGAGATAAAACAAATTACCAATATTATGAATAAAAGACAGGATGTCAGCACAGATTCAAAAGACATTAAATGTATAACAATGAAATATTATGAATAATTGTATATTAATAAATTATACCACTTACATGAAATAGGCCAATTCCTTGACAGACAAAAATTACCAAAGTGGACTCAAGAAGGAATAGAAAACATAAATAGCTTTATATATATTAAGGAATTTGAATTAATAACTAAAATCTTCCCACAAAGACAACTCTAGTTCAAGATGTATTTGTTGGTGTATTCAATTGGACACTTACCAAAAAATCAAACACACACAACACAAATCCTACCAAACTTTTTCAAAAGAGCATGAAGGAATACATTCTAGCTCATTTTGTGAGGGCAGCATTATTCTGAAGTGAAAAAAATCTATCAAACACTTTATCAACAAAGAAAACTATACATCAAGATCCCTCAAAAGTATAGGTATGAAAATGTTTAAATCAAATATTAGCAAATCAAATCTAGTGATATGTAAAAAGAAAGGATAATATATCATGACCAAGTGGTATAATGTAAGGTTGTAGGAAATCATGTTAGTAGAACAAAAGAGAAAATCCATATGACCATCTAAATAGAGCCAGGAAAAGCATTTGACAAGTAAGTATTCAATAGCCATTCATGAGAAAAATATCAGCAAATTAGGAAGCGAAGAGAACTTTTTCAATCTGTTAAAGAGCTTCTATAGAAGAAATAGGGCACTGATGTCAATCTTACTCATGAGACTGGATAGTTTTGCTCTAAAATTGTGAATATAGCAAGATTGTTCCCTCTCATCAGTCTTACCTAACATCTCAACAATAAGGTACAAAAAAGAAATAAAAGACATTTAGATTGGACAGGAAGAATCAAGTGTCTTTATTTGCAGATCACATAATTGTTGTTTAGTAATGCTAAGAAATACACACCAAAGCTATTATATTTAATAAGTGATTCTAACAAAGTTACAGGTCAATAAATTAAGTGCCAACTTTATTTTTATTTACTAGCAATAAACAATTAGAAAAAAATTTAAAAGTATTTATAATGACATCAAAAACACAAACTAAGTAATGATAATTTTAGCAAAATATGTGCAAGAATGGTACACAGAAAACTACAAAATATGGGCTGAGAGAAAATGAGAAATAGAGTGCTATATAAAATCATACACTGAAAGACTCACATTTTTAAAAAGTCAATTTTCCAATCTCTTACTACTCAATAACAAGACAAGCCAAAACAGCAAAATCTGTAAACAGATACAACATAAAAGACTGTACACGGAATGGCCAAAAATCATGAAAAATTGCTCAATATCATTAATCTTCAAATTAAAACTATGATCAAATACCATTACATGCACACTATAATGATTAAAAGTATACCAAATATTTATGGACAAACTTGTACACAAATGTTATATTATCTATATTTATGATCATCTTGATTGGAAAAATCTCAAATGTTCTTCAGCAGTTGAAGGAGTAAACAAATTTGTGTGTACACATACAGTGGAATCCTACTCACCAATATAAAGGAATAAACACATTGATATGTGCAATCATCCAAATGAGTCACAATAAAATCCTGCTGAGATAAAGACATCAGATATAAAACCTGCTGTAAAATTCCATTTCTATAAATCTTAAAAAAAATTAATGTAGAGTGATAGAAAGCAGGTCAGCATTGGTCTGAGCTGGGAATAGAAGGGAAAGATTGTTGGGAAGGAGCACATAGGACATTTTGGGGTTGATGGAAACACCATATTTCTCAATTATGGGAAAGGATACACAGGTGTATAAATTTGTCAAAACTTATCCAAAGGTACACTTAAAATGGGTACGTATTATTTTATGCCAAGAATACTTCAACAAAGTTGCTTTCTTTAAGTGTATTTTCAAGGAGAAGGTATCAGTAAAGAGTCTTGAGCTGAAGAATATAGGTGAATTTATTTATAAGCATACACAGTACAACCTGGAGACTCTTAAAAATGATTGAGTAGATGTGTGGTTGTGGAGCTTGGAGCTATAGCAATTTATACAGGTGGATTACAGAACTAGTAAAATGCGATGTGGCAAAAATGCTAATATGACCTCATTCATTTTTGTAGGCCAGTTAGGTCTAAAGATATGTGAATTAAACCCAAGGAGACAAAATCATTTTTCCCCTTAGGTTTAAAAAAACAGTACTTAATAGGTTTTCTAATACAATTTAATTGTGGTTCTCTCTGGAAATAGAAATGTAGGTATCACACATCTTAAGGCATCTAAAATGTGTTATAAATTCAATCTGCATAGATATCTATGATTATGAGAGTAATAAAAATAATTTGGAATTGTAAGGCAATATTTTAAAAGTTCATACAGAACCATAATACTAGAGCTAAAAAGGATCTAGAGATACTTAATCCAATTTCTTCATATCAAATATGGGTGATTGAAGACTAGTTGGATGGTGACAGATTACATTATAATCCTGGATTTTTTTAGCTTTCTCTCTATCTAGGCCCTTTGACTTGTGGTTTTCTAGTTCCTCACATAAAAATTCAGTTATCTTTCCTGATCCCTGGCATTGGCATTTGGCCAGATGATTTGGTTAATAAAATAAGGCAAAAATAATGGTATGCCAGTGCCAAGCCTTGAGTGGATGTAGAGAGGTTCTCTGATGTTTGCTATCACCATAAAAGGAGGTGATTCCCAGGTTGATCTACTGGTCCAAGGAGGAGGATGAGACAGGTGGAGCAGAGTTGTCTCAGGTGAATTGTCCCATCTGAGCCAAGTCTAGAATAGCAGATTCCTAGGCAACCTGCAGAAACAATTGCACACCAGTGTTCCCCTATTGGCTTTCCAATATCCAATAAAATAACTTATTCTGGAAGAGTCCAGGGATGATATGACGAAGGCCATGGTGTAGAAGTACTCAGTTTTTTCTAGTGTTTTCCCACTCATTGGAGAATGGATTTGCACCAAAGTATGTAAGAGTATAAGACCCAAAGCAACAATGTAAAGAAAACAAAGTTGGCTTTGATTTACAATGAATCTACCAGAAGTTGCTTTGGTTTACATTGAATCTATCAGAAGTTAAGTATTTTCAGGTGTTAAAATCCTTTACTTTGAGGACAGCACAGTTTGAACGCTGAACTCCTCTATTGTACATTGTGTGGTCATATTGTAACTGACTCTCAAGCTGTGGGAAAATAGGAGGCAATTTCAAAAGAATAAAGATCAGAGAAAAAAAGCCCTTGTTTCTTAGGAGAATACAATCCTTGGTGTCATTTTTTTCAGTAGTTATATTTTAAAATAAGACATAGATAAAATGTCTTCATTCAGTTGAGTGAGAAGGAAGATTAGAGAGCTCATTGAGAAATGAGAGTTGCAAAAAACATCATGATGTCCTACTCAGGGTAGACCAGCATTACCCTCTCTTGGCCATGTGGCTACTAACCATCATGGCCAAGGTAATCAGGTAATCTGTAACTTATCCTTGGGGGAGGCCTTGGAGAGTGAACATAAGGCCCAGTAGGGGCTAGATCAACTCAGATAACAATATGGCAAGCCTGAACTAAGCACAGATGAATTCAATACATTGAAAGCAAATGATATAAAAAAGAAAATCACAAGTTTTCTGATCAGACAGGATAAAATATTTCTTAAGTAATGCCAAATGTGAAATAGATAAAGATAAATGAAATTAGTCACAAAAATAGCAGCTATGTCAGCATATAAAGGATAATCCTTACGTATTTGAAATCTGACATTAACGAAGCAAATGGAAAAGAATTTTTGCAGTTGGCAAAGTTAAAATGTCTGGGGGATGGTCACACTTGTAGATGTGATTCGGGTGGTGCTAAGGCAATTTATGTAACCAAAGTGTTTGCACCCCTATAATACTCTGAAATTAAAAACAAACAAACAAACAAACAAAAAACAACAATAAGGACAGCCTGGTGTGGTGTGGAATACCATAAATCCTTTGGTAGCCACCATAAGACTTGGCCAGGGTGCATGTTGGCATCTCAACAGACTGACAGGGGGAAAATGAAGTAAGTGAACTGCGTGAAGCTAAGGTTAGGGATAATTACTCAAAGGGACTGGCCTCAAACGGGGGCACTGGTTGCTGTCTTGTACTTCTGAAATTAAAAAGCAAAACTAGTTTCCCTGCAGTATAGGTACCAATTCTTCTTTGTAGGTTTGGTAAAATTTAGGCTAGTTTAAGGCAAAATAAATATTAGGAAGATGCAGAGTTACCTTACAAAACTGAAGGTTGTGCACTACAGTTTGGTCTCCAGGGGGATTAATGAGAAGTCCATGCTTTCACACTTGTTTCATTCTTCTGGAGCTCACGGCCTCTTGCCTCTGCTTTTCCTTGTATATTGGCATGACATCTACAAGGCAGTCTACCTTCACCTACTTTTCCATGATATCAGCAGAAGATGCTAACCTCATACCTGCTAGTGTTGCTTCACCTGTTAGGAAGACTTCTAGGCTGACCTGGAATCTCAAACTCTAAATTTTCAGGAAAAAATAATTTATTTGTTTAGCTTCAATGCTGTGCCCATTTCTGGTCTACCAGTTAGTCCCCAAATAGGACATTCGTATGGTCATGTTGTATAAACAGAATGCCAGTGGCATTGCTTCCCTCTGTAAGTGGAAGGGGTCAGTTCCCTTAGAAAGAAAGTTATCATGGGCTAGGAGACACCTTTCGAGGTATCTCCTTAATTTTAATCCTTGCACTTAAACAGAAAAAACTATTTGTCAAGAGACAAATAGCTTTCCTTCTTCCCACGTATTCTGAAATGTTCTTGAGTTTATCCCCCTATGCAAAAGCATTCAACCATTTTCTAATGCATGGCAACCCGAAGGCCCAGGCAGTTACAGTGTCCAGAGGAAATGCTCAAAGACTACTGCCACCTTCAAACTACAGCGAGGAGCTACTGCTGGGGGTGGAAGAGAAACTGTCACCAACAAAATCCCATTTAGCACATGGGGCAAAACCAACATCTCTAAGTTAGTATATGCAATCATGTGTCCAAAGGGTAAGCAGCATCCTAAAAAAGAAATGAAAGGATCAACCACTTATTGTGACCAATGTGTGATAATTGGTTTATAAATCTGACCACCCTTTTTTCCCTCTGGAGAGGACTTTTATTGTTCAGGATCTTCAGGGGGCCACTGGAAAAGTTCTAGAGTAGGATTGCTTTATGGGGGATGACATGTGATCTTAGCAGACCACCTCTTTGTACCTTCATAACCAATACTAGGGAGTACAGAGGGGCTCTAATGGACAGCCTTAAAGGTTCTCTTTCATTAATATATAGGTGGCATTTTATCAGATACTACAACCCCTACAACAATAATTTCAGTTTTATCTTGGAGTCTTTAATGTACAATAAAACATCGCAAGAGTTCTTGAAAAGTAATAATCTGGGAATATTCTTGCCTATTTAAACTAAAAACAAGATCTGCATCCTGGATAGTATGAGACTTCAGTCTATTGGCAGGAAATGTGGATGCTCCTCTATCTCTATTATTCCCTTCAAAATGGCCTTAACCTCAGGGCATCACTAAGAATAAAAGACTTGGAGATGATACAGGCTCTATTTACATTTCATCTTTTGAAAATAAAGTCTTTTGTTTTATTTTTACTTTCTGTTTGTTTTGATTTATTTAGGTTATTTTTATTCCATTGGAGCTGGGCTGTGGACAAAGTAACCCATAGTCCTTGGTGGGGGATTAGAAATGGTTCCATATTTGGATCCTCTTAGCTGTTTCTACTCTAATTGCCAGGAGCCTGTATGGTCTCAGTCAGATCATAAACCTTTTTTATTGAAGTGTGTGTGTGGGGGGGCAGCATTTAGTAGCAAAGATCATTCTAGGTATTATTGACAGATGAACCCTCAAATCCTGGTTTATTTCAGTAATTCACATAGAGTCCAGATGGCCACCAGTGGAGAGGACAGTCATTTAGGAATTAGGCTGACTTTGAGCCATCTCTAAAATGTTTTTTTATAAGGATTTCCAGGACTTCTACATCTAATTAGTGGATGGGGAAGAGAGAGATAATTGGTTATGAGGATTCGCATGGCCAATATCCAGAAATGGAAGGTGCCATCCCATTGGCTAGGACTGGGTCACATGTCCGCATCTAATAGCCAAGGAGGAGATGTCTACCTGTATGTCCTGGAGGAGAATGACGTTAATTGAGTGAAGAGCAAGCCATTCTCTGCAATTGCAACTGTTTTCTGTTTTGGTGACCAAATATCTGTTTCACTCTTTCCCCCACACAGATAATTCAACCCCCCCCACCCCCGGTCGCTATTTATGCTCAAAGTCCAGCATTTCTAGGGGTTTCCCAGTCATTTCTATCAGGCTAAAATGTGGCAGCTTGATCCAGTTACCTTAGAACTAAAAAGACAAGTTATCTTGCTCCATATTTTTCTCCACATAATTGTGGACCAGCCACAGATAACAGCAATAAATCTCCCATACAGAAATAGGTCAAATGGTGAAGAGGAGGCAATAACTGGCCCATAAAAGTTACAAAATCTTATTCAAAGAGTGAGAAAAATTCCTTGATTAGAATGTGATTCCATTCTTTCAGAGACACCACCCTGTTTGCTGTTCTCTGCAGCTGGGAAATGCTACTTTTTTATTATTTTCCATGGCCACCTCAGAAACTGACATGGAGAACTGTGCTCTCCTTAGTGCCTACAGTTTTCAGAGCCCGTTTCCTGCTGGTGCAAATCCCAGAGCCTCAAATTTATGTTGATGCTGCTATCATCAAAGGTGTATTAAGTCAGGAATTTTGGTTGCTTTTGGTAATACCATTTCCTTATAAATTTAGTAGACTTGCAGTAGGCTTCATGTGCCAGAGACCAGCAGCCAAAGTTCTTTCCTTTTTCCATATTTCTCAAGCTTGGTTCATGTCTTTTCTTTCTTGCCCTCATGCCTCCTTCTGAGTTTATGGCTTGTCACTCTAATGCCATTCGAAATAACAGATGGGATGGCCACACCCTGAATCTGATCATTTTTTGTAGGGCAAAGAATTAAGGGGCTTTTGCAACTCAAAATCTTTTTCAACCTTAACTCTTCCTGTTAGGGGTCTGAAGGAGGCAGTGTTTTCACTTGCAAGGCTCCAGATTTCTGTATTCTCTTTCTTCCTCCTGGATATAGAAGATTTAACAAATGAATTAAAGAGCCAGGGTACAGTGAGCCTCTGATGAACTGATTTTTTATCCCTGAGTTATTATTTGTAGGATACCTGTCCAAGGCAGCTGCCTACACAGAACATTTGCTTGAGTGAGAAATAAACTTTTAGTATGGTAAGCTTCTGAACTTTTGATTTTTTTGGTCGTATCAGTTAGCCTATCTTGACTGATAGAGGGTGAAGAACAGAATTTTCTCATAAATTTCTTGACTTAGCCATCAGCCTTTTCTCTTTAGTATGTTCTGATTTTCTCCACCTTCACTGTACAGTCTGGAGTAGAGTTTGTCTCTTTCTGGTTCATGTATTAGAGACTTAGCAAGCATATTTTCATATCCTTCCAGTACACTTCCATGGACTGCCAGCCGCATACCCAGTGCAGGAGGAATTCCCATGGTTTACACACCTTCTCTTAGAGTCTATTGCTTGAGACACCATTTCCTGGTAGGAATCTGTTGTGAAGATTCAGAAATACATTACAGAATGGAAGACTAGAACATACAGACGAGCCTTGACATTGGGGAGCAACCAGGCCCTGGAAAATGAGGACCCAGGGCACTCTCTTCCTGGAGCTACCTGGCCTTTACTCTGCTTCTCTGTGAGGGTCAGCTTTATTCTTGTCACCTGCTGACACGTGACCGCGGTTCTTCTGCTGGTATCCGTGCAGTTCCAGAGTTTACGTTACTTTGAGCGAATACCTCAAACTGGAAGAGAACTTCTCAGTCCCAATTCTAAAATCCTGTGGTGTAGCTCAGAAACTGGAAGATTGGATCATGTAGTACAAACATGGCTGAAAGAGGTCTAATCCTTTGAAATGTGAGGTAAATTCCCAGGGGGGAAAAAAAAGAGAAGATTGCAAACCAGACAAATACTTCACAAGATTTATATGCTAACTGAGCACAGTGTCCCGGGGGACTGATACATTCATATCCGATCTGGGCTAATGGCTCAAGCCTACATATGAGACAATAGAATTGTTCCCTTTTATGCAAACAAATAGCCACAGAATCAGAGACCCTATGGTGTAGCTAAGAAAAATTGAATTTATAGTCAGAAGACCTTGTCTTAGTTGTGGTTTTGCTTGTGCTGGAAGCATGACATTAGAAAAGGCATTTAACCTCTTCGGTCTCATATTTTAGTGCTATGAAATTGGGTTAAGGGTCTCACAGGTCCTCTTTGTAGATTTGATAGGACTTTGAACTGGTTGTTTTGACTAAATATTTTGATGAATACTAACTGTTGCTGTGCAGATGGTGAAAGTTTTATTTTTAAAGCCTCAGGCTGCCTTTCTGATAAACTGAGTGAACAAATGTATTCTAAACACCCAAATCCATTAACCTTATACCAGTCCCCACACACTAATTTCCATGCAACAGGATCTTTCCCAAACGGGCACTAATTTCTAAACAATCCAATATGGAAAATCCATAAATTAAACCTTAATTCATTATTAAAACCATATTTGTTAAGATCATACAACTGCCAACTCTGAGAGTCCTATCTGCCACAAATAAGATTTGCGTAAATGTGTTTTTAATCACTTTGTTTTCAATGTACCCTAAGCGTCTTATCTAATCTAAATAAATGTTGGTGCTAATTCATAGAGCAGTCAAACAGTTTCTTCCTCTGTGCTTTGATAGTGCTCAAGAACTCCTTGACTTTTCTCCACACTGTCACAAAGAGCCTGCTGGACGCTCCAGTGTGAAGTTGGTGAAGGGGGTTTGATTTATACAGCTTTAATTCTCTAACCCAGTGAGGGGCTCAGGGAAGCCTTTCCATATTACTTACCCTCTGGCTGCACAGTTGAACCACAATCTTTCCAGTGATGCAAGGGAAGCTGCAAAATGCTAAAAGTATCTCCTGCCCCTTCTTGAAAATTAATCCATTTCATTGAGTGGAGTATTCTCTCAAAGTCCTATTCTTTAGGGAAACGATGGTGATAAGTTAATCTGAAATGAAATGGTGAATGGGGTTCCCTTGATGCATCCTGTTGGCTACCAGTGCTCGCCTGAATTTAGTACACAAATTCCCCATGATCCATATTAGGACTTCCTCTTAAAGTTCATCTCTTGCCACTAAAATCAAGATGCTTTACTTTCAATTATTGTGTAACTCCCTGTGCTTGCTAGGCTACTCAATACAAATGTTTATGTTATTTTCCTTGTAATTCCTTCTCCATATTTTCTACTAGGCAAATACCTAGACATTTAAATGTCAAGCCTCTGTAAAGGGTTTCTATACCAAATTAACACAGTGCGTTATTAACCAGCCTTTGTGTCTTAACTATTCAGTTCTTGTCACTAAAATAGCACTCATTGTGATAATTTATTTTTGCTAGATAATGTGGAACATTGAGAGAAAAAAAATTATGTCTTATTTTTAGCATGTCCCTGAGGCCTACCAGGTTACCTGGCACTTACACTTTACTCAAAATATTTTTGTTAAATAAAAATAAAAAAGTAACAATCTTTGTAAACATTCTGGATAATTACTGTGTCAACTCTAAGGAAATAATGTTTAGTCCAAGAAAAAAATCAAGTCCCTTAAGAAACTGTGGTGTTTAGATCTAAATTTTTATCTAGAAACAATGTTTCCCTCTTCTGCACTCATACAATTCAACTACTGGGGTTTAATATTGTTGCTAGTGTTAAATATTTGGAAAATAGGTGAAATATTTAACCATCGGACTCTCAGTTCCTTGTTTAATTGACTTTCTGTAGAGCAACCAGAGCTTGGAAGTTTTATGTAGGTGTTTGAGAATAATGCCAGATATAACCAAAGCTACTAAATTTCCATTGTATACACAGATCATCATATTTGTTTTGATTTGTCATTTTCTCATGAGAAAAAGAAAAATAGGTCTAATTGTCATTGAGAGTCAGTACATATGAGGAAAGGACATCTGTGAAATGACAGAACAATGTTAACATTTTTCTTCTTGTTAGAATTAAATATGTGGAATAACAACAGGGAGTGTGTAATGGGGTTCTTTCTAGTCTGAAAGAATGCCTGACAATTTAAAATGATTGCATTTTATTTTATTAGGAGACTTTTGTGACTGTCTCTCCTCATCCCAACATTTTTCCTCTTCAGGACAAAAGAAAACAGTTTTTGTTGACATCACTTTAGGTAACACACAATCATGCTGTCTTGATTGTAGAAGACTACTGTTGTAGATCAGCAATGTGCTCAGCTATTTTGGCTTGTAACTGTGGTTGCATGAGTAATTTGGACTTAATTCTAGCTCTTTCATGGTAACTTTAACTGTATTAGTTACAGAGTTGAGCTAATATATTTTTTAAATTGCCCAGTTAGAAGAAGATTAATCCCAAAACATCGTAATTTAGGAACAAAGGCCAAGATATCTTTGCATGAGGTGTTTGCATTTGGAATCTTTTGAATAGGATAAGTGTAAAAGCGTGGCTTCTTTTATTGTTTTCCTGTCTTTCTAGGCCTGTTAAACTGTCCTTCTTTGCCAAAGTTCTACCCTTTTTTGTAGAACTGATGATCTAAAACGTGATTTTCAGATGTGTGACCAAGTGAAAATGTATTATATTAATAGTTAAATACCACTAATTACAGTTGTTCAATGTGTTGACAAAAGCTTAAGGAATAAAGATCTCATGGCTACTCTTTTATTTAATTTTTGTTTTCTCCAGTTTTGTACTTTTAGAGAAAAATAGCATTGGACTTTTTTCTTAACTGTTTGCTAACAGTTCCCTGTTGTGCCAATTTATATTTCTTTTCATTAGTGTTTCTGAAAGTGTGGTCCCTGAACCAGCAACATCAGCATCATCTGCAAACTTGTTAGAAATGCAATTCTTCAGACTCCACCCCAGATTTACTGAATCAGAGACCGTGGAGTGGGGGCCAAGATATCTCTTTAATGAAGCCCTCCGGGGGCTTCTGATGCACCATGCTGAAGTGTGAGAACCACAATTATTGGATGTTTTTTAACTTTTTCCCTTCCTTTAGTTAATACATTGGGTTCATGTCATTTTAATGTTCTCCAGTTTTATTCTTTAATCTGTCCTGGGAAGTCACATATTGTCATTTCTGATGCATTCTATAGGTCAAGACAGCCACAAAGTTCTGTCTGGGCTTAAGGGGGGGAGGCAGAGTCTCCATATTTTGATGACAGAGTAGAGAGCTTACATTATAAAAAGAATAAGCAGAATGGGAGATATCATTATGCCGTCTTTGAGAAACACACTAAACAACACCCTGTGAACTCCGGATATATTTAAAAGTGGAAAGCTGAGAATCAGTGTGGTTATCACTGCTTAAAACAAGGCATTAGTGAATGAATAGGTAAAAGCAGCACTAGTCTTTACAGACCCAAACTAGGAAGACTTTATGTTCACTGGAGACTTTTTGATCTAGGAAGTTTTCTTTTCCCCTTAAAAAAACCCTCTTGCTACATTTAAGGCATCCAAATGAAATGGTAATTTACCAGTATTCTGGCCATAGTCTGTAAAATGAGGAAAATATTCAAAAAAGAATAAAGAAACTCGGATCTACCAGGTAATAAAAATTGAGGCTGTAGGTTTACAATTTCCCTGGAAAGGAATATGTGGGTCCCCTAAAGTATCAGTGAAAGCTCTTTAGGCAATACAACTGGTCTTTGGGAATTCTGAGCCAATGTGCATAAAGCGCTCATTTAGGTTTCTGGAAATTAAAAATGGCCCTAGGAGTATGAGAGAAGAAGATTTTCCATGTTATACGTGCAAGCATAAGGAAAACAAAACTCAGCATCTTGGAATGAAGAAAAGTGGGAATTAGGCAAGAAATCAAAAAGAATAATCAATTTAATAGACTGAGTAGAAAAATCCATGCCCAAGGCAATAAAATACAAATAAATTCTAAAGCCACAGGGAAGAAAGACAAGGGCCTCAGAAGACTCATGGGCCCCTGTGTTTAGCAGTAGGCCTGTTGTGGCCCATGGCCTTATTGCTGATTGATGAGATTACAAGGTGAGATTGAGCATTCAGTACTATTAATTACTAATAGATTATAAGCACAAGTTCATAGATCAGTTGAGCATTTCTGCTGATCTGGGCCAGGCTTGGCTGATCTTGGCTGAAATCCCTCAGGCATCTGTGGCTAGCTGGCTGCATGCAGAGAGGACAGACAGCTTTGCTGTTTTTGACGGGGCATGTTCCCATGTCTCTGTCCTTCACTGGCAAAAGTTAAATGAACCAGCTCTACCCCATGAGGTCTTCTTCACCTGGCACCCGGGCATGGATTCTGCAAGGCCTTTTGAAATTTAGAGTTGGGACATGAGCAACTTCATTTCCTATGCATTTTACAGGAATCTAAGGCCAGCTTACATTCAACGGGTGGAGAAATAGAATACATTCCTATATGGGAGCCGCTGCAGAGTTACCTTGAAAAGGAGAATGGGTATAAATGAAGAGAATAATTGTGGCCATTATTACAATCTACTATAGCCACTGATAAGACTGAGCTTAATTTCCAGGGAGAGGAGCTTGACAATGAATCTGCAAACAAGAAAGCAAGGAAACAGATGAATAAATAAACAGGCAAAGTGATATTAACACCTAATAGGTAAAATGAAAAAAATAAAACACTTGGGGAAAGAGCACTCTAGGCAGAGAGAACACATATATAACTGTTTTGGGTTGGAATGTACCTGCATGTTTGAGCACAGAAAACAAAATCAGTGTGGCTGGAGCGTGGGGATCCAGGGGAGGGAAGGGTAGATGAGGTGTGTACGTGTGAAGGTTCAGATCATACAGGGCTTTGAAAGACAAAATACTGTAGAGTTGGTCTTACGTTGTAAGCATGGCAAGTTGTTCATCAGGGAAGAGACCTATTCTAAGTTAAACACTATTTTGAGGCTTCAATATTGTAGATGTCCTCAAATGACCCTTATGGTTAAAAATATTTATTTTTGACTATTTTTTTATGCTACTTGTATTTTTCCCTATCAGTTGCAATTTTGGCTGCTAAGAGTGCTCTTAGCAGGCCTTTTGTCTGGCAAATGCTGCTCAGTGGCCTCATGTTACCTCAATGAACCCAAACTGGCCACCATGGGGGAGAGAGAGAGGTGCAGAATCCAGGGAAAAGGGAGGAGGTATTATAACTGGCACCTAGAGAGCTTCGTTCTACCTCCATGTTTTTCTCTGTGGCAAATAACTAAGAAACATAGGAATGAGTGAGTGCATTTATTGTGAGACAAATTTGTGATTAAGTTTCTATGTATAAGATCGGTGGGAGCTACAAAGGTTATTAAGCTTTTACTTGATGTTTTTACACTCTAGAGATCTGGAGAATAAGATTCTTCTGGGTAGAACGCTATTAAATTGTAGTGTGGAAGTTATATTATCTCTGTCAGCAGCTGCTCTGAGAGAAACACTGACTGAACAACAATCTTCCAAGCCATGCCTACACAAGACCAAAATGCCAGTTGGGAACAAAGACATAAATTAGGATATTGAAGTCAAATGTAGACTCACACACACACATACATGCACACACACATCAAAACATAAAACCCATTTCCTAAACCAATGTCTTCTGAATTTTTCATGTCATGCTACATGTAGAAAGTGATAGTATTTGTACAGCACACTAGGATAAAAGATAATGCTTCTCACTGAAGGAGATGATTATATTCAATGACTTCAGCCTTCACAGATTGTATCTTGCTGCCCCATGAGATAAGGGGACCCCAATCCCTGTATATGTATGTAGAGCTTGTAAATATGCATAACTTACTCCTTGTACCCAGGTTATAAAAAAATAAATAAATATTAATAAACATTTTATTGTATGTGAACCATTTAAATTTTGAATGCAGATATTTTTTGATGTCATTGATCCAAATTTGTCTTATTTTGGCTTTTTGTAGGCAGCACTGTTTTGAGCTAGTTCCTAATTTTTTCAGTATTTTTTTTTTTTTTTTTGAGATAGGATCTCACTCTGTGGCCCAGACTGGACTGCAGCGGTATCATCATAGCTCTCTGCAACCTCTAACTCCTGGGCTCAAGTGATTCTCCTGCTTCAGCCTCTTGAGTAGCTGGGACTACTGTTGTGCACCACCACGCCTGACTAATTAAAAAAATTTTTTTTAGAGATGGGCTTTTGCTATGTTGTCCAGGCTGGTCTTGAACTCCTAGGGCTCAAGAGATCCTCCTGCCTCAGCCTCCTGAAGTGCTGGGATTACAGGCATGAGTCACCACGCCTAGCTCTTTCAGTATTGACAAAGTTCTTAAAAGGTGAGGACTAGAACTTGTTAAGAATAGTTGCATGTTTATATGGTGATTCTGAATCAACATAGCAATGGGGAAATGAATTTGTATCTTTGCAATGTTATTTTCATTAGCAACATGTTTTCTTGGTTAGCTGTATAAAATGAGTACATCATTCTTGACATACTCTTCCTGGCACACTTGTTTACAATAGTTCAGTAATCACCAAGATACAAACTAGCAGCATGCTGTGCATATGATGAGTTTTAGTGCCACACAAGTAGCCATGTTTACTTAATTTGGAAGATAGTACAGTAATTTTCCACTTAAAATTCTGTCTGAAAGTCTATAATAGAAACTATTTTCTTGGTTGTGGCTTTTTCTGCTGTAACATTTGTTGTTATTTTGGTTTTGGTTATGCACTGCTAGCCTTGTTTTCCCTTTTGCTGTATTTGAATTAGATACTCCTAATTATGCAGTGGCTTTGAGAATATACCTTAAAAGGCATTTTTTTTTTAATTTTCTAGATGAGTGTTTGTAGTTCTGCATGTTCAGGTAACTATTTCTTACAGCTTTATTGATTTGGGTCTAATTACTTGACCCAATTTGTGTCATCTCTCTGTATTAAGCATGTTTTATGGCTTTTGTCTCAGACTGTTAGTCCATACTTTGTTAATGATGTTTTTTAAAGGTTACATATATTTTCTATTAGAATAACTATTCCTTAATTCATCATTTTAAAATTTGCAAGTCTATTTTCTAGGCATTAAATATTGCTGTTATCATTAATATTACCAGCAGTATGTTAAGGAAGCAGCAATATGCTGGATAACATAGAGCATACGGAAGTAGATGTTCTACTTCTACAGCCAACTAAAAATTTGAAGAAAGCATTGTAATCTCTTGTCTACCATCCAGTTGAGAAAATGAAACTTTTGGGGCATGAATTGAGATGAGTTTCCTATATTTCACACCTATGTATTATATCTTTAACTATCCATGATGCGAGTGAGCCAGTTGCCACACATGATGGGGGTATAATGAAGCATTTGGCTCCAGGAGTTGAATTTTGCTTTATTGGATGCAGATTCAGAGTCTCCTTTCTTTTCATGTACATTTTTGATGTGGAGCAAATGAATGTAGCGGTGGTAGGAGACATAAGAAGAAACATCTTCATGGATTATTTTTTGATGTGCTGTTGATTTTGGTTTGTTAATATTTTATGGAGGAGTTTTGCATCTATATTCACAAGGGATATTGGTCTGTAGTTTTCTTTGAGTGGATTAACAAACATGTGGTCTATATATACCATGGAATACTACTCAGCCATAAAAAGGATGAATTAATGCCTTTTGCAACAATTTGGATGGAACTGGAGACCATTATCCTAAGTGAAGTATCTAAAAAATGGGAAAAAAACACCATGTGTACTCACTATTAAATTGGAACTAACCGATGAGCACACACGTGCACAGAAGGAAGTAAAACTCTGTGGAAATCAAGCAGCAGGGAGAGGGGGAGGAAGGGATGGGTAAAAACCTACCTAATGGGTATAATGAACACTTTCTGGTGATGGGCACACTATAACCCTGACTCAAGCATTACAAAAGCTATCTATGTAACCAAAAACATTTGTACCCTGTAATATTTTGAAATAAAAAAAAAAAGAAGAAGAAATATCCTTCTGCAGAGAGCATGCATGTAGACTCTAGTGTTTGCTGCTGCTCCATCTGCCTTCTTGTCTATAAGGTATTCTTAAGAAATACACACAGAGGCTCCCAAGCTTGTACATGGTAGAAGACAGCTGGCCAAGCTTCTCCAGAGCATGTGAGAGAAGTTAAGGGACTAGGCCGGGTATTTCCAATTGCTGTGTCTCGAATTCCATATTAATGAAACGTTTCTCAGGATTTGCAAATATGAATGAATGATAGTCATTCATATAAATCCTCCCACTTCTAAATTGCTCACGAAGGGGGACAACTGCACTCATTCAGGGCAAATAACTAGGACCTTGACAGCAGTGAATATTGCTATGACTCTTTTGTAGAGTTTATCAGGTAGTTTGGGTTTTCTTTGATCTTTCCCTTAGGCCAGCTCCAGGTAATGGCAAATTTGCTTTCTAAATGTTTTTCAAATATATCTTCCTTCTCTCCATCTACAACTACTATCTTAGGTGACACCCTCATCATCTTGCACCCTGACCACTGAAACAGCCTATTAACCAATTTTTCTAACTTCAGCCTTGTTCCCTCCCGTCAATTCAGTCTGTCATTGAACCATCAACTTTAAGATAGAAATCTGACCCTGTCATTTTTTTGTTGTTGTTTAAAACTCTTGAGTGGCTCCCATTGCCCAGAGGATACAATCTAATTCTTTTAACATGGACATTAAAGCTCTCCATGAGGGATTCTCCTCCTGACTCCACCTTGGCCTTGGCAACACTGAACACTTGTGCAGTTTCTCTTTTTCATGCCTTTGCTCATGATGTCCTATATGCTAAGAATATATTCTTCCCCCTATTCACACTGACTCTTTTTCACCCTCTAAAAGTCTGAACAGATATCAGCTCCTCCAGGAACACTCCCTACTCCCCTCTAGGCAGGACTATACATCCTTATTCTGTGCTCCTATCCTATCAATGCACATACTTTGTCATGACTCTATGTGTTCATCGGTGTGATCATCTTTGCTGCTATACTACAAACTCTTTGAGGATAGAGAATAAATGTTATTTTTTTGAATTATTGGCTTCTTGGCAATAATGTATGTGACACATTAAAGGCACTCACTTCCTGTTTGTGTATTGCATAAACGAAAATGCTTCTGTGAGTGGATGAAATCCCTATGACGCAAGGGTGAGACAGAGAGAGAGAGAGAGAGAGAGAGAGACAGGAGAGCAGAAACCTGGAATGAACCTTTAGAAATTCCCATGAATCATGTCCTTTATTGTAATCTATTTCATCTTTCTCTTCTAGTTCTTATCTTTAGATCAAGGGCTATAGCAGGATATCCTGCTTTCTCTGAACCACCTCAAAATGAATGGTGTGGTTCTCAACACACACTGTGTGTTCAATAAATATTTGTGACTGATAAACCTTAGGACACCACTGAGCTATCACTCAGTGTCAAGACTGAGCAATGTGTAAGAAAAATTGGTTTAGAGAAGAGATATAAATACTCAATATTATATTGCAAGGAATGTTATTGTGCTTTATAGAAAAACATATGAGGACATTTGTGGAAAGAAGAAAAATGAAAAACAGAAAGATCCATCCCTTCAGTGTGTTTCTCATATAATTTATCATCCATCTCATACCTTCCTAATCTGTCTCACTCTACCCATCCTCTATTTACGTAGCACTGGTCATTGTGTTAGCTTAATGCAGTGGCATATATTTTATTTCAGTAGCACCAATCGAATGTATTTGTAAACAGGAGGGAAAAGCAAATGCCAACTGTAATTGTTTACACACACCGTGTTACTTATATAGAATCCAAGGCCACTTTGGTCTTCCTGTCCTATGTATACAGTCAGATAACTCTTTACCTGGTGAAAGAAGAACAGCTACATCATTCTCATATACCTGCAAAATCAGAACTAAGTGCTTTCCATAAAATCGTTCTATGTGAAATGGCATCAATTAATGCACTGAATTATTATTTCTCCTGGATTGAAGTGTCATTTAAGAAATATGAAGATATTACTTCATTGTACTATGAGAAAAAATTAGGCACCAGGAGGATTCTTATTCAAGCACAAATAGCTATTAAAACCTTACCTGAGGTACCCTGTAGCAGGGCCTCTCTCACATCCTGTCTTATCTTTGACAGCCTGTCTTCATGAGGAATCTTAAGGCCAGAGACAGGCCACAACTCAGAAAGGTGAACACGATGTCTGTTGCAGTAGATTCTATAGCAGATGCCTTTGTCTGTGGGTCTCAAAAGTCACCAACTTTCTTATCACCATACATGTCCCTGAAGCTCATGATGGTTGACATACATCAATCAGGAAATATTTACTCTCCCCTCTTGCCACTCAAAAGGCACTTAAAGAATTGAGGCAATGCAATTCCACTGAATTGTGCATTTGGCTACAGAGGGATATTTCACATTTATGTATAGAGCAGCAAGCTAGAATGAAATGAAGCATGTTTAGTTTGGTTCTAGGTATAAACTTGATCTTGTTAGCAGAGAGAAAATTCCTTGTTGGAATAACTGAAATTCTTAATAAAATTTCTGGAAGCCTGTGAGCTTCTTGGCAGCGTATGCGAATTTAGGAGAAAGAAATAATAGCAAATCTGTTATGCTCAAAAGCGCTGATTGGGGTTTTTTGGGGATAATGAAAGAGTTACTGAACTGCAGCAGAGCTCTCTTGTCTAAAATTCATCCAAATATACCCACTATATGAAAAAGGGAAAAAATACTGTTCAATGAAACCATGGATCTGGAACAACCTCTTGACACAATTATAAAGAATATCCGCCAGACACAAGGGAATTTTGAACAAAATGCAAGAATACTATGTGATGCAACAGTTGCTCCATAATGGTGAATATAATGTTGTTTTCAACAAAGTAAATGGCAGAGCTGTGCCTCATCCCGATCATAGCACTTATCCTTGAAAGACAAGGGTTTGGCCCATGTGGGACCAAGAGTGAAATACAGTGAGAGTCACTGTGCTTGAGGCCTATTTCATTTCCTAGGAGAGCATGGAATTGGGTTTGCAAGAGATACTGTGATCCCACGTCCTCTCCACTCTTCATAGCCTTCTTAAACAGAGGTGGCCTGGTGCCAAATATATACTAAAGAAAGTAAAAAGTGGGTGGGCACTGGTTAAAAAACCGTAAGATATCTGTGAAGATAAAGTTACTGGAGGGACTGATGCTTGCAAGGGCTGAAAGATAAAGGGTGGTATCTTATCCCAAGGAATTGACCACACCCTCTGAGCAGAGGATATAGCAGATTTGCAACTTAGAAATAAAAGTTCATTCATGTGTTGCTTGCCATCCCAAAGCATTCATCATTTCCACTCCTTTTATGCTTCCAACAGTCACAAGCAGCTAAAGAGAGAACCAGAGAAAAAAACAAAACAACAAAATAATAGTATTTGGTTCTCCACCTGGAGACATAGAGAGATGGTTCTAAGGACCGCTTATTAAACAGGGAGGGTAGCCAATGAGGATCTACCAATACTATCCTTCTGCACATTGCAAAATAGATACTACTGTATACATTTAAAGATGTTTAATAAATATAAAAGATATGGTATGCAAAAACACACAAAAGTAAATGAAGGAATGGATTAGCATTAAAAATATGATAAAGACTGAATTTTAGAAGAAGAATTTAGGAAAGAAAAGAATACTTTATAAAAAATTAACCTAAATTGGATAAAAATGTTGTTCAGTTTCGTTTTCATGAAATGACCCAGATGTGAGTGGTCCGGGTCTGAGGCAGTGTCTATGTGCTCTAGGAAGCCATTCAGGGACTTGGTTCTAACATCTTAGCTTGTCACCATCTCTCAGAATGTAGTCTTCATCTACAAGGCTTAGACTGGCTCATCCATAATCCATGCTCCCAGAAGAATATGGAAACCAAGAGCAAGCAAGTTCTTTAAAATATCCTGGAAGTTATTACATGTCACTGTAGTTAATACTCTACTGCTTGAACTTAGCTGGGAATACACAAGTAGCTGTAAAAGAGGCTGGAAATTTTAGCCTATGGGTTGGCCACCATGAGCCCAGCTAAAACAAAAAGAAATCATTATTGAAATGGAAAATGAGAATGTTATTGGCAGATCACTATAAATCCCTTCTACAAATTAAATGCACTAATAATACAAAAAATATGGGCGTGAGGTGACAGAATAAAATATACATGCCAAATTCACTGGCAATGGAGAAAACAAAAATTAGGAAGAAAGAGAACAGAAGATAGTTTGTAGAGTAAGCATTCTGATTTCTTCATTGCTATTAACTGGAGATCAAACGAAATAATTTAAACTTACGAATTAAAAAACATGTATAAACAAACTTAAAGTAACATGGTAAATATTAAAATTGATTATCATTGACTAAAAATGGGAGTGAAGGCAAGGAGGTAAGGGGAAAAAGAAACACTGTATTTATTATTAATTATAGTATGGAATTAATATATAGTGTCTAATAAAATGGAGTATTGACTATATTAGATAAGATTATATACTAACTTATAAGCATAAACACTAGAACATACAAACTTTTAAAGTTGACATAGTGAAGTGCTTTTAAAGCAATGAAATAAAAAATGAATAGCACAAACTAAAATGACAATTAAAATGAAACATAATCTTATTAATAATTGTAAATAAGTAGACACAGCAATGAAGAAAGATTTTCAGAGCAAAATTCTGTACCATGCTGTTTACAAAAGAATTGACTTCCAAAGCAATTTAGAAAGTCTGATCTGACAGAGAAGATATATTTTTAAAAGTTTGGAAAATAAAAATATGGGCAAAGATATGCCAGGAAAATGCCAAAAAAAAAAAAAAAAGAAGCTGAGTTATGACTTCACTTTTTGCCAAGTGTAAATTCAGGCACTTAAGAAATTAAGACAAAGATGAGCAATGCTATGGTGTGCAATTAATAATGAAGGAGATCTAGCAACTGTGAATGTCTGCGAATGAACAAACCTAACATCATAACACATAAAGTAGAAATTACCGGAGCTACCAGGAGAAATGATTAGGTATCATTAGCAGTAAAAGATTTTAATTCATAGTTTCCAGTCCACCACAGATGTGAACAAAAAGTATGTAAAGGATATCTAAGACCCAAATGGTATAATTAATCCTTGAAATATATGACACTTTTAAAAAATAGGCCATGTAGAAGCATCAAGGGAAATCTTAATAAGTTTCAAAAGCATCAATTTAAGAAAATATTGAAATATTGTACATGGAGAACAAAGTGATATATCTAGAAATTAATAAAATATACATAAAGTTACTACTTCCTATAAATAAAAAATAAATAATAATCAAAACCTCCTTTCCTCAATTTTTGCTTTAAGAGAAAATGTAATACTAACTTGCAGAACATTTTCTTGCAGAACATGGAAAAATATAAAAATGGTAACATACTGAATATAAACTTTGCAGAACTCTAGCAGATCTTAGAGAAAAATTCATATCTTTACATAATTATATCAATGAGCAAAAATAATAAAAATTAAATCAGGTTTCAACTGAAAATACAGGAAAATAATAAAACAAACTCAAATGATTAACAAGATTAATAAAGTAAAAGAGCAGAAATTAAAAATTTAGAACATATGGTAAAGTAGATCCAATAAATAGATGAAAAAGTTTGTTTACTGAAACAGCAAGTAAAGCAGATAAACTTGGGGGGCTAAGGCAGTAGGATCGCTTGAGCCCAGGAGTTTGAGGTTGCTGTGAGCTAGGCTGACGCCACCGCACTCACTCTAGCCCGGGCAACAGAGTGAGACTCTGTCTCAGGAAAAAAAAAAAAAAAAAAAGCAGATAAACTGTTAACTAACTTGATTGAGAAAGAAAAGGAAGGAGACACAAATACATAAGAGAGAAGTAGGAAATAACCACAAATACAGAAAATTAAAATGCTCATAAAAGATTATTTGGATCAACTCTACCCAAAGATATTAAAAAGTATCAACAGACTGATTTTTTTGTAGGAAAATATAATTAACCAAAACTAACTTCAGAAGTAAAAAATATCATTGAAGACATAGAGAAAGATGTCAAAGAACTGTTTTACAAAATAGCACCAGGCTACAGTAAATTTCACAGGAGAATTTACTGAAACCTTTAATATCTGCTACTTCCAGGGCTATTTAAACTTCTACAAGACACAGTAAATTATTTAATGAGTGAATATAATATTAATAAAAAAGAGTTATTAATATATACAAAAGGAACACTACAATCCAATCCCACTATGAATATAGAAGCAAAATTCCTAAATAATCAGCAGCATATTAAGATTATATTATTTTCTTGGCAATTATATACTATTGCCAAGTGGTATTTATTCCAGAAATGAAAGGATAGTTCAATAATTACTAGAATGAATAAATCTAAGAAGAAATATTAATCATTTCTATAAATGTTAAAAAGCAGTTTTTTCAAAATTCATACCTATTCTTGATATAAACTCTTAAAAATAAAGTCAGAATAGATGAATACAATCTCAACATGATAAAATAAGCATCTCAAAGCAAAAGGCTAGTTGCTTGTTGAACAAAGCTAAACAAGCTAAACAAGCTAAACAAGCTAAATGCTTATTGAAAAAAAAATTAGAAGCATTCTCATATAGGCCAGGAACAAGGTACGTGTCTCCACTATCAGCATGGTTAAATGAATTGGGTCTGGAGGAACTAACCAACATATTGAGACAAAAGAAAGAAATTACAAATATTGGGGAAAAAAGGTGAAAATATCACTATTTGAAGATGACGTGATTATATAATCTGAAAAACTCAAGATAATCCACTAAAACCATTAGTAATGAGAGAATTAAGGAAGAGGTGATTGCAATTAAGGTTGCAGATGGATTAAAATTGCTATCAGCTGACTTTGAGGTGTCTCGATTATCCTGGATTACCCAGGTGGGACCAATGTAATCACAAACCTATGTGTAAGTGGAAGAAGGAGGCAGAGAAGGGAGAACCAGAAAGTTAGCAGTGCAAAAAGAGCTTAGTCTAAAGTGGCTTTAAACATTAAAGTGGGGGTGAGGTAGAAAATAAATATAAGTTAATAGCATCCACTTATATAAACAATAAGCTAGATGATATAATGGAATAAAAGATCTTATTTATGTTAGGCACAATTACAGATAGAATGTCTTGTATATTTGCTTTTTATGGGTGCTGTAACAAATTATCACAAACTCAGTGGTTTACACATAAATACATAAGAGAGAAGTGAGAAATTAATTATCTCCCAGTTCTGGATGTCAGAAGTCCAAAATGGCTCTCCCCGAGCTAAAATCAAAATGTCAGCAGGACTGCTCTCCTTCTGGAGGCTCTAGGGGAAAACACATTCCTTGCCTTTTACAGCTTCCAGAAGCTGCCCACATTCCTTGGCTCTTGGCCCTTTCCCTCAATCTTTAAAGCCACTTTAGACTAAGCTCTTTTTGCACTGCTAACTTTCTGATTCTCCCTTCTCTGCCTCCTTTTTCCCCTTACACATAGGTTTGTGATTACATTGATCCCACCTTGATAATCTAGGATAATCTTGACACCTCAAAGTCAGCTGATAGCAATTTTAATTCCATCTGCAATCTTAATTCCCCTTTGCTGTGCAATGTAGTATATTCATAGTTTCTGAGCTTTAAGATT
>CM052445.1:49522472-49588772 GCA_028533085.1 Varecia variegata | reverse complement strand
AACAGAAAAATGATAGAATTGCCAACAGCTTACTCTTGGAGAAAAAAAGAATTTGAACCACTGACTTGCCTATTCAAGAGAAAAGGAGAAAATGTAGCACAAACATGAAAACATTAGATATGAGAAAGGAAAAAAATACTGGCAAAATTAAAGAATTTTAAGATAATATTTTACTGTTTCACTCAACACCATGTTAATAACCTGACAAAACTAAACAGATAAACTAAACTATGTTATATTAAAATGAAACTACTTAAAATGGACCTAAGAAGAGAAAGAAAACATGAAACACAAAAACACAAATAACCAGAAGCAAAAACTCACAAAGTTGTCTAAGAGCTATACTTAAAAAAACAATTCACCTGGGTCAGAAAATTGCATGGCTGAAATTTATCACAAGCAACATAGAACATCTAATTTTCATGTGAAAGAATGATTACGTCAAAAGAGCCAAGAATATGTTTTGCATTCTATTTCTTGTTATAAAACCACATGACTATGACAGAAAGACTTAATAGCACAAAACTAATGACTAGTATCCAAAAACACACAAAATAAAGCAATATATTAAAAATAACTGCAATATGACTCCATTGGGGTTTATTCCAAAGGGTGAAAATATAAGGAAATTTATTAGTGTAATTGCCTACAGTTAAATTAAAGGATAAAAACCATATTATTATCTTGATAGATAGGAGAAGACTTTGAAATGATTCCATCTTTGTTCCTGGTAAAACTATGGATATTCACTATATTTAGTAAAAACTGCAAACACTTCAAACTTTCTTGAAAAAAAAAAGCCCTCAAAAACTTCAAACAAGACTTCAAAAGTCTTTGTTAAGCCTCTAAACCTAATTCCCAGTTTACAGGAAATAGAAGTGATAAAAGAGCAAGTTAAACAACACCTAGAAAAAAAAATCAGATACATTCAGATTTGGGGAAGATACGAAAGTCAGTTTATTAATATATATAAAAATATATACATATAATGAGAGAGTAATTATATCTATGTACATGTTTCTCAAGTGATCAGTGATGAAACATTGTTAGAAACAAGAGGAAATTATTGCCCTATCATCATTATTTTTCACATTTTCTTGCAGATGACTAGCCGATCCATTAAGCAAAATAAGAAAGAAAAAGGCAAAAAAAATTTAAAAGAAGAGAGAGAGAAAGTTTTTATTTTTGGAGATTATGTGAGAGACAAGAATTAAAATAAGTCTGGTTCTCTGCAGGCTTATATCCTAGAAAACTGTATGGAAAGTAACTGTATCTGAGATGGTGATTGCAGGTTCATTGTCAGCTGCTATTGCAAAGCTTGAATTCCAGTATGCGTAGCCCACCATTAGAGGAGCTAGTATTTCCTTAAGCATGCAGGTTAAGGATTTATAGCTCAAGGTCTGGGGGCCCTATCCCAGAATCTGAGGTCCACCTCTGCTAGATCCCACTGCTTAGCCCTGGAATACAAAAGGCGACAAGAGACCTGTTCACCTGATACGCCTGCTGGCTCTAGGATCCCTTCAATAAAAGCTGTACTAGCCATCTTGGTGGAAATCTAAGAAAATCAACTAAAAATAAAACTTTTATAAATAACAAAAGAATTTAATGAGATTTTAAATTATTATTAAAAAAACCATTAGCTTTCCTGTATACAAACCATCATCAGTTAGGAATAAAATGAGAGTCAACATCCATGCAATGATATAAATATGCAGCCTATGAAAATGAAACAAAATGCAGATGAGACATACTGATGATCTCTGAAAATTGTCCAACGCATAGGAATCAATGATAATCTCACCAGCCACAGATGTTATCCACAAATACCAGTAGGGCAAGCAGCATCTGATTGGGCAAGGAACATTTGACATGACAAGAGGCCAGAGTAAGGAGAATCCAGATAACGTTAATTCTTCTCTACACTGTGAGGCGACCAATGCCATATCCTTCTTCCTCCCAACCCTCATATAAAAATCCCATCGTGGAAATAAACTGGGTTGGGAGAAATGAAGACAGAAAAAACAGTGGATGAATAAACATTACTTTTCCCTGAACAGTCTGAGTACAAACTACATGTACTAAGAGATGCTCAAAATTGCCAAACCAGAAGGCAAACCTATATAAAATATGGGATGAGACTAAGCTGTACATCAGATTGGACATAATTACTTGTTTTACTCTTGCAAATTAACTAGTGGGGGTGAATGAAAAAGACCACACCAGATTCACTGAATAAATACATGAGTTTACATTTTTTTTGAACATCTGGATTGTAGGGTGAGTTAAGATTTTTACCAGACATACATAGTGAAATGGATTTTTAAACAGGCACAAATATAAAAGAAAATAATAAATGCCAAAATTTTAACTTGACTTTTTTTCAAGACTAGTTAGGTTTTCAGAGACCTTTCTTATTTTTCACATATCTTTTGTTTGTCTTATGATGTTTATTATTTTGGCAACTTTAAAAAATAAACAGACAAGCACAAAAACTAAAAAACTGGAAAAGTAATAGGTAATAATTTTTAAGACATGTTCTATACTAGGTAGCATGCTAAATCCTTAACATAACTCATTTAATCTTCCCATCCACTCCAAGACTTGTCTTGTTACCTGCATTTTACAGAATCGAGGCTTGGAAACACTGAGTAACTTGGCCATTGTCATAAAGCTAGGTCATATTGAATGATAGATTCAAAGCCAGGCAGTCCAACCTCATAGCATCTGAGTTTAACTAACGTGGTCTACTGCTTCCCGTAAGGTACCATAGATCCCCCATTATATGGATTCAACCTGGCTTTCGTCTCTCTCATCATTTCTATGGGCAAAACTGAAATAAGAAGAAACTTGAAAATTCTTATCATAAACTGGCTGAATTTTTCTACTTGGCTTACTTGGAACTCTCTAATGTGCTTTATATGTTTGGGAATTATCTACAAAATGCACTTTATGGAAATTATCTGTGGACAAATTTGAGAGGAAGGGAGAACCTAATATCATATGTATTTTTTTTCCTATAGCTACCAAACAGCATTTCTGGTATTTCATAGAATTATAAAGTGTCAGACCCACAAGAAAGATAAGATACCATCCAGTCTGCCATAAAAAGTCACTTCAAATTATGTTAAACTTTAACAGTGCTACAAAACTGCTAGTAACATGTTAGACACATAATATGATTTATTGCCATTATATAAGTAATTCCTGTCCTTTGTACTGATTACTTATTATCACAAATCCTTCTAGCCTCTTATTCCTTAGTGCTTTACTTAAACAGTTCATTTATTGATCATCCATGTTGTAACCATATTTATAGGGGATACAAAAATAAGATCCAAGCTGGGTACAGTGGCTCATGCCTGTAATCCCAGCTACTTGGGAGGCTGAAGTGGAAGGATTCTTTGAGCCCAGAAGTTCAAGACCAGCCTGAGCAACATAGCTAGACCGCATTTACAAAAAAAAAAAAAAAAAAAAGACCTAGTTTCCACCCTCAGAAGCTTGTAAATTAGAAGTGAAGACAAAACACACAAATACTCCAGTACAAAAGGTATTGCTGTAAAAATCTATAAAAAGGTGTTGTTTATTCTGGGAGAGATTCTTTGGGTTGGAGAATAAAGGAAACTTCAAGAAGAAAGTGACATTTAAACTGAGTTCTCAAATATAGGCAGGATTTCAGCAATAAGAAATGGGAAAGCCCATACTTGAATTAGCACGAGCAATTGGGAAATAATATGCTCAAAGATTTGAGTAATCTGAGTTGGTTGTAATGAAAGTAGACAGGTCGAGTGAGGCAAGGCTAAAACCTTAGATTAGGACCCAATACTGAATATCCCCAAATGTCCTATAAGGAAGTTTGCACTTTATTCATTAAAAATAGGGCGTCATTTAAATTTATTTGATAACTATCACAAGTAGAGACCTTATCTTGTGACCATGTACTGCTTGGATTAAAGAGGAGAGAAGCTGAATGTAGAAATATATACCAAAAATTAATATAGCAGCTCAGGTGAGGACTTGAAAGAGGAAGGTAATCCAAGAAATGGGAGGAGAAAGGGTAAATATGGCAACAATGTCAGGCAAATGTCTGTGGACTTAGTGACAGATTATGAGAAAGGAAGGAAAGAAAATGATATGATTCCCAGTGTGGCTGTTCAGAAGGATTGTGGTATAATTGAAAAAATAGAAATTCAGAATTGGAGACAAGTCTAAGAAAGAGTAATTATTAACTTTTTAACATGAAGAAGTTGAAATGCCTGTGGCACTTCAATATAGATATAAGTGTGCTACAGGTGGTTGGAAATATCACAATAGAATGGGAAAGCATAGTTATCTTAGGAACTATAGATTTTGCAGTCATTCATATTCCATGATAGTTACAGCGTTCAAATGGCCTGACTATGTGAGATGGATTTAAAGAAAGAGGGCAAGCTGTGGACAAAAACCTGAGCAATGCCTACTATTTAGAACAAAAGGATTAGGAACAAGTAAGAAAAAAGACAAAAGAAATGATCAGAGACTGGGAAAGAAAATTAGAAATAATGGCTGTAATAAGAAGAGATGTAAATTTTAAAAAGAAGAGTTGGCTGACAATTCCAAATGCTGTGGAATTTTTAAGCTGCAGTTAAGGGGGGCAGGGGTGGTTAGGAGAGGGCAGGCTTTGAAAGGAGCATGGGGATTAATCCTGAACAAAGCCTTCATTATGGAGAGAGAGATCCATAGGCTATTTGAGAAAGAGGCCAAATTGCAAAGATTTGCATCATCATGTTGTGTTTTCCCTGTTTTCTTCATCCTGTAGCTTGTTCTGTGCACTGAAGATTTTTGTGGATGCTAATCTTATGAACTAATTTTTACTTATTAGTGGCTAATACTGCATTGCCAGTTTTATTTTGTCTAGGGAACAAGCAATGTATGAGAGTTTCAGTTGCTCCCCTTCCTTGCCAACACTTGGTGTTGCATTCATTTCAAAGGTGATTTCGATATTTCAAGGAAAACAATGGTAGGTAATTATTTGTTCAGAGGAGCTGTATTTAAAATATAGTGGAAAATCTGGATTGAGATACTTTAAATGGTAGAGAACATGAAATTTAGAGGTGCTTAAATCACAAATGATGCCTATTTTACCTACCTTATAGTCTACTTAGATCTCATCTACTCAGAATAGTCACAGAATAATTACCAGCTATATTTTTGCAAACATTGAAAATATGGGGCCACCACATCTGAAAACATGGGGCCACCACATCTTGAGCTCGGAAAGGAAAAGATTGTTTCTTGCATTATTTTGACTAGGGAGCAGTAAAACTCCTGGAATGATAAGTTTTTCGCTTTGGAACATATCATAGATTATTCATTAAGTTATTAATTAAAACAGAAACACATTTTATCTGTAGAATATTTAGTAGAGATTTTTCTTGAAATCTTTATAACCCTGTTTTGAAACAGTTTCAAGGTTCCAGGTAACTATTTAAGCTTCAAAAACAATGGTTAAAACCTATAAAATTTACTCCTGATGGTAAATTTAGACTTTAATTGTGTTTGTATGTGGTGTGTGTGTGCACATGTTTGGGGATAATAAGGTATTTATAAAAATGAAGTGAGTTGAAAGGTAAATAATGCTTGAAGAGGCTAATTCCTTTATAAAGGATTTTCAATATACTTTTATAAAGGACAAGTGAAAAAAAAGAAAGAACATATTAAAGCATTCACAAAGGAAAACATTGTATTAATAGTTCACACTGAGTTTGAGAATTCAAAATTTTTAATGTCTTCCACTGCTTTCTAAGGAACAACTGCAAAGGAACACTCATCTCAACTTCTGTTTTAATTCTGAATCTTTTAAATTGTGAAAAACAATGAGGAGATGTATATATTATTTGATGATATATTAGAGAAGTAATCAAATCATTTTAATTTTAAACAGCAAATACAAAATTATTTGGTCGACTACTTAGATATGGACATTATAATCCAGTGGAAATAAATTTTATACATCAAATATTATGATTATTTTATGCCAAAGTTTAAATATCATTTTAATCTTTGAACTAATATTTTTCTTTGATTTAGATGTAAGATACAGAAGTCCAGTCTCTATGTTATCTTTTGTGTATATGGTGGATTCAGTTTACTAAAAATTATTAAATTATTTCCTGTCTTCTGCAAGGATCTGGGATAAGTGGGGATTTGGGAACTGAATGTTTAACTACTTTTCAGTAGTTTGATTTGAGTAGTTTAATTACTTTTCAATCTTGTTTTTTCTCATTTTCTCCTCATGTTCGTATCCACTTCCAGAGGTACAAGGTGGTACTAATGTCAGAGTATTTGGGGGAAGGGGGCGGTCTGCATTGGCTTTTTTTTTTTTTTTTCTGCTTGATGGGTTTCAAATTATTTCAGTTTGCTGATCTATTACTATTTGTTCTGCTTTCCAGCTGTCAAAACTTTGTATCTATCAACTCCTCTCCTGCTTCATTTGTCCTTGTATGGCTATGTCTTTAAAATGATTTCCTGGCTGGCATGTGCCTATGTGTTTGTTTCTGTGTCTTAAATATGTCTTTAATATAACATATTTTTCCAGATGTCTTTTCAGTTCCATATTTTTATTCATCAGAAATTTGGGGCAAAACTACAATGTATTAATAGTTTTCAGTTTGGGACAGGACCAATGCCATGAGGATAATCTGAACTCTGAGTTAGGTAAATAAAGGCAGTAGGAATGAGCAGTATATTTTATAAAATGAATTTAGAACACAAATAACTCTATTATGTGGCCAAATTTGTTGAGCAGCAACAACTCTTTTCTAAAGGTTGTTTGGTTTTGTAACACAATATTAAAATTAATCAAAAATTGATTCTTGGAAATATTTTTCAAAAAGTATGTTAAAATTAATTTTGTTTACATGACATTATAACTCTCCTTTATACAAATACTGATAATCTTAAGTATTATAAAACTGAAATTGGTAATTTCTCTTGTAAATCAACTTAAAGAACTATTGCATTCAAGACAGAAAAAAGAGATATTAATACAGAAAAACTGGACTTTTTTATGCTCATAGATAATTATTGATTCATATTTGTTAAATATAGTTCACATAGAGACACAAATTTGGATTGATAAATTGTTTTGAAGATTTCCTAAGAATGTACTGTTTTCTCTATACTAGAAAATTATGTAGGATAGTTATAAATCATTTGAAATTAGAAAGACTATATATATTTTATTTTATTTTAATTATAGCTGTGACTGCTGGTGTCGAATTTGAATGTTCATAACCTATTTATTAAAATTGTGTCATTTAAATATAGGAATGTACAACTCTTGAAATTTTTAAAAGTTACAAAATTATTTTTTATACTGAGATACAAATTTTAGAAAATGTATATCAATAATAACAATCAAAGAATCAAATTGTGTTATTTTTTTCAGGGATGAACATCAAATATGTCTTTGAAGAATTCATTTACCTTTAGATAAATTTTAAGTCACTCATTTATCATGTACTTATAAGGCAATTAATTCATTTATTCTACTACTAGCATTTATTGACAATATTCAGTGTGTGATATACCCTCATTGGCCCTGTTGATACAAAGAATTGCCTTCAAGGTGCATTGAGTCTAAGAGAGACGCCATTGTTGACATTCTCCTTTGTCATATAGTGAAATGTGGAAGATAATATTTCTCTTGGGAGGTGCAGATGTTGAAGAAAGCATGCATACTTTGGAGCTACTGAGGCTTAAATTTAATTCCTAACTTTGTGACTTACTGACTAGCTGGCCTTGGCAATGTTTCTTTTTTGTCTGATTCCAACTTCTACAGGCATAAATTTCATACAGCCTTGTTAGGATTAAATTATAGAATATCTGTGAAAACACAAATACATTGTAAAAGTTTAATAGTTTCCTTTCTTCCCTTTTTCATAGACCGTGGCATATGCAGTATCTCAAATATAGCATTAATTGTCTGGATAGATAATCATCACTGATGCACCAACAATTTAGATGGAAACACTGCAAATAATTTTTTAAAGATTCAAAACTAGAAAGGACTTTAGAAATTACCTAATCCGTCTCTTTCATGATCAGCTATCTTACAGTCACACAGCTAATTAAAGACAAAGCCAGCCAGGACCCAGATTCCTCAGCTTTTTGCTCTTGTACCTTTATAATAGAAAGGAGAAGAAAAATCATTTTAAAATGGTGGTATATTATAAATAAATAATTTTAAAATAAAATCAAAATTATGTGGGCATTTCAATACCCTCCTAGATAATAGCTCCAATTTAGTGCCTTGCTATGTTTTAAAAGAGGTGAAAAAAAATCCATGACCCTGAACTTGATAGATTTTTGGTGACTGAAACGAATTCAACAGATGTTTGTGCTCCCGTTTCCTAGCTCTCCTTTGAAATTGTTATGGTTATTATTGAATGTTCACTACCAACGCTGTATGTTGTTTAAGTCAGAAACTATAAACAACACCAGAAAACACTTCTAATATTATTTCAGATGCCTAACTCAGTTGACACTTGGTTGCTTTCAGAATTGTTCTCTTCAATACCATTTCTCTAATCTCCTGAGAAAAAAAATTACCTGGCTGCTTCTGTTCAAAGCACCTTCACATACCTGGGCGAGTAAAACAAACAACAAACAAACAAACAAACAATAAACTATAGAGCAAACGTTTCTGATAGACTATAAAGATTTGGAAAGGAATGGGACACTACATAATTTCCACTTTCTTACATTCATTTTTAAACACAGATAACAGCAAGCTGTGGTTTTGATCAAGAACTTTGGACAATGGACAGATATGGAATCTTTCAGTCCCCAGGTTACTCCTTAAGTTATGCAGAGTCTTGTTTAAAAAAAAAAAATCACAAAACAGATTAAATATTTTTTAAAGATGGCAATGTTATGTTTACCTTTTTGGTAGGGGTTTGGTAAATATGGAACCTAACTCTATAAGATGTTGATGTTACTTGCAAAAGTCTCCACTGCTGTGCCTGTCTAACAAGAGTGCATATATCTATTTGGACCTTCTGAAGTTGCATTAAAGTGAGTCTAGACCTCACCAGATCTTTAAAATGTCTACGACATTGTTCACTCACCAGATCTTTAAAATGTCTATGACTTCGATGTCTACCCTGAATTGCATTTATAGGCTCTTAGATTTTGGGACCCTCTTCTACCATTTTTTTTTTTTTTAATACTTGAATCAAGGAAAAGTAGCTTCCATTGTGCTAGTATCTAAATCACAGTGAAATACATTCCGGGCAGCTTAAACACTTGGCCTTTAGTGCTGAATTCAATTCTCAGCCTGCCTGCTGTACAGCGGCTAGAAAATGCTGATTTATGGAGAGAATAAAGGAAAGGTGGTCTCCATGGTCCTGTTTTGTCCTATGAAAGCCATGATATTTCAGATATTTTAAAGATGAATTCCTGCATTAAAGATGAATTCGCACCACTTCCATTGGAATTCTCTCATACTCTAGATAGACTGCAGACAGTGGGGAGTTTGCTCCTGCTTTATTTCCTCCCATCCACACTTTATCAGAAGTGAATGATCCTTTTCTGATGCATATGCATTATATTATCTGCTGTGCGTTTCCTCTCTGCGATGAGTTGAAATAAAAGCAATTATCCTATGGCTTCCCCCTTTCATCCCTCTCCTTGACTTTTTGAGAAGAACTAATCAGACTGAAGCAGGCATTCGCATTTTCTACAGCAGACAGTGACCCGGCAACGGAGACTGCTTTGAAGGAAGGAGCACGATCGCAGCTCTCTTGTTGCTGTCATCCTCTTGCCTGAGCAGGAAATAAATGAGAGAGACCCCCAATTCTCACAGGGGAAGTACTTTCAGACTTTTCTGTGCATGGTTACAGTGCTCTAGATTATTGGTCTCTCAAAATGCATACACCACTAATCTCACTTTCACTGCTGATGTGTAAAATACATTGTCTGGCTAATGTGGGAAATCATTTTGAATATAACAGAATGATACCAGTGAAAGTTCAATGATTATGACCACTAAGTGTTTATGGAGACCTTCCCCTTCATTGCTTAGATTTATCTGGTCTTGTGCTGTACCATCTACATTAATTGTTGGCTGGAAATTTCCTTCTACAGCATGGGTGGATCCTAATAAGCGGGCTGTTGGGAAGATAATTAAAATGCCATTGACCCTGATTCCCTCTGCATATGGGTGGGAGTAAACTGATATAAAGACTTGTACAGTATGGCAGAAGTGGAATGAATTGCATCGGAACTGAAGACTCACTTGTCTTCTTCCCATCTGGATACCTGAACTCCCTAATTCCAGCAGCAAGCACAGTGCATGCAGGAGGCCCTGCCCACATGCTACATTGTTATTTGTGAGGAGAGTAAAAACAACACACCTGTGTGCGCACACACTGCAAATATGTGCTAGGCCCTATGTATCAATTTATGACATTTCTTTCAATTCTCATAATAGTTCTTTAATTCAATTAAAATGTGGAGGGCACCTATTCTGAGGAAGATATTTCTATCCTTATTTAATGTGAGAAGACTAAAACACAAAATGCGTAAAGGTTTTGCCTGAGTAATTGCAGAGTCCCAAATCCACGCCACTCACTCTTAATTGCTCCTTCACAGCCCAGCCTCACCCCCCGTGCCCCAGTCCCTCACCTGCTCTGGCTGGAAACCAGGGCCTCTCAGGTTGATGAAGACAAAGGGTCCTGGTACATGACCTTGAGCACACCTCACTTCACTTCTCACAGCTCTGATTTTTCTTAGTAAAATGAAGAACTTTAATGGACAGATTTTCAAAAACGTATGTTTGCATCACCCAATGTATAAAGGAAGCTATTTGTAAAGAAGCTACTTTGGTTGAAGTAGAAGTGGAGTCCAAGGCCCGACCTTGGCTTTTTCTGACATGTCTTCCTCTTAAATCAGGAACCAACTGTCCCATTTGGTTGCTTTCTGCTCTACTCTTCTTTTTTTCTTTTTAAAATAAATATGAACAAAGTGGAAAAATTAGTAAAAATTAATATGAATTTTTATCTAGGAATTTTTGTACAGTTTTGCTATAATAAGACATTTGTGTTCCTAAAAATCATCATGCTAAGAAAAATCTCTTGACGAAACCCCAGGGCTTATTGAAAAAAAAAATGGAGATGGGGCAAAACACTCAAAACTTTGTCAGTGACCCCTGGTGAGGCTGAAGAAGACTGACCACTCCACTCAAAGGTGAGAACCTGCTCTGATGGTGCCTTCCTGACCCTATACATTGCCATTAGCCCAACAGGCCATAGTTAATTAGTGGATGTGGCATTTATTTTAGATCTTCCCCCCACTTCAATCTCTTCAATCCTCTTTTCTGTCCAGTAAAAATGTAATCCTCCAAGTCCCTGATAACCAAGCTCCAGCATTGCTCCCCAAATTTCATTTACAGACAATTAGACCTAAATTCCTAAAGGTTGATAAGAAAAATGGCAGTAAATACAGCTAGCATTAGAAAAAATGATTACCATGTACAAGGGTGGTTCATGCTAAATTCTTTATAACCATTATTTCATTTAGTCCTCAAACAACCTCTGAAGTGAGGATTGCTATTTTTCATTCAACAGACACATAAGGCTTAGTCATTTGTCCCAAGTGTACCCAGGAGGTGAATGACTAACTTGGAGATGCACACTCCGGTTTGCCTCCTGTGTGACCGATGCACTCTGAACTCCACACTAAGCTATGCTGCTTCTTGAGAGGAGTCCTGCATATCTTGAGTTGCAACCTGAGGCCTTTTCAGTTACCTGCATACTGACCACAGTTACTCTCCACTTCTAGCTTATTCTGCCAAATTGGATCTCCTTCTTTCTCTCTGCCTCCCCTTTCTCCCTTCCATTCTTCCAGCTACCAGCTGCCCCATCTTTCCAAACCAGCCACCCAATATTTCTGGGATTGAGCTTCAGATTAATGGCCTCCGTCAGCGCCTGTGTCTAGCCTGCCTCATTTGACCCACAGAACCATGTCTGCCAGTGGTTTGCACACCTTGGTTCTTGCCTGGATCTGGGCGTGGTTCTCCTGACCTTCCTCCTGCCACAGTCTTCCTCTTTTCTTGTACAAAATCTAAATGGATCCTTAATGAAAACCTCTCTTATTATTGGACATGGAGTAAAGTTCTTCATCTTCTCTGCAGGCATAAATACTTTGCTATCTATGTTGGTTCTGAACCTTACTAATAGGCTGAGAATGCCAATGTTTCAATTAACATAGAATAATAGCTAAATCTTTTTCTCAGGAATCTTTCACTTTCCAACCAGCATCCAGTTCTGGCATCAAAGCTTATTTTCTTCTTTCTGTATTTTTAGTAGCCAGATGCACTTCCTGTGGGTGTGGATATTATGTGTGTGTCTTCAAGTGGGTTTGGGTTTTTTTTTTTTCCTTTCTGATGGAAGATATTGAGCTTTGAACAAACTTGCACTGAATTGTTCATTTGTACAGGGAATTAATTATCTTTGCTATTTCTGTTTTCAAAACCAGGACACCTACTGCCCTTTCACACTCAAAATGATAGCTGTCAAAGTAGATTAATGGACACCATCAAGCAGATTTGAAACAGGCAGGAGAATTGATGAGATAATTGTGTCATTAACAGTAGGAACAGTAGATAGAGGAGAATGAGTTAATTGATTTATGCACCAAACCAATCTTTTAGAAATCAAATACTTTTCAAGATTAAGGAAATTATGGTCAATTTTCCTTGGCAGTAGACCCTGTTTTCTGCTGCAGAAAATAATGGTGGGACAGCCTATTCGTCCTCTCTTGAAAGAAGACTTTGCTGGCTTCAAATCATGCTCTCATGAACGAATTAGGTTTTGGCACTGCGTTTGTTCCTCTTCTTTCTATTTAGTATCTGAGAGTTGAAAGAAAGTCTTATTCTCTGGGTGGTTGTTTTGGTTACACCGCTCCAGTGTGGAACACACTCCTTCGAGGTAGTCAAAAACGGGAGCGGTCAAACTGTTTAAGCAAAACCAAACAGCAATTCAATTGATGGGAAGAGGGAGAGGGAATGAAATGTGTGGTCAGCACAAGGTATCACTTCCACCAGTCTCCATTTCACACCTGCAAAATGGTTATTTGCTGAAAGTGTGAGACAGAGACACTTCCTTATTGTGCTTATACATACACTGAAGAAAAAAAAGACTGCATGTTAGAATCTAATTGACGAAGAGAAATTGTTTTTGCATTGCTTTTGTACTGTGACAGCTCTTACGTTATTTAAAAAGAAATAGGGGTGCATGTTTTTACTCTAAGAAAATGCCTTTTCTTCTTTTGTGAAGGGAGTCATTTTTTTTTTTTTATCAAAAAAAGAGTTCCTTGTTTCCCAGGCTTCCCAGAGCATAGAGCATTGGTTAGATTGATACAATAACAGGCTTTCTACTATGTAAAGTAAACCATATTGAATAGTCAAATATCGTTTTTCTTTTGTTAAAAAAAAACCTTGAAGATCACATTTCAATGTCTTTATTGCACAGATAAATGAAAACATGGAAATGACTAGAAAGTCAGTGACTTACCTGAGTTCTCATACTTCTTTTCAGGCTGATTGGACTATGCCATTATTCCATTGTTCCCTATGTATGATTAATTATGTCTCCTTGGTGAACCTACATACATTTATGGGTATATGACTGTTAAGGAGTATATTTTGCCCTGGAGCTTCTTTATATCTGGCAGAAAAGGAGAGGGTTGAATATTTATACTCTCATCAATAGAGAGACTCTGAGCCCTGCCCAGTGGGGGCTCCAGCAATTCCTTAGAAAAACACCCATGGCATGGTTTACAGCAGGACTGACAAGAAGATTAAGCCAATCTCTTACATCTTTCTTGTTCTACTGCTTGTGGCTTCGGTTCAGTTTCCCCCTTGTCCTAGACCAGCATCCAGGGGAATGATAGAACTTCCTGGCTTTTTCAGTGGGAAAAAAAATCATACTGATATCTTTATTTCCATTTTAACATATCAGAGATTCATTTAACTTCATTGGTTTTAATCTTGAATATAGTTGTCTTATGGTGAAAATCTAGTATGAATAATATTAAAATTACGTATCATTTGCTTTATTTGTACATATGTATATGTATTTGAATATATGCATGTGTGCATGTGTACACATTTGTTTTCCTCTGAGTGGTTTGTTACCAAGTTGATATAGTTAGATTTGCTCGCTTTATTTTGGTTCCAATTTTAAGGCTTGCTTTTTTGTTCATTTTGATGGGGTTTTTAAATTTTAATATGGTAACACATTAACATAGTCCCCAAATCAGAGCTATATAAAAAGGCACTCTCACAAGTTTATCTTCATCTGTGTCTCTTCCACAATTTCCTCTTCAATCATATGCTATATGTAGTCATTTTTATTAAGTTCTAGATTGTCTTTTAGGGTTTTTGCTGTAGTTTTTGTTGCAAATATCTGTATATCATTGTGTGTTCTTTGTTCTTACTAAATATCACAAGTAATTTCCATTGTTTGACATATAGCTATTTTCACTTGACAATATGTCCTGAAAATTATTCCATATCAGTATAAAGAGATCTTCCACTTTTGTTTTGCTGTATTGTTTTGATTTTCCAAATTTTTCTTACCAGTCTTGTTGTTGATCAACATTCAAGATGTTTCTAATTTTTAAACATTACAGATAATGCTGCAATGAGTTATCTTGTTCCAATATTATTTTGTATTCATAGGGTGTGCTTTTAGGATAGATTCCTAGAGGTAGAATTACAGGATCAAAGGATACATTCATCTGTAGTATTGCTAGAAGTTGCCAGACTCTTCTCAATAGTGGAATTATTTTGTGTTTCTACTATTAATATATGACAATGAATGTTTTCTAACAGCCTTGTCAACCCAGTTTATGGCCATTTTAAATTTACCAATATGATAGATGAGAAATGGCCCTTGATACTTTTTAAAAAAATTATGAGTGAGGGTGTGCATCCCTTCATATGTTTACAAATGATTGTTAAAGTCTTGTTTTGATGGCCATCTTTTTAAAACATAATTGTGTTTAGGCCGAGCGCGGTGGCTCATGCCTGTAATCCTAGCACTCTGGGAGGCCGAGGCAGGTGGATCGCTCAAGGTCAGGAGTTCGAGACCAGCCTGAGCAAGAGTGAGACCCCGTCTCTACTAAAAATAGAAAGAAATTATCTGGCCAACTAAAAATATATATAGAAAAAAATTAGCCAGACATGGTGGCGCATGCCTGTAGTCCCAGCTACTCGGGAGGCTGAGGCAGTAGGATCGCTTGAGCCCAGGAGTTTGAGGTTGCTGTGAGCTAGGCTGATGCCACGGCACTCACTCTAACCCAGGCAACAAAGTGAGACTCTGTCTCAAAAAAAAAAAAAAAAAAATTGTGTTTAAAACTCATGTAATAAAATTTCACAAGGATATAATCCTTTGTGAACTAATCAACAGTGTATGACACTGTAAATATATTTCAGAGTATCATGTAAAGAAACTGTAGGTGCTTTATTAACTATAATTTCTGAATTAATCTAGTAATTCCAAGTATTAGTAATTAAGAAGTTTCTCACATATGCTTTTTTTACTTGAAAAAAAGACATAGAATAGAAGTAAAAACAGTTACACCATCTAGAGGCAATATATTTTAGAATATTTCCTTTCTGTCTTTTTTCTTTGTTTATAAAAGGATTTTATTCATTTTAGTCGTTATTTGCTTCATTATTCACTTTTCTATTCTTTGTTTATAAAAGGATGTATTCATTTTCATAATTATTCACTTATCCAAAACCTTTAGTCATGCAATACATTGTTGCTATTATTTGAACAAACCTTTAATTATTAGATCAATTAAGAATAACAAAAAAATTGTAAACTATTTACCTTCATTTAGTACTTCACTAATGCTTTGCTTTTCTCTTTTCTCTATATAGATCCAAGCTTCTGAACTATACGATTTTCCCGTGTCTTAAGAATGTTTAACATTTCTTGTAAGGCACATTTGCGGGTGATAAATTCTGTCAATTTTTATCTGAGAAAATCTTTCTCTTTCACTTTTCATTTTTGAAAAGTATTGAAGAATACTTTTCTGGATGCAGATTTTTAGGTTAGTTACATTTTTCTCTCAACAATTTAAATATTTCATTTCACTCTTTTCTAGCTTGCATGGAGAAGTCCCATGTAATTATTTATTTTAAATTTATTTTTTTATTTATTATTTCAGAATATTATGGGGACACAAACATTTTCGTCAAGATAAATTGCTTTTGTACCATTTGAGTCAAACTTATAAATGTGCCCATCCCTCAGAGAGTGTGTATTGTACCCGTTAGATGTGAATTTATCCACCCCTTCATCCCACCTCCCATCTGCTTGATTTCCAATAAATTCTCATCTTTGTTCCTCTATCAGTAAGGTATGATTTTCCTTTGACTTCTTTCAAGATTTTCTCTTTGTCTTTGATTTTTCTATAGTTCGAATATGATATGCCTAAGTGTAGTTTTTTTTTGTTTGTTTGTTTTTGTATTTATCTTGTTTGGTGTTTGTGTTTCCAGAATCTGTCACATGATATCTGTAATTAATTTTGGAAAATTCTCAGTCATTATTACTTCAAATATTCTTCTGCTCCTTTCTCTCATTCTCCTCCTTCTGGCATTTTTATATACATATGTTACATCTTTTTAAATAGTACTACAGAGTTTTAGATAGCTGCTCAATATTTTTCATTCTTTTTTCTCTTTACTTTTCAGTGGAATGTTGCTACTGACAAATCTTCAAGGTCAATGATTCCTTCCTAACATGTCCCATCTACTAATAAGCACAGCAAAAGCATTCTTCATTTCTGTTACAGGCTTTTGATTTCCAGCATTTCCTTTTGATTGTTCCTTAGTGTTTCCATCTCTCTGCTTACCTTCCCTATCTGTTCTTGCATGTTGTCTACTTTTTTCATTAGAGGTCTCAGCATATTAATCACAGTCATCTTAAATTCTCAGTCTGATAATTTCAGAATCTCTGCTGTCTCTGAGTCTTTTACTGATCTTTTCTTTTTCTCTTCAAAACATGCTTTTGGTCTTTCAGCATGCCTTGTAATTTTTTTTCCTGTTGTTGAAAGTTGGATATGATGTATTAGATAAATGGAAGTTAGGTAAGTAGGCCTTTGGTTTAAGGTTTTATGTTATCTGACTAGATAGAACTAAGGGTATATTTACTCTTTGCTATAGCTGTCATGTCAGAGGCTAAAATTTCCTCTAGTGTCCTTATTATTATCCCCATTGCTGTCTTCAGCTTTCCCTAGAGACTTCTTCTTAAACAGTATCTGAAGCTTACAGCTTTCTCAGTTGTAATCCTGTTGTAATTCAAGAGCCCCATTGATGTGGTGATAAGGTGTGGGAGGAAGGGGGTGTTGTATAATCCTTTGATTAGGTCTCCATGTTTTAGTGAGGCTGTGTGCCTAGGCTGTAACCTATGCCTCAGATGTAACCCGTGTAACAAATGCTTCTCAGCTTCTGCCTGTACCTCCTCAGATGAGGCAGGAAGGCTAGAATGGGCTACAGGTGGGCATTTTCCTTCCTCCACTTCTAAGGCTAGAGGGGACTACAGTTTGGGTATCTTCTTTTTGAGGTCAGTTAGGAAATGGAAAAACCCAAGTGTGTTAAGCTCTAGTAAAACAGTTTTCTTTAAGATAAGGCCTTTTTTTAAGGAGAAGAGAAAACTCTGCATGTATTTCAAACTAGATACTTTTTTACTCCCCTTGACAAATGTATGAGTAGATTTTTCTTTCCACACTGAGAACCTGGTGGAGTTCCAGGAGGTAAAGTTCATGGAAATGTGGGCACTCCCCTAAGGTGGGGTCCCCAGCAAGTTCTATCTCTAAGGCTAGTCCACACTCAGTCACCAGAAATGAATCAATTGGAATTAAAGTGTTTCCACCAGTTTCTGGATCCAGCAAAGCTTCTGCTCCAGGTAAGATGTGATTCTCTGTTTGCCTTTCTATTTTGAGAGCCTAGATTTGCTCTGTGACCTCAATTTTCTGAGGGATTTAAGAATTGTTGATTTTCAGTTTGTTCAGCTTTTTATTTTTGTGTCATTTTTGTGAAGATGGGAGTGAGGATTTAAGCTCTTTGCATGTTTAGCCAGAAACTGGTATATCCTATTAATTTTTATAAACATTATCAAAACAGGATGATGATCTGGCATATGTATTTATTTCTGGTTCTTTTGTTTGCAAGTTAATTTTCATGTTGTTTATCTACAAAAGTGATTCATTTTTAATGATGATATGGCCACAGATACTCATAAATGATGGGAATTTAAGCATTGCCCTTTTAATGTCAAGTGAAGCCCTTTCTAAATTAAGTATAGATTAAATGAATTTAATTAGAATATAATTTTTAAATTCTTTCTTGATATCTTTACATGTATATAGTCATACATGTAAAAGATTATTTCTTGAGATACCAATCGAATCATTTTCCCACCAAGCAACTTTTAGAAATTTCCACACAGGTAAATATCTATGTATTCTGGGGGAAAAAAAAAGAATCCTAATGGAAAAGCTATTTAATCTTTATGAATACATTTTCTCATTGAACAACATCTATATCAGTTATATTCTGTCTCATCTATCATGCAATTTCTCTCTCTTTTGTGGAAGCTAACATTTATAGTGTTTTGGCAAATAGAACTTCCTCCAAAATATTTGGTGTTGATGCTCTGGAAAAACTAGGCTTCCGTTTTAATCAGAAGTGCTTTGTAAACTAATAGTAAAGTAGTATGACCTCTTTAAAATCCACAGGTACCAAATTCATCTCTATTGAACCACTTTTGTTTCTTCATAAAACAATGGATGCTTCCAAACTGCTAAAACAATTCTGTTAGAGCACCGTGGAAAATCTAAGTTATAAATGAGGTACATGGAGCCAACATCATCATCACTCTTGAGGGACAAAAGCACATATGGAAACACTTCATGGATTCATTAAATATCAATCTGAAATAACATGACATCAATATTGGTAGCTCAAAAATGGTAACATCTGACAGATGGCAACCAATTAGAGCAATTAGCAATTAACTCCTGTGTCTGTGTCCCACCTTCATCCTCCTTCACTTGCTCCATGAATTCCTACAATCCCTGGAAATGTTCCTGAGATTCAGTCTCTGCTACAGACCATTGGGATAATGTATTTTGGCCCATTATTGAAAATGAATTTGGAGAGAAAGAGCATATCACCTCTTCATCTTTTGCTCAAAATATGACTATTCATTTTAGACAAAAATAATTTAAAGTGAATTCTAGTACCTTTTCTATAGAGTAAAAAGGAGTGCTAAGAATAATTGTTAGAAAATTTTTGACATATTTATTTATTGACATATAAATAGGTTTTACTATATCGGTGGCCCTCTAATATAATTCAATTCAAAAAAAATTTCCAAAAATATTTTTTCTTAAAAGTCAAAATATATAACCATGCACATTAAGACCAAAAACCAACACCAACAAACAAAAACAAAAACAAAACTCTTTTGTGATATTTATTTTGTAATGAAATAATAACATAAAATAATTATTCTTGGTACATATTCTATATATTCACATATTTGATTCATTTTCTATATGTCTAATACTAGGTCAATTATATTTTCCTACAGAATGTATTTTCTTTTCTTTTCAGAATGATTTTTTAAATTTTTTTTTATTTCAAAATATTAGAGGCATGTAAATATTTTGTTACATGGAAAGCTTTTATAATGATTTAGTCAGGGTTATAAATGTGCCAAAAAGTAATTTCTAATTAAAAATAACTTCTTAAAATCTTTTTTAAAGTTGCATTTTATGAGTAATAAAATTTGAAATTGTTGGCATCTTCCATTTAATTTTTCTATAAACACAATTTTTTAATTGAGAATTTTTTTTGTACAGGTACTAAGGTACATTGTAAATTCAGAGAAATTTATGTTAAATGAAGTTTATATTTTATATGATTTTTTTGTATTGAAATATATAAACACTTTTAGTTTCCACTCAGAATATCTTCATTTGAGAAACACTTTCAAGACAAATCTTAATACCTTTAGTTATATTATTTTTATGTTTCACCAAATTTAGATGTTGCAAAATTGGAGAATTTCTCAATTGAATTCATCTCATGTAATGAATATAAATTTATCTAATTCTGAATAGGCTTGCCATTAAAAAGTTATCTTTGCCTATCTTTCCAGGATAATGCAACCTCCACAGGGCACCAGATGTATATGAAAAATGTAGACTTTAGAGAAGACTCCTTTTGTTGAATAATTTGATTAAATATTTTCAACTGATTTTTGACAAAATATGACCAAAATTTAAAGGACTCATTAACACATAAAAATTCAACACAACCATAGGGCACTAAGGGTGACTTACAAAGTAATTCTTGAAAGGTTCAAACTTTCTAAAACTCTGTTGATTGTAGGCAGCAAAAAGAGTATCTATTACCATGATGAAGTAGTTTTTAATCCACTATCAACTCCATCACAAAAATCTCTAGTTCAGCCATTCTTTGGGTATGTTTTTTTGTGTGTGTGTCTGTGAATTTTGACAACTGCACTTTTAATTTGAAGAGTATCATAGGGTTTATGAAATATCTGTGCAACTCAACCAACTCCAAGAGCTTTTCTGTCCTGTAGGCTGTCTTAATTTAGTAAGAATATTGTTTGCATCATGACACTCAACATTGAGGTCTACCTAAATCAGTGTCCATATTATCACCACAGGACAAATCATTTTATGTTAATGTTGAATGTTTAAAATGATTTTACCATAACTTTTACAATGTTGTTAGATGTTGCACTTTTGACAAAATGAGCTTCCAAAATCTTTACTTTGATTCCATGAATTGAATGAAAAAAATTGAGCCATTATTAGAATTAACTGATTTTCTGGGTTGAAGGATCCAATGTGAATGATTAAACAGTGGCACAGTTTAACTCTTTGAAGAGTTCTTCTCTAAAGAAATCAACACAGAAAAACTTCAAAGAATGCCCACCTCCCCATTTAGGTTGTCTTATTGAAGTTATTTTTACCTTTTCAGTTGTCTTCAATTAGTAGATGAAGGAACAAGATGGTTAGGACCTGGTCATAAAGTGGGAAAACATATGTTTTACACTAGTTTGAGCACTGCACAGTTCCTGTCAAAAGCAAACAATCACGGTGACAAAAAACAACCTTGCTCTACTCTCCGAGTTATGGTGCCCTGTGGAGGTTGCATTATCCTGGAAAGATAGGTGATTTTTTTTTTATTGATTATAGCTTACTATGGGGGTACAACAGTTCTGGTTAAATATATTGCCCATGCCCCTCCCAACCCCCTGAGACTGAGCTTCAAGAGTGTCCATTCCCCAGACAGTGCACATCGCACTCATCATGTAGGTATAGATTTTTAAATTATCACTGACTGCCTGTTAACCATGGTAGTAGCTGCTTAGATGGGGCTTTTTTTGCTAATTGACACGAAGGTTTCCTGAGGACTAGGTGATTCTTTGATACAATGAGGACAAAAAAGAAATTCCTTTGAAGGATCAGAAGAAAGATAGCTTTCCCTCAATTCATTGCCACCTAGCTCCCAACTCATTAAATTGCCAGAAAACTTTATTTAATTAATTAAAATTTTATTTGGATAGAGAGACCATTCTAGAGCATTAACCTCTTAAAATTTAACCATAGCTACTCAACATGAGGCATTTTAAGGTTGTTTCTATTATGTTGTGGAAAGTTTGGTTAGCTTCTTTCTAAATGAATGTGCATATGACTAGTTGTCAAGAAATGCTACAGGAAAAGCTTTTCCTGTAACTTTATTGTATACCAAAAGAGACATTGGTTTAATGGAGATGTGTGGTTTTTCCAAATATAACTTTTTTGGGTCAATTATGAACCCAGCAAAGTTATAAGGAACTGCCATTTCAATAAAGAAACACGAAATCATCATTAGCTGTAAAGCATTCCAATTAGGCAGTTTATAGAACTAGCCCTTTCCCAGGAGTCTCTCCCAACTCAGCATTTAACATAAGCCACATTCCACCAATGGGGTAAATACATGAAAGTTTGGAAGAGCAAATGTAGAGAACTTTTCTCCTTTGTTCTTTGGACAAACTATCACTTGGTCTTTTCTAATTCAGAGATAAACTAGATAACAACTAAAGATAATCCATTAATATGAAGAATTCAGCTCTCAAAAGAGTATCATTTATCATAAAACAGCTTTTATCTATGGAAATTCCAAGATTTAAAATATATACACACTTTTTTCTCCAAAACCATGTGAACAGTTTGACACAACTGCATATCATTAATCTGATAACAACAGAGTGTTGTACAAAATCAACTAAGGTGTAGGCTCCTTACACAAAACTTGCAAGATTAGGACATGGTAGCCTTCATTTTCTTCATATTATTTTATTCTCTTTTGCTCCTGCAAGATAAAAACAAAACAAAAGAAAGCAAAACAAAAATCTACTGAGTTATTTATCACTCCCTTATTATTTGTGGTAGAGACATCTTCATTCTGCAAAATAATAATATTAAAAAACCCCATATGAATTGAAATAGGATACCAGAGCTCACCAGATGTAGCTATATCGCTCCATGAAAATAAACCGAATGTTTTCCTTAATCAATCAGAATGAATAATGTTGATGGGTTTGGCAGGGACTAAATCAGGGCTGCCAGCTCCAGCTACCCTGCATGATTTCATCTTTCCAACTAGACTAAAAAATGCTTTCCTTCCTCCACACTGGACAACTTCATTTTCACACGTTCAATTTAACAAAGCTCAAAAGGAATTCTAAAAGCTTCGCCCGTCTCATAAAATGTTTACCAGATATCTCTACAGGATGGCAACCGTATTACAATGTTTCATAATAAGGAGCAATAAAGTGGCCGAGTGAATTCTACTGATGAGTATAAACAATCATATTGGTGGGAGGTTGTTTATTGTCAGTCATGCTACAAGGTTGCATTTTTCAGCAATTTTGTTTAAAACTTCTTTTAAACAACTGCTTGCTGTAGAAAATCCTGGACAAGTGTAGGGCTGCCTTTGTTTAAATCAGCTTTCAAAGTGTGGTGGAGCCAGCGACACCCCTTAACTTTTGTATTTTTAGCAGGGGCTCAAATGCTTAGTGGAACAATCTGTTTTTTTGAGTTTCAATGTGTATTTCCACAATTATTATTATAATAACCCAACATAAGCCTATCTAAATAAAAGGAGGCTTTGGTCTATTTTTTATTATAAAAATAATTCTTCCTGTTTACAACATAGTCAACAAGATAAAACCTTCAGGGAATAAGAGGTAGATAAATAGTATATGTAATATACTAAGATTTTTGAGTTTGTGTTTCTTTTTATAAGTATGTTCCAGTTCAAAATGATTTACATTTCTTAGTTTATTTATTCCTCATAACAACCCCATTTAAGAAACTGAAGTACAGAGATTTTAGTACTTTAACCACGATCATACTGACCGTAAGAAGTGATGCAGCCAGATACCAACCCTAGCCAAAATGTGAACTTGACACCTGCACTCTATTGCTCTCTCTGGGAGTCATTTTTTGTTTGTTCAATCTTCTTAAAATATTCCTCTTCACTCTTTCTGAAGGTTCCTTGTTTTCAACGTTTTCCCAAGCTAAGCTCAAATTCACAATTTTGGATTCGTGGGTGGTATGGGTCCATTGGTGAGGGAGTGAGGTGTAGACATGAGAATGTCCAGGAATTGCCTCCCTGGATTTGTAGTGAAGAGAAAGGAAGTTAGGTACATTCTTTCGTCTCCTTGAATGTTGCCATTAAGTCACACTTTGGCCTTTCCAGAAGTAAACTGTGATTTTCATCATCTTACTCTAGTATGTAGCCTTAGCAGTTATTGCTAAACAGAGCAGCACTCGTTCTGCTATGATGAGTTAGGACCAGAGAGCTCACTAGTGGGCAAAGGGTCTTCCCTGCATGAAGGCAGAATGTGACCATGTTAAAAAAGTATACATCCTAAAAGGTGGTGAGTCATTGCCACCTGGTGGTTAAAGAGATTTAACCTTTTATGTAGGTAGAGAAATCAGCAATGCCATGGTTGGCTAGTTTACTCTGACTGACTTTTGGCATTAAAGATAGTTATTTAGTGACAGATGGTTTTAAATGTTAAATTCCTAACCCAAATTCATTTCCATATCTCCGTATTTTCACACTTCCTCTAATTATTTCACCTCTCTCTTCTTACCTCCTTTCTCTTTTTTCCAAGATTTTTGAAAAATATCTTACCAAAAGGTCCAGATTTAGGACTTTGCACAATGCAGTGCATTCAGAGGTGGGTTTATTTCCTCTGAATATATCTTAATTACCCTGAAGTTATAAATTCTTCAAGGGCATTATTCAAAGACTTGTGGTTTCTGAAGAGCTTTGACATCTAATGTAGGTACATACATGCACATACTCTAATGCTTGTTGGTATTGTCATGACATGTCAGAAGCCAGATGTGTATTTTGGGGCCTAGAAATAAAAGACTATTATAGTAAATATCTAAATTATAAAATGAAGCTAGTAACAACTCACATATGGCATTAAATAAAATTTTTTTATAAAAGAAGAACCAACAGAAAAATTTATAAAACTGATTGCTATGGTTTAGATGTCTTCTCCAAAACTCTTGTTGAAACTTAATCCCAACATGACAGTATTGGGAGGTGAGGCCTTTAAAAGATGATTGGATCATGAGGGCTCTTCCCTCATGAATGGATGAATCCATTCATGGATTAAAGGATTAATGGGTTAATGAATTAGTGGGTTATCATGGGAGTGGGACTGGTGGCTTTATAAGAAGAAGAGAGACCTGAGCTCAGCCTCCTTGTCATGTGATGCCCTGTGCCCCCTCAGGACTCTGCAGGGTCCCCACCAGCAAGAAAGCTCTTCCCAGATGTAGTTTCTGCATGTTGGACTTCTCAGCCTCCATAACTATAAGAAATAAATTTCTTTTCTTTATAAATAACTGAATTTCAGGTATTCTGTTATAAGCAACAGAAAACGGCCTAAGACACTGGTACATGTCAATTGCAGTGCTTCTGATTTTATTAGTATCAAGGTGATAGTATGTAGGAAAAAAGATCATTGTGTTTGTAAGGCAGAAATGCTTTACTTAGAAATGCAATAATCTTCAAACACTGATTAAGCACTATAAGAAAGAATAAAAAAGAAATGCAATAATAGATTAAAAAAGTGAATATTTTACTCACTTCTCAAAGTCTTTGACCCAAGGCAGCAATAAATAGGTGGATAAAGCCACCCACAAGAATGTAATCAGCAATCCGTGTCCTTCTTTCTTCGGCAATTTTCTGTCTCCATAGTTGCAGACACATGATGGAAAATCATGTGTCTCAGATGACAGTTTTTTTTTCTTTCATAGAAACAACATGATATTCTGTTATAGCCATACCATGTCCCCCTCTTTTTGGTGACAAAATGCCATCTTAGAAAGGTTCAGTAGTTTTTATTCTGCGTGGTATGAGGTGCCTAGTATTAACCATTGTTGTTTTGTCTTTTCCTTAGCAGTGACAGAAGTTTTCTGGGAAAGCATTTTAAAATGAATAAACTCATATTTTTTGAAACCATATTAAAATGCACCACATTATTGACGTTATTATTAGACAGCCAGAGAAGCTAGCCTTGTACTATTGAGCTGAATAAATAATGTTTTCACCATCCCATTTTAGAACCATACTTATCTCCTCATGTTAAGCTTTGACTTCACAACATATATATTTTTCTAGTTATATAATCATGCATAAAAATGCAATAAAAGGGGGCTAAACACCCCTCTCCCTTTTTGTCAGCACCACATTTCATTGTACGTTGTATTTCTACAAGATCCCATAAAGACAGCTATGCATCAGCAGGAAAATATACTTTCTAACATTCAAAGTCAATGATGCAGATAATAGGGAACCAGGATCCTTAGTGTGGGATACAAACTGTCCTCAGTCCCTAGCCCAGATGTTGGAAACAACCAATAAACTGTATTATACACATATATTTTAAAAAGCAGCTTGAATGAATGGCCTGCTTAGCTAGATTTATTAGGCGCGATCTTTAATATGCCATATGGCAGCTTGGCTCTTCCAAGCAGCACATCCCTGTGAAGGAGTGTATTGAAGTGAGATGACCAGACCCGGCACAAGCGTTGATGACACCCCAGGGAAACAAGTGCTTACTACAAGATTTTTCAGCAGTGTCACCCATGATATGTGTTCGAGTAGTCCATTATGCCTCAATATGTCTTCAATCAGAGCTGGGATCTCCATTAGCCCTACTGTTTAGAGAAATCTTAGACATCTTGGGAATGGGGGCAGGGTGTGAGAAATAGAGAGCAGGGCTGATATCCATCATGTTATTTACCATAGCTTCTGCCTTTTATTGAGACACTTTGTGTAGGAAATACAAACTAGGGGATTTGCAATGGTTTTAGAAGCTATTATTCAAGTAAATGGAAAAGTGGCATCATGTATGTTGTTTAGAATACCAGAGAGTAAAAAAAAAGATTTTTCTACTTGAGGATGGCTTTGTGAGAACTACTTTTCTCTACTAAAACGTCATGCCTTCCACACATAAAGGATTTTATTGGAATGATTTGTATCAATCCTTCCTTGTAGTTTCTTTTCATTAACAAGCAAGATAATTTTATCAATATTTTAAAGCTGTTAGGCAATAGTCACTGTGATATATGTATATTAACTGCATCTTTGCAAGTTAAAAATGTGCACACATTTTCTGGGCAAACAACAGGAAAATTTTTATGGTTAAAACATTATTTTTATTATGTAGGATTTTTTTGTTTTTGTTTTTTTGGTAAATACTTCAGATCCTTGCTGTGTCCAGGAGCCAGAGTTATTAAAAAGGAATGCCAAAGCGTATTTTATAAATGTAAACTCAATGAACAGAGGAGAAATTAAGCCATGAGAACAATATAGATCACTTATTCACACAGTGATAAGTGATAATTCTGCTAAAATGAAAAACTGGAATCTATTGAGTGAATACAATTTTGGGAACATTCTATAAAATAGCCACCAGCCTTTAATTTCAAAAGTTCCAATGTTATGGAAGATGAGGAAAAACTAAAGAATGGTCTAGAGTGAAGGAGAGAGAAGAAACATGAAAACTAAATGAAATGCACAATTCTAAACTGTGTCCTTTTGCTGTAAAGACATTTTAGGGTGATTGGTAAAACTTCAATAGGATATGTGGAATAGCTGAAAATAAAGTATTTGGTGCAAATTTCCAGATTTTAATGATTATATTGTGGTTATATAGGGAATATCCTTTTTTGGTGAGAGACACAAATTAAAAAAATATTCAGAAGTGAAAGAGCATTATGTCAAAAATTTACTCTCAACTGGTTATTTAAAAAATTTCTTCATACTATTCTTTCAACTTTTCTCTGAATTGAAATTATTTCAAAATTAAAAAATTAAATTAAACTTATGTTGACTCTGGTTTTTAAATTTTTGGTGGCCCCATGAGAATGGTAACAATAATTAATTTAATCAGTAAAACATCCAAATCTAAGAATTACATTTGAGTTATAATCAGCTAATTACTTATTAATTCTGGAATGTATTAGTGATATACATTTTAAATAATTATGAAATAATTACATGGTTAGAATGACATTTAGTATTTTAATTTGTTGCTAAATCATTTAACTAATTTTTAAATATTATTCAGCTGAGTAAATGCCAGAGAAACAGTCATGAAAGTATCACGCTATTATAATACAATGCATGCTGTGCAAGTCAATGAAGAGTTTTTCATTAACTTTTTAAAATGCAATTTTTTCTTTGTAGAAGGCCAATTTCATCTATAAATACAGTTCCTTTGACAGATAACTTGTAGTATGGTAGATATTGTCTTGTTTAGCCTTTGAGCATTAACTGATATTTGAGTAGTGATATCTGCAGAAGAGCTGCTATGGCTTCATGTTGACAAGCCATTAACTCTTCTTTCCCTACAGCAACTACAAAACAATTCTCTTGGAAATTTTACAATTAGATTTTGCCTTTCCACTTAGCTGCTTGCTGCTTATTACTTCATTCCTCCTCTGGAACCTTTGGATTCTTTAAATATCACTAATATATTTGGGTTTTTCTTCCAATTTTTTATTGATGGGCAATTAATTGTGGAATAACAAACCCAACATGGACATGCATTCATTTAAAATGTGTTTATGTTTATTTTTAATAGCAGTTTATTTTAATTTGTCAGGACATTTACTTGGGCTTTTGAGCAAATGCATGCTGAGCGAAACTGTGTTGTTTATTGAGTAGTTAATAGGATGATTGGGTGTAGACTTTTGCAGTAATGAGTGAAGAAAAAATATAACTAAGCCTCAGCAGGGTATTCGTAAAATACTTTGTATTATCAAGTTCAATGTCTTTAGTCTTCTGAGATGAAGACACTTAGACTCCTAGAAACTACAGGACTTGTCCATGGACTTCAGGAATCATTGGTACCAGGACTACCGGATGCAGTCTGTAAATGTCATGTTGAAATAAACACTAAGGGAGTTTCTAAAATGAGCTTTTTCTTTGTAACTTTTAAAACCTCTGCATTATTTTCTTTTTATAATTTTATCCTGATGGTCCATGTAAGCCAAGAAACCATTATGGAAATTGATTTTTAACCATAAATTGGCAATTTAAATGTTATCAAGCTTTATTTTTCCTTTGAACCGCATGCTATTGACAACTCAGTGCTCTCTTTGTGCAGATGCTGCCACTCCATACATAAACATTTTATCTCTTTCTTTCTTTTCCCCTCAGAGGAATATTTCAGGGGTTCAACAATTTTCTCTTTCCCTGTGACAAGCAGAACAGTGTATTCAATCTTATTTCATCCAAGTTTTCTATCCTGAATGGACTGGAAATGGTGTATTTCTTTGAGAACAGAGGGGCAATGCTGTTGTTTCTGTAGATCACCAGCTACCAGGGCAGCTTGTGGCATCTGTTACAGAATTGGAGCCATGAAATAGAAGCTTGCGATAGGGACCCTATTAGACCCCAAGGCCACATCAGTAGGAAGCTCTGCATCTTCAGTAACCTGCACAGACACAAGACGAGTCCAACAGGGGACAGAAGAAGTGTCTTCTGCCTAGTACCAAAAAAAATTATTATCCTTCTTGAGATGAGTTTAAAAAAAATAAATAAATGAGGTGACAAGAAAAATTTTAGAAGCCATAGGAGGATTACATACATTTCAAGATTGTATCAATAGTTTTTCAAGTAAAAGGCAAAAGAAGAAAAGAGTATTATTTTCTTTCATTATTTTATATTTTGATGATGGGAATGTTTAAAATATTTTATGTTTTGTAGTAGGTGTTTTGGCAATTATAGGACAGGTGTGTGGAAGAATTTGTTATTTTTTCTATAGTTTGGTGGTATAAGGTTGGAAAGAAAGGAAATTGTCTAAAGTTTAACTTTCTTACTTATGACTAGATCATTTTGGCATTCTAAATATTTATGTATTAGCTTTATATTCACATGTATTTTTTAATTTCAAAAATATTGACATGCTATTAAAAAGATACTGAATCCTTATTTTTTAAAAAATAGTTTCATATTTCAACATATTCAATGTGACAATTCATTTAAATTCTAAAAAGGTTTTGATGGAGAGAATTTTAGAGCTAAAATAAATTCTGTTTTAAGAAGATTATGTTCAAAGAAAGAACCTCAAGAAATTTACAGACACAATAAAAATTTTCACACTTTTCTGTCTGGTAAACTTTATCTGAGAGTAGCTGTGCTGTTGCATGTGGGTATAAATATGAAACATCAATTTAAAAGTTAGTATTTAATAGAGGGGAGAGAGTTCTTACTATGTGACTTAAACATCTGGTTTAACAATATTAATTAAATAATTTAAATATTGATTAATATCCCTGATGATTTAAACTCAAACAAAATTTAAGAATTTGGAGCAGCTTATGACTTCCCAAACCAAAAATTGTTAAAGTAGATATAAATATTAAGAATTATGGACAAGAAGGAAGTGAATCATCTGAACTTTCTCTAAAATTTAAAAAAATCCAATAAAAATGGTTATCGAAACTGAAATTTTGCTGTAACTTTTATAGCTTCTGGTAGTGTACTTATTTTACACCTAGTAGAAATAAAAGTCTAGTAATATCAAATTGGCTGGTACAATTTCTTTTCAGTCAAGTATATTTTTCACTTTTTTCATTATGGGTATAAATGTGCCCCAATTTATGAATCAATAATGTTTAAATATTATTTGTTGGTCGGATTTGGAAATCAGAATATATTACCTTGTAGAAACAATGATTTAAGCAGTAGTTTGGACTGATGAATCTTATTTTTACCCCCGTGTTTGGCTGAAAAGTAGTGCTAATACTTTTCTAGACTTTATGTATAATTTATAATATCTTTCAAAGTTCTATCTTAGCTATACCAGGGCTGCATCTTGACACACAGTTGCAGCCTTTATTTGCCAGGTCTCACTTCCATGTATGCTCCTGGACTCTCACCATTTCCCCAGCTCATATGGAAAATCAGGAGTTGTACCAGAAGTAGGTGTCAAATGTGCGTAGCTCCAGAATTGGTACAGAACGGGCAGAGGTCTCTCACTGCTAGGGGTTGAGACAGGAAATATGAGTTTAAGAAATGGAAGAATGTGAGGAGATTCCACTAGTGAGGCCAGACTATCTCTGGTAGAAGAAACACATCAATGTCTGAGGAAGGTTTGGGGAGACTTGCTATCTAAAGTGTGATCTCTTAGCCTACAGAGTCTCCATCACGAAGGATCTTGTTGGGAAAGCAGAATCTCTGGTGCTACTTCACACCTACTGAACCAGCATCTGCATTTGAACTTGAGAAACATTAATTGGGAGGACTGTAAGGTTATGTGTCAAGGAGGACATTGTATGTTCTCACTGGATTTTTTTTTATCAGCCCAGCATATGCACGTACCTTACAGAAAGCTTTTGTCATTGTTTTAGGAAGTTGGCTCAAATCCCCTTGCTTTTGACTGAACCATTGAGGCTCATTTCTAATTAGAAGCTAATTTCCTAATTTCTTCTGTCTTCCAATTATTTTTGTCAAGCACTGTCCTCAGTCTCTGTTCTTTGGATTGGCCTTAGCCTCTGTTTTAACTCTTAGCTCCTCTTTGAGGTCTCGATATATTATTTCTTTACATGTTCTTCTTGTTTGAATGACCATTGACATTTATTTTTCCTCCCTCCCCTAACTTGGCTTCAAAGCTTCCAGAATAAACCTCTAAGCCAATAACTGCCATGCTTGCCAGGCTCGCTAGACCCGTCAAAGAGGGATTCAGAGCATGTCAGGTATCCCTTTAAGAACATAAAGCAGGATATGTATTTTCTCAGGATGAGACTCTTCAGGGACTGAAAGAGCAGTAGTATTCACATCAGTGATTGAGATGCAAGAGAGTGAACTCATATACCCAGTGTATGTTAGAGATTAGAGGGGATTCTGAGACCAAGAGTGGTTGAATGTCTTCATCAAAATTTCAGAGTGAGAAAGCTGAACTCAGTAGCCAGAGCTTCAGTTCTCTTTTCGTCACCATGGTAGCCAGTTTGGGCAGTATATTTAGATTAATAAAAATACTAATGATGAAAGTGTTAGTGGCCTCCGAGTGGAGGTTTTTGCCAGATTCTTGGTGGCCATCAGGAGAAAAGAATTTCAGGATGCACCACAAAAGCAAAGCAAGCAGGTTTTTTATTGAAAGCAAAAGTACACTTTCGGGGAGGAGCGCAGGCAGGCTTGAAAAGAGCAGCTGTGCCAGGGAATTCCCCAGCCGACAAAGCTGAAAACAGGGTGTCACGCAGGAATAAGAAAAGGCAGGAACAAGAAAAGAGACAGTAGAAGAGAAAACATGGGGTCAGGGGACTCAAGGCTTTCCAGACCAAGAGTCCCGAGAGTAATGCCTCATTCGTATTTATTCATCCCAAGAACAAAAGATCATTGTAAATCATACAAACAAATATGGTCTAAAGACATCCCAGAGGCAAACAATGTTCTATAGATTTCCATAAAGATGACATATCCTAAAGATATCCCACAGGCGAACTTTAAAGATTGTTTATAAAGATTAAGATATTCAGGTGCACAGTAGTCTCAGCAAAGCTATTTCTAGCCTAAAGCTAAACAAGAACATAAATTTGGGATTGCCATCAGGCTTGTTTTCCAGCAGGTTGGGCGTTCCTGATAGCAGTCCTGGAGCAGTTTTTTACCACAGGAGAGAAACTGTTTTCAGTTCCTCCTGCCCTTGGAATGTCCTTACCATTTGGAAAACAGCCACACCTATGCAGACTGTCACATCCACAGAGGTTCTTATGCCAGCAATATCGCTAGGTCACCCTAACATTTCTAAACTACCCCAACACAGCTGCACTGTGAGGAAGTGGTTTTTGGTTTTTGGAAGTCTTGCTACTAATGGAGAGGAGGAATATTCAAGGCTAAGGGGTTGGCTTTTACTAAAAATTTGGGTAGTGATTCCTAGAATTGGGTTTCCTTCCATTTTCATACTTTATATGGTCATTTTGGAACTCTCATGGTGATTTCAAGGGTGGAAAAATTTTAAAACCACAATGTAAATGATATCATAAAATAATTAGCCGAAGTTCATGTAAGGTGACAGAGACAGCTGAAAAGCCAGTTGAAGCCAGTTCTTGCCTGTGGTTATCAGCCCTTCTAATTAGCTTGTGTTTGAGGGCTGTTTACTTTCACCCATGCACCCAGTCTTCAAGCCCCTGCATCTAGTCTCAGCCCTGTCTCCTAGTCTCCTACTCTAACAAAAGTAGTGTTCTCATTTTAATTTAGTCTATGTATATGGTACTGTATTTGGACACTGTATATCTCTATCTCTGTCATCTATCTCTCTCTATTTTTTCCCAATCTATAGAGCAACTCATTCAAGTAGGCATTGTTTTCCTTGTTTTACAAAAGAGTTTTCTAAACCTTAGGAAAGTCAAGTCACTTGCCTAATATCACATGCTTAGTTATTGAAAGAATAAGAATCTGAACTTCTGTTCAACTTCAAATCACTTGGACTTTCCACTGCCCCCTTAAGTTTCTCTCTGATCCTAGGGAGTTCCTGTCGGGGCCACCAATTCACTTGTAAAGGTGGAATAAGATGGTAGTTGAAGACACAGACCCTGGAGCCAGAATATGTTGAACATATCAGCTTTACTGTTTGCAAGGTGTGTGATCTCTGGCAAATTACAGAACCTCTTTGTGCGTCAGTCCCTTACCTGTGAAACAGAACTGATAACCAAAGTACTCATCTCATAAAGATTAAGTTAAAACACTTAGAATCATCCCTGATGCCATGTTAAGTGGCAAATAAATATTCTAAGCATAGTTGGGTAGTAAAGATAGTCAAAAAATGTTTGTCAATTATTTAATTAAGTCTGATATACTTGCACACTCCTTTCTACTACCTGTCTACCCACATAACTGGTATAACTATTGGCAATAAAGATGCATTGATGTCAACTTACAGAGAGCTCTCAATTTTGATTTTAATAAACAAAGTTAAAATTGCAAAATACTCAATTTTTGCATGCAGTGTGTATTTCTCTGAGGTCAGTTGTGTCTATTCTAACTCTTAGCAGATTTCAAAGCCAATAGAGACGCTTTTTAAATCATATGTTAACCTAGTTTTGAGCTCAAAAGGAGACATGCCCCATGAAGTGATTAGACGCATGAGAAGATGCATGGGAAGTGAGAATCCAAACTCTTGACTTCCCAGATGGAAATTTATAACCTGAAATGGTAAATTATATAGTGGTTATATGAATTAAGGATCCTAAAAGAGTTCATGTAAAAGCCAAAGCTATATACATCTGAGGGAAAAGTACAGATATTCTGAAATAAATCCTACTTGCAAACATAAATTATAAATTTTTGTTTGTAATCAATACTATAATCAAGGATTACTTTATTACTTTAAATCATGCTTACTCAATGAGCTCATTGACATTTACAGTTATTTATGTTTGCTCACTACCGGAGGAAAATTCACTTGATGTGAGTGATGTCACACAATAAAGTGACTTGATTGCATAGTTGAAATTATATCCTCCAGTTTCATTCATAAAAGAGCTACACTTTAAAAATTCTAAGTGCTTAGGGATGCAATAATGGCTAAAGTAAACCACTGTCCTCATAGTGTTGAATCAGCATTTTTTCCAAATCTCAGAATTTGAGCTAAACATCAAGCACTACCTTGTAGCAAACAGATAAAGGTTTCAAAGCCAAGATCCTTTCACTGTGTGGTTCAAAGCCAAGGCCTCTCAACAATGTAGCAATTATTTTTTAAATAGCCTTGAAGATTTGTGATTGTGGGTATAGAATATCTAATAAGCATTGATTACTTTTATTCTGTTCTAATTTAATTTTACTCTTTGTGCTTTTTATAGCTGAATGCTTTTATGTTAAAAATAAGGATCAAATGAATACTTAGAGAAGACATTCATCAACTCATAGAGTTGTACTCCTTTCTATTTTTGAAAGAAATTCAGCTACGATGGTTGAGTTGTATGTTCTCATAAAAAACGTATTAGTAATGTAGCATTTAAGAACCAAAGTATAATTCTTGCTGTCAGCTCTGTGTCTGCCATCCAGTTATTGTGTGGTGAGATGGAAAGGAGTGGAGCTTGGGTACCATACAGAATGGGGTTCAAGAGTTGGCTTTTGCCATTTCCTATTTAAATAGTATTGACCCCTAAATACTGTGGTTTTCTCATCTATAAAGTCAGTGATGATGATGCTTATCTGAAAAGATTCTTATGAGGATTAAATAAAATAATTGATATTATTAATAGAACACTTGTCACAGAGTAGATTCACAAGCAATGCTACTTCTCTTTATTGTGTTGTGCACAGATTTGAACTTGAAATTCAAGCAGAAAGTTGTTCATCCTGAAATTTTCAGAAAATACACATATCAAAACTTTTTAGTAATCCCCCAACCCCACTTCTTAACCAAGGCAGAATTCCAAATTCAGCTTGACCCTAAACTTTCTTTCTAGCCATATCTTTCATCAGTACCTTAAAAGGAACTCTTGGCCAGGTGCGGTGGCTCATGCCTGTAATTCCAGCACTTTGTGAGGCTGAGGCAGAAGGATCACTTGGGGCTAGAAGTTCAATACCAGCCTGGGCAACATAGTGAGATCCCATCTCTACAAAAAATTTAAAAAATTAGCCAACTGTGGTGGTACAGGCCTGTAGTCCTAGATACACAGGAAGCTGAGGTAGGAGGATTGCTTAAGTTCAGCAGATTGAAGCTGCAGTAAGGTATGATTGTGCCACTGCACTCCTGGGTGACAGAGTGAGACCATGTTTCTAAAAAAACAGAAAAAAGAATGACTCTCCATTCCAACTAAAGGATGGATAAACTTATTCTTACTGGGCCCTGCTTTTGATGTCCCTTGGCCTTATCTGTCTTGATGAGATTGTTTTTCTTCCTTCCTCTTACTAGTACTTCTGGTAAGGTCCAGCTCAAGGGATTGGACTGTCTGAAGGCTGAAATCCACAATTGTCTTCTTTTTGTAACTTCCCAGCCCGTACTGCCTATACAACTATTAGGTACTTAATCATACAAAGCCTTCTCCTAATCATGTGAATAGAGTCAGTGACAGCTAGGAATACAGTTCTTGTTCACACAGAGCCAGGCACCTTAGATACCCTCCATGCATATTTAATGAAAAGATGCCTTTCTTCACTAGCATTGCTCTTTTGGATTTTTGTTTAGTCATTATTTTGTGCCTCTTTTGTGATTGGAATCAGAGCTGAAAAATAATAAAGAAAGAGAGAATGAATATTGGGGGAGAGGGCGTTAGCAGTCTCTGCCACACATCTTTTGGATCTAGCTGGATAGTAAGTTGCCTGAGGGCAGGGCTGTCAACTGACCTTGTAGCCTGAAACATTTCATGCCCAGAAAACAAACATCTTCAGAAACCTTGTAAAGAAGTTGAAAGGTTACCACAGGATGACACAGTCATTTCCAAATATGTAAGTTGTGCAGCCAATGTTGACACTTCTGATATTAGAGAAAGGATGACAAGATGAAGAGGCAGAACAAGTTTTACTGGGAATAATCAGAGAAACACACCAACTTCTCAATTTAACAGCATCTCAGAGGGTGGCATTGTGTTCATGGGATAAACAGAGGTTAGGGCAAAGATCAGAAACTAGATTTTTTTGTTAGGGCATTAGGAGTTAATTTAACAGAGAAAGATTGGTCTGTGCTCTCCAAATTCGCAAGAAACTTGTATACAAAGTGGAATTCCATTGAATTTATAACATACAATTTGTAGTTCATACTTAGCGCTTATAATTTTTTTATTTGTTGTCCTGCATTGCTGAATATCATGGTGCATGGTTATCTCCTTTAGTAGTTAGAATGTTTCTGATAATCAGTCCATCAAAGCAAAATGAAAGTTGATAATCTTGAGGGACATGTTATCTAAAGTCCTCCTGATTTCTGATAAGCATTCCTGTCCCCCTGAAGGTGAGAATCTTTAATAGTACTGACAACAGGGTCTCCAGATCCTCTGCCTCTCCCCTGTGCCTGGAGCTGGCTCAACAGTGCTGAGTTCTCACCACTCCAAGGGTTACCTAGTTCTTCCAAGTTTGAAAGACTCCTTGTAGAGCCCTCTCTATTTCGCTCTTATGGCATACATAGAAAATAACTTCCTGATGGATGCTCAAGTTTGGGAAACATAAAATATACTACAAAGGGGTAGTTTATATTCTCTTTGGAATTAATTAAATATTAGGTAGAAAATTCTTGGTCTAGATCATTGTTATGACCTAGAAGGGGTCTTAGAGGGTAATACACCTGTATTCTAGAAACGTCTGGGCTGTGGGAAAGGAAGAGGAAAAGGAACAAGAGCAGGGGTGGTGGTGGCAGCTCTCTATGAACCTGGGTTTGCATGAACCCTTGCTCTCTTCCCAGACTGTTCTAGAACATCTTGTAATGTGTTCATGTTCTCCTCTGTGCCTTCCTCTTTCCTACTCTTCTATTTTTCTTTCTTTCTTTTTTTCAACAAAGTCTTAATTACAACTATACCCCAAAATTTTCTAAAGTAAGGGTTGCTTAAAATGGCTCATTTTACTACAAATTGGTTCTGGGTAACAAAATGCTTTTTATTAGGTTTTTTTAGGTTTTTTTTTTTTTTTTTTTTGAGATAAGGTCTTGTTCTGTCACCCAGGCTAGAGTCGAGTGGAGTTATCATAGCTCACTGCAGCCTCAAACTCCTGGGCTGAGCTCAAGTGATCCTTATGCCTCAGCCTCCCAGGTAGCTGGGACTACAGGTGTGTACCACCATGCCTGGCTGATTTTTCTATTTTTTTGTAGAGACGGAGTCTCGCTTTATTGCCCAGGTTGGTCTTGAACTGGCCTGAAGATCCTCCCACCTCGACCTCCCAAATTGCTGGAATTATAGGCATCAGCCACTGCACCCAGCCCTATTTTTATTACTTTTAATCTTTGATCCCAAATATATAACCAAATGAGAGAAACAACAACAAAAAAATATGCAGTAGAAAATCAGAAACTATATTTATGTTATTTCCTGAAAAGTAAAAACAGGGGATATTTTCATGTAAAATAGGAATGTTGACATGTTGCATTTTCATGCAAATAACATCCTGACCCTAAAGCTTTGGAAGTTAAAATTAACATCTATCTAAGCATGGGACTTTCTACTAAGAGATAATGCTATTCTCAGAATTAACTGAAAGATAGTGAGCTAAGTGGACAATGTGAAATCCTAGCTCTACAAGGAAAAACGCTGGTCTCTATTGGTATGTGTAGAGGTTTGTCATCGGAAAGTTAGATTGACCTGAGCACCCTCTGAGTGTCATATACTTTGTGAGGTGGTCCATTCAGACACAGTGGATTTCATCTGCTATTTATACCTGGCTCACCTGCTTAACTACAACTACCAGCTTAACCTGGGCTCTTTCTTACTCTTCTTACCCATCTTTTGTCCTCATAAACGTTACAAGCACATCTTGCCTGTAAATTGTCAGTTAATTACTCACGAGGCATTAGAACTAATAAAGAAGGAAGTTTTATAAAATGCTGAGTTTCAATGAGTTCTAAAGTGTGTGGGATAGTTAGGAGAAGGAATAAAAAGAGATTTAGAGAAAAGACTATGAGGACCTATTATCACTTTTAGTTACTATACGTGAATAATTTTCAAAATGGCAAAGGGAGTGGGTTAGCAAAAGTGAGAAAGAAACACCCATCATTATCTGTCTGAGGAACACTTATTTTAAAAAACAAAGCTTGACAGATTATCCCTAGCTGGTGGTAATACTTAATTGCTAAAACCTCATACCTGTACCCCTTTCAGAAAACTCTTAAGGAGAGCAATTTTGGATTGGAAATGACCCTCTACCCAGAGTGTGAGGTTTTTATATTTATTAAAAGAAACCACAGGTGAGCAAATTTGAGAAACCCTATTCTAGATCAGGTATTCTCTAATTATCTGTTTATCAAGGAAACATTTTTCTAGATCCCACTCTCAGTGATTCTGATACAATTGCAGGATTGGATTAGAATTTGGGAATCTAAACACTATATGTCTTCTTCGAGGTTGGGAGCACATCTGTGTCTTCTGAGTGTATAGGATAGGCATGCCCTATAGTATGGAGTCAATAAATGTGCTTTGTATATCAGGAACAAATATGTACCAACTGGGGTCTTTCAGAATGCAAGAAATAACAACGTGCTCAGTTTTCCTTAGTTAAAAAGGGTGGGAGTAGACCTAGGGGTGAAGTGTGGGGTGGGCAGAATTCTTGTGCCAGATTAACTCATAGGCCCCTGCTAAGATATGCTTTGCTGCTTTTATTATTCGTGTCCAGCTTTGGGATCTTATTAATTAGAAGCACAAGCTGCCTTAGATAAAAGCATAACTGCCTGCGAAGTGATGGTGAAATGTTATAATCAATCTATATAGATGTCTGCCTGGGAATGTCCTGTGTCAAGGAAATGTGTCCAACAGCCCCACCCTAACAAAGCACGATGGGGTCAAAGGATCTTAAATCAGATTCATGTGCATGAGGACAGGGAAGAGAGCAGCTGAGCAGCTGAGAAAAGCAGAGGTAAAGTGTGAAAGGATTTTGAAGCTGACTACTGGAAATCATGCTCTAACACAGATGCCAAGGCACGAATAGTGCAGGTGTGACAGACTTCATAGGCTGGGGGGTAGATAACATCTACAAGCAGCATTCTAAGGTGAAACACACTTATATACACGGATTTGCAGGACATGCAGTCTATTTCTTTCAAGTTATTCTTAGCATTTAAATATTTGGCAAATCAAAGTGCTTACTAATGTCTAGGCTGGGGCAGCTGGAAGGACAGAGGCAATTCTAATGGCCTTTTTGACATGGAACTGAAATCCTTAGACATTGCATCCACCCTGGAGATTGTGTTGGGAAGGGCTGCCACAGCACCCGCCTGGAGAACTGGTGTCCCAGATATCAGAAGGCAAGGGAAGGTTCTAGTATGGATAATCAACACCCTTCCTCAGGTCAATCAATGAGTTCAGTAATTTCTTCTAAGATTTCAGCTCTTTTAAACCTGATTGTACATTGAAAAGTATCATCTCTGGGAAAGAAATATTTCTGCAGTAAAGAAGTGTTCTGCAAACAAGAGGCATCATCTTTACTTTTTTCCAGGTGTCTTTTGAAGCATAATAGTTTTTCATTTTGATGAGGTCTATTGTATCTTTTTTTCTGTTTGTGCTTTAGCTGTCATAGGTAAGAAACCATTTCTAACGCAAGATCATAAAGATTTATTCATTTTTGCCTAAGAGTTTTATAGTTTTAGCTCTTATATTTAGGTCTGTGAACATTTTGAGTTAACTTTTGTGAATGGTGGAAGATGGAAGTTCCGTTCTACACTCACAATTTTATTGCATTGATCTATTCTTATGCCAGCACCACGCTGTCTTGATTACTATAGCTGTGTACTAAGTTTTAAAATCAGGAAGAGTGAGTCTTCCAACTTTGTTATTTTTTAAGATTGTTTGTATCTCCTGGTTTCTTGAATTTTCATGTAAAGTTTAGAATCAACTTGTAAGTTTCTGCAGAAAGCTGGGATTTTGATAGAGATTGCATTGAATTTGGAGATCACTGCCATTTAAACATTATTCAATCTTCCAATGAATGGACATGGGACGTCTTTCCATTTATTTAGGTGTTCTTTAATTTTTTTCAACACTGTTTTATAGTTTTGTGTATATGTTTTTTGTGTATAAGTCTTACCCTTCTTTTGTTAAATTTATTTCTAAGTATTTTATTCTTTTTGATTCTATTATAAATGGAATTGTTTTCTTAATTTCCATTTTGGATTGTTTATTGCTAGTGTAGAGAAATATAATTAATCTTATATCTTGAAGACTTTAAATCCTGATTTTATATGAGGATCTTATATTCTGAACTCATTTATTAGTTTAGTATTTTTGGCAGATTCCTTATACAGTGCATGTGATATGTAATTAGAGATAGCTTTACTTCTTCTCTTTCAATCTGGATGCTTTTTATTTCTGTTTCCTATCTAATGGTCTAATTGCCTTGGCTAGAACTTCCAGTACAATGTTGAATACAGATAGAAAGAGCAAGCATCCTTCCTTTTTCCTGATCTTATAGGGAAAGCTTTTTGTCTTTTACCATCAGATGTGATGTTGGATGTGGGGTTTTGTGTAGATACACTTTGTCAGGTTAAAGAAGTTCCCTTCTATTATAGCAACTCTGGATACTGATTTGTCTCCAAGGATTATTGTTTTTCTTTGGTTGATTTTTATTTGTTTAGTACTTGACTGTACTAGTACTTGCCTAGAACTAGTACTTCTGCTGGGTTACACCACAGCCCACTCCGGATCTTCTGCAGAGTCTGGGAGTATGGAATATGCCCATATTCCCCAGCTGCCACATCTACCTGGAATTGCTCTTCCAGCCCAGGGAGCTCAGGGAGATGGGTGCTGCCACTCAGCTATGGAGCCCACTGGAACAGCTGCTCCACAAGGCTTAGCTGTGAGGGAGGGGCGCAGTCCCTAACTAGAACTTCTTTGTCTCACCCTGATCTTACTGAGTTTCCTTAGATTTTGTTGAATAATCGCTTCTCAATTTGTTGCAAGCCCTTTGAGCAATCTGCAGACATTGAATGATTACCATTGCCAATTTTCATCAGCTTAGTAGATGCCTCTCCCTGGAAAAGGTTTCCCTAATCCCCTCACACTGCCATCCTGGAAGTTCCAACCTTTACACTCTTTTCTAGAGTTTTCCATTCCTTGGGGTATTTAGAAGGACATATTTTGCTAATACATGAAGAAAAGGGCATTTCTCCAGGTTAGTACATACTCTCTTGCTTCAGATTTATAACTAAAGGAGATTGCTCAAGTTTTTTCCTTGTTAGTAATAGTTTATCCCAAGCTGCCTTGGACCTCCACCTGTAGATCTGTGCCGTCCAATGTGGCAGTCACTAGTTGAGCGATTGCAATACGGTATGTATGAATTGAGATGTGCAATAAGCACATATCAGATTTCTAAAGTTACTATGAAAAAAGAGTAAAAATCTCATTGATGATTTTTATACTGCTTACATGTTAGGATGGTAATATTTTATGTATATTAGGTTAAATAAGGTATACTACTAAATTAATTTGAGCTGCATTTTTTTGTTATTTTTTTAAAATGTGGCTGCTAGGACATTTTAAATTACATATGTAATTTAAATTTACATTATGCTCCTATTGGACAACTCTGCTCTATATCACCCCATGTAATCAACTCTGAATGGAAGGAAATTGATCAAATTTCAATTTTTCTTGGAAAGAACTGTGAGGTTGGCAGACAACACAAAGTCTAATAGACCCTTTTCCAGTACAGACAGCTTCAAAGTTTCATGGCTCTCAGGTTATATTTCATTACATTAAGAGGTCAGATATGGAATAGCAAAAAATGTATAAATTAGTCCATTTGGCTATAACAATAAAATTTATAATCTATATTAAGTTTTTCACTTATAAATATTTTCCCATTATGATTTCTAATTTTTCCCTAAATTTCCTTTCACATAGGTAGGAATTATTATTAATGTTATGACTATTTTTTAGGGTTTTTTTGAGGTGGAAAAGTTCTAAGATTAATTAGAACAAATATAGTAAAATAGCATCTTTTTTTTTTGAGTTCTGTTATAACTAGATTTGATTCAACACATACATATGGACATCTACTAATTTAAAGTACTGTGCTACCACAAAGGATTAAAAAAGCCTTTAGTAACCTTTGATCTGGTAGGGAAAGTAAGATAATATGCAAATGATTGTAATCTAATTTTGTGTTAAGTTGCTTTAAGGAGAGAATTATTTTCAATTAGAGAGAATCAGAGAAACATATTGGGGTCAATTTTTATGAAAGAATCTGGTATCTTTATTGTTATTTGGTTTGGTTGTTCTTGGTGATCATGGTCATTCCAGGGAGAATGAAGCATCTCTTTTCCTATTCTACCTAAGGAGGAATAACTAATCTAAGAAGAAATCATTAAAGTGGGTAAAATTTAGTTTACGAAGATTTTTATTGCAACACTGTTTATGACATATTAACAATGATTTAATGTCTCTCAATAAAGAATTGATTAAATAAATGTGGCATTCATATGAAGAATATTATGAATCAATTATAATTATTTTTAGAATTATACTTCATTACCCAGTAAACATTGATGATATATTGTTAAGTAATACAGATAGTTTAAGCAATGTCAACATCTTTGAATATTTTTGTAAATATTCAAAATATATCAAATATATATACTCTTGCTCTCTCTTTACATATGTATATATATGTCTTGTATAGAGGTACTTATATTTAGATATGTATGTATGCAAATTTTATATGGCTGTATTTCTACAAAGAGTTATGATTTTTAAAAATTAACAAAATGTTAACAGAAGTTAGAAGGATTTTTGGTGATCTTGATTCTCCTTTCCTATTTCCAGTATTTTTCAACAGAAATATTTTATTTTGTATCAGAAGAAAAGGTTGCTTCAAATAAAGTTTAATAAGGACCTTGTAGTTCAGATGAGTCACGAAGGACAGTGGGGATGTAAATTGCTCATAGTTCTATCAGTGTTAATATCTATGAATATTCTGCCTCTTAAATTATTTTCTCTATTATCCAGCAGTGGAATTCATCCATTAGTGGCTAAGGTTTCCTGTAGTATGGAGACAATTCACTCTGTGTTAACAAAAGGCATCTAATCAGAGAAATGCAGAAAGACTTTTCTTTCTTGGCCCGATGAAGACAAATAGCTAACATCTCTCTGAATTTTAACAGAAGAATAGAACTCCAGAAATTAAAGACCACATATTTCAACTATACCTGACTTTTCTTTATGCTTTCAATAGAGTAAAGAAACTTCCCTCTAAAGGAAAGTTATTTAGAAAGATTTGAAATATTCATATTTTCTCATTATTTTGAAATCACTAGAAGATGCTATGCCACGACCAACTAGTACTGTTTTAAATACTTACACAGAACTTTCAATTAAAATAAATATGAAAATATTCTACTAATGTTCATGTTTCAAGATACAACCTAATTATAATCTGACACAGTGAACGATGGGTAATCTAGAGATTGTAAATCAAAATATTATTATAGAAAACAGTAGCAGCAAGGAAGAAGTATTTTTTCAACCTTAAAACGTGACATGAAATGTATCTTAATTTTATGTCCTGTATTGTCAAAGTAAATTATTGGCAAATTTCAAATTATAATCTATATGTTACAATATGTTATTTGTCAAGATATACTGAATACTTTAGCAAATTGGTCAATCTATGAAGAATCAGAACTGGGATATGAAAAGAGATTAAGATTTACATGAAAGCCATCATATTAAAACTGTATTAAATTATCTCTATTATTTAAATCAATACCAAAGTACAGTATTACTAAGACTTTACAATCTCTCTTAGTAGCCTTATATTCCACTTAGTGAACCTCCAAATCAAGGAATCCATGTAACAAAAACATTTGCAACTCCTTAATACTTAGAAATAAAAAAAAAGTCTATTCTAATTCTTTCGATCGATACATTTACCCATTTCTGTCTAATCCCTGTGGCTATGGGGCAATTTCTGTTGAATATTAGGATATGCAAACATGCATTTTTCAATTGGTTTAAAATAAAAATTTTGATTTGATACAATGTACATATAGCTTTTCTCAAAAAAGATCTTTCATTGATCTTCTAATGATCATTGATCATAGATCTTCAAACCAGTTGTGCTACCTTGGATAATTCACATAGCATTCCTGGATTTTAGTTTTCTTTTCTGAAAAATGCTATGGAATTACATAATCTTTAGGTTTCCAAATTGTTTTAAAATAAAATGACTCTTCATCATACCAGTAGCTTACATCTTAGTGTGAAAGATTTTACCTAAGAGCAAGTTTTGATAAGATATTAGCTAATATTTATTTAATTCTACAATGTATTAGCCATGATAGATATGCACAATGATTAATTAAGTTTTCCCAACATATATTTCAGGGCATGTACAATCATCTTTATTGTACATATATTTCAGAGAGGTCAAATTCTTGCCTTTGGTTACACAACTAGTTGACAAGATAGCTGGTATTCAAAACCAGGACTAATCTTATTTTCAAGCCTGAGTTCTTATTTTGCACATAGCTCCCAGGCAGGCTCTGATAATAAAAACTTCTGGGCACTAAAAAGTAAACATCACTAATGGAGAAAAAGCACAAAAATTGATGACTTGGGGAAAAAAGGATACATTTTAATTCCTTTGAATTGTCATTCCTTCCTTGGCCAGCTTAATTCCAATTAGTTAATAACCTAAAAGCAAGTGGGTGATTAAATGCTACACTTTATATTTTTATAATAAGAATAATAAGTGAATGCTTTCTGTTGTATTGCATTGTTCCCCAAAGGAATAGTGTCAAGAAGAAAACACAATTTGTACCTAAACTGGTGTAAGTGAGGATTTCTGCAATATATCCTTTATGTATGAGTCTTCTTATTCCTGTAGTGGTGATGTAAGTTTTCTTGTGTACAGTAAGAACTTTGTTTAATGCTTATCTGTTTGAAATTAAAAGTGAAAGTCTATGTGGAAAAATAGTAAGTAGCAATTTGAAAAAAGTTATCTATTTCATTAACCTTCTCAATCTTTGAATAAAAAGCCAGGAACAAGTGACACAAAAGCATGTTTTATGCACATATAAATATAAGCGTAAGCACAATAATAACAACAATAAACACATGATTAGATATGTACATTTTGTAGATAACTATAGATAAATGTGTACATGTGTTTGTGTGTTTACAGTCAATCACACCCATACTGTAATCAATGTGTAGCTAAAGTAGAAGTGAAGTAAAATTATTCAATATACATTTATGGCAGTTAACCATCTGTGATGAAATTCTCCTAGATTCTGTTTAAATTTTTTTATAAATGAGGAAAATGTAATGCTAAAATTACAAACACACCATATTTATAAGCTATCCTTTTAAATAAGCTGCAATTGCGAGCTCCCATCTGCTTCCTTGCTGAATGACACAGAGCATTTGCTTCCACTGCTGCACTTGTGGTCTTTCTTCATTTTCTGAATTAGCCCCTGTACTACAGAGGCCCAGATAACATGCTCCTGTGCTCTGTCGGCTTGTTGTGTGATAAATCATCAGAGGCAGCAACATTTGTTTATGCCTCTTTAAAAGGGTCTCCTGGGAAAATCTGTGAGAAGAGAAAATACTGTCAACCTAACTTTTGTAACTTCATCTCTTACTTCCACACCTTTTTATCTTTTGTCTTTTAAATGTGCTGTTCAATATATTATTTGTTCTTGAATATTGTAGGACTCCACGGCTGAATTGCTGAGGACCTTAGATTTAATTCCTATAAGATAAGGTAGAACAAAAAGCAATTAGTGACTAAATATTTAATGATATGATAGATTTTTTTTTGCTCAGACATACTGTCTTATCTATTAAATAAAATCTGTAGAGCATTTGTTCTAACTATTCTTCCCTTTACTCATGCAAAGATTATTCCAGTCAATTTTACACAGAAACCACATCACTATATGTGATAAAGAAATTGGAATTCTAAACATAAGTATAAAGTAACTAAAATGGCATTTTGTGCATTACTTTTTACCAGACCTTTTATATATTAAGTAATAGTAGGTTATAAGACAGCAAGTAAACGAATGTTCCGTGTCACTGCATCAATAGTATTTTCTGTTTCAGCCTAGAATTCTAGGAATATTGAAGGAAATTTAGAGACTATCTGGCTCAAACACATTATTTTGCAAACGAGGAACTGAAGTTCAAAGAGTTGCAGGACTTGCTGAAGGTCACACAGAAAATTAGCACTAAAACCTTTGAAGCTGTGTCTGCTGTTTCTTCCAGCATTTTTGGATGCTTGTGAGTCAATGATTGAGCCAACTGCCCCATCAGATGGCCACACTAGGGCATCTGGCATATGGAATCTCTTCAGGATGCCCAACCTTATTACTAGAGCTAAATTGGAGATGAAAGAAAGACAAATGAAAAAAAAATCTGAGAAAAAAAAGCCATATTAAAAAGAAGTAAATGAAACAAGGAAAAATTTTTAAAATATCCCACAAAACCTACAAATAGCCCAATCTAATCAACTGATCAATCGAAGATTTTCTGACTCTGGATACTGCATGGTTCAGTGGAAAGAATGATTTTGAAGCCTGATCTCTTTTAGAATGCTCACTTTGTCACCTATTAGCAATGTGACCTTAAGGAAATGATTTTGCCACTCAGAAATAACCACTTTGTGACTTAGGTGAGATACTGAGCAACACATGGCTGTTCACTGGTACGAGTTCTTACCCCCTCTGGGGCTGTGCTGTACGCCAGGGTGTGAGGTCTCACCCTGCCAGGAATCAAGGAGACCTTCACGGGGAATTTACAGTCTGTCATAGCAAAGACCAATGCACATTTGAACACTGGGTCAGGGCTAACCTCTTTTTATACTCGCTAAAAGAAGGACCACTCTAACTCCCAATATTTTAAAAATAAACTTTCAGGGAATAAGGCTTGTGGCCAGGCTGAGGCTAAGCAAAACATAAAACACGAACCAGGCAGGAGTGGGTCTTCCCTGCCCATTCCTTAGTCCAGGCTTCTGTCTTCTTTCCCTTCCTAAACCCTACTTCTTCACTCTTGATCCTCTTTCTTTATGCTGTCTTTCTCTACCAAAAGCTTATTTACAGGTGGAATCTGGAACTAAGTATTCTGGTATTGTCCCATCCTGGGAACACATGCATTTTAACAGAGGGTGCCATGGGAAAGGAACAAACATGAATCATTCAGGGTCATCATGGACCAGTGGGTGTGGCATTGTCTAGACCTCTCGGTGACTCTGAGTTAGATGCAGTTATTGCAATTCTTACAGGTAAGAAAACAAAAAGGGAAATAGAAACAATAGCAAGAAAATATGTGTGGGGAGTGAGAGTGTGTATGAGGGACCAGGGAGAGCAGTGGGAATTGGGATGAGTGAGCAAATCACATTGACTTTGCTAATTGAATCCTGGAACTCGGGCCACCCTTGTGGAGTCAGTCTTTCTTGAGCACACTATACTGCTCGCTTTTGTCTTGCAACTGGGAGGGTTTTTTCTTTTATACCAGTAGCCCTTGTAGGTGATCTCAGGAAAGTCAGAGACCTCCCTTTTCTTCTAAGACCCTTCATTCCTTCTAGTCCAGTATTTTTCAAAGGTAGACATCAAAACTCATAAGTAGGATTTTACTTACCAAATTACTGGAGTCATTCCTACGAGTCAATCCCATGCCTCTGTCTCCAACCAGTTTTGATCCTTAAATATTCACAGTTCTATTTTTAATTCTGTGGTGTTTCAAATTCCTGTATCCCCTTCTCTTTCACTGTGGTCTTTGATGTAGTCAAAAGTAAAAATTTTATGGGGAAGGTAGGATGCATGATCTTCTCACATACTTTTTGGTGAAGATGATTCCAATGTAACAATTGCCAAGTGCAAGAAGGTGAGAGACTCTTAAATCAGATATTTGCAAATTTATCCACATTGACCCCACCCACTCTCTTCCACATAAGTTATTGCTGCTACTATGAAGATATAAAATATATTGTGATGAAATTGTTTAGCTTTTTCTGCATGTGAAAGGAGAGAGGGTAGTTTAAGAACTACATTTGATCATATCTCCATTCATAAAATAATGATAATATAACAGACATTCAGCCACTGTGTAATTTGAACAAAGGCAAAGAAAGCAGACTTTCAACCTGAGAAATATGTTTCATCTATATTTTAATCAGAAATGACTTATATATAACAATCTGCATTTAAAGAAAAATTTGATATGCCCCAAATCATATCTAATGACATTAAGAATTATTGTTTCTGAATTTTCATACAACCCATGTAATTGTATATGATATCAAAGTTTGCAACTTAAGGAAATACTGATATTATAGCCTGCTCAGTGAATTTCTCTTGCAATAGCAGAAGTCTAGGTTGAATATATTCACTCAAGAAGAAACTATTTTTATTGTACCTGAAGGGTTCTGATTATAGAAACAATATTTTAAACGATTGAAAACAATTAGCAATAAACTAATTGAGTCCTTTTCAAAGCATCATTATTGAGCACTTCAGAAAATCTGAGTGTTTCAGAGGAAATAGCTTATTAACTTCTGTCTTTTAATGAGAAGAAAACGTTGCAGACATTATTTCATTGATAAGATATTCCTGAATAAATAGAGGATAAAAAGGCAAATCTAGGGTTTTTAAAATATTCTGCCACACCCCTTTTCCTTCCCTTCATTCTTGACTTTCTTTTTTGCCTTCCTTCCTCCTTTCCTTCCATTGCTTTAATGCCATCCAATGTTTTATGGCTGAAGAAATGTTTTATACCCTTCAGCTGCACAGAAAATAAAAAGAAACTTTACAATTCCATGATAGTTATCAAAGTTGTATTTTCTCACTCATTTTTTTGTAGCTGATTTATTTGGGGGGGCTGATGTGTTTGGGTGGGATTTGAAGATGTGGGAAGGTAAAGACTAGTACTAAAAAAGCCCATGTTTACATTTCTCCTTTTTGTTATATTTTTACACTATATGCAGTTTGATAATTATACAATTATAATTACACAGTCAATTGTATTTGTTTTTTAAATCCCAGTTTGGAATCCTAAATAACCTCTGAATGATTTTTATGCTAACCTGTGGTTCTTCAGTCTTGTTCCAAACTACCATGTCTTTGAACCAAGAATCTATGTAGTTTATTTATAGTCATTATACTCACCCATCTGATTCTGTTATGATTAATTGTATGGCATCAGACAAATTCCATATTTCTAAACCTCAGTCTCCTTATTGGTAAAATGGAAGTGATAATGTTACTGGGGAGATTAAATGAGATTGTGTTTATAGGCATTTATCATGGTGTCTACAAATGGAAGGCCAAGTAAATGTTAGCTCTGATTCTTAACTGATCCTTCCCCAATATATGCAAAAACACTGGACTATGTTTTATGACTAGTTAAACTTATACTAAGATAAAAATAACTCAAGGACTCAAGAAAATGGCTTTGTTTAAATTACTGTGGCATAAAATGTGACTATAAAGATATGAGTGATATTTTCAAATATATACATTCACTTTGATGTTATGCATTAAGTTATCTTGGAAAGTGGAAAGATATTCTAACAATTTTACCATTGCACAAAACCTTCTTAGGCCTTACTGATGGAAAACTCTCCAGAAGCAAATTCTAAGCTGCATTAAAAGTAAAAATCAGTATCATTGTTTTTATTTGACTAAATAAATGCTTATTTAGCATATAAATATATGCTTGAGGGGTGAAGAAGGTCCACTGAGATACTCTATCTCATTTGAAAGAGCTTTGTAAATCATAAAAAGCTATACAAATATGAAATGTCACAGAGTAGAGTATTAAAGGATAAATATCCTCTTTGAAAATATTAAAAAATTTTGCCTCAGGCTCTTAAAGAAATTCTGAAACCCTCCCAATGTTTCAAGCTGTAGCAGCATCATTATGAACTATGTAGTCTCCAAAGTGCCTACCTCAAGGTAGGCAATGCCTGTTTGAGCATGTAATACTTAGTTGATAAAAAATATTCATTTATTCTGTTGACTTTACTACTCTGCTTTTACCCATTTCTTGCCATATCTAACATTATCTTCTATCAACAAATTTTATCTAGAAACATTTTAGACTGCTAAAGCATGCTCTTCGGTTTGTTTGTCTTTAAAATTAAATTCCTCTAAAGGTGGGTCAGAAATTTTGCCCTTGCAAACCAACCATGACTTGAGCTGGAGTGTAGCAAACGCGTGACTTGGTGTTACTTTTTCCCGAGACTGATTTAAATAAACAGCTGAGGTTGGAGTAAAAATTTTATAAAATAGGTTTAAATTCGTAATTTGTGGAGTGTGTTAAGGTGAGTAAAAAGGAGTTATTAACTGGACCAGGGAATAAATATGAAGGTATGGAATGGAAACCTGGGAAAATGAGATCCGGAATTGGCAGGTAGAGCAACACTTCTGGTTTTGAGGCATGTTTCGACAGACAATAAAATCTGATTGGGCAGTTTAAAAATATTGTGATTTAAATTGACCATCCTCAGATCATTTGGTTAATTGAGAGCTTAAGAGAGAACAAGGTTTGATGATATATTGTTTCCTGATTTGGAAAAATTGATTTATACCTCACTAATATTTGCTGTTCAATGAGTTCGAGTCAACTCTATGTCAGAAGTCATTTCAAACCCTTTTTTTTTTTTTAATTTTAGGAGTTCAGCACTTCTTTTTCTTATCCTATGACTTTGTATTAATTATATATTCTGGCTATGGACTGGATGTGATACTTATTAATAAAAGCTGACTTATCTTTTCCTCCTTAAATAGAGCTGTAGACATATCCTATCAGTGTCTACCAAGGCAAGTTATCACAACAGGGAAGTCAGGGACTGTGGGTTAGTTCTGCTAATGTGCAAATAGGAAAAGAGCTAAAGCATCGCATGCCAAATTTTCTACACTATTACATGTCTAAGGATATTCAGAGAACCTTAGAAATGCATAGATACCTGTTTGTTCAACCTCAGGCTTTGAAAAGAAGTAGCAAATAATATTTTTAAAATGGGTGAATATATCACTTTTGCCAGAAGAAAATGACCAATATTCTTTAAATTTTTCCACCAAACAATTAACAGCTTTATTGGAGATATTTCTAGAGCAGGTGTATGCTTTGCAACATAGCTACATCTATTAGGCAAAGAGAAAGGAGAGGACACAGCCACAATACCAAAGATGCATTTTCAACAGAATGGAATACAAATCAGGTGCTACTAAAATACTCAGTAGCTTTAAGGTTTGTCAGCGGCTAAATTACAGCGGATGAAAATTATCAGGCTCCTTCAGTGAAATTATGTGAAATGCCCCTCAGAAATCTACTGTATAACTTACAGACTCTGAGTAATTTCCTTCTATAGCTTGCAAAAATGGAAGTCTCTTGAAAATGCATGCATATTACTTGCCATTGTGTATTTTGATTCATTTAATGAAATTCTAATTCCAGCACTTTAAGAAATACTATGTACTATTTTCATCATCCAGCAAATACACCTTCAAATGAAAACATTTTGAATTTGGAAAGGCAGAGGTTTGGAATTGAGAAAAATGAAATTATAGATAACACTGAATTCTTCCTATTCAAAGTCACTTCTGTGCTCTTCACATTTTAAGATTTAATGTATTAGAATTTAAGAAGGTTTAAGTTAGATTCAAAGAAGACATATTTTAAAAGAGTATCATTTAAATGTTGATTTTTAGGGACTTTATGAACATTCCAACGTGGCTTCTAAAATGTTAGTGTGACACACCTTATCATAAATATAGTTGTTACATTCAAAAACGATCTCTGATTCCAGGCATGTGAAGAGAGGGGAGAAATCGAGACTCCAGTTAGTTATATCAGGACAGAGAGTTCAGCTACCAAAGCCAAGGGAGTAACATCACCACACCCGTCATAGTGAATGTCATAGATTCAGTTACTGCTGCACATCCTGCTCCAGTTGTGTCTAAAGTTTTGCCACTGTCTGTCTGATGGATTCGCTTTACGTCACTGAAGTTCATATCATCTGGCATCCCTGCAGAGGCAAATAAGAAAGCACAGAATGACACATGGCCACTTCACCATCATACATAACACAGCTCTTAAACCCAAAGTGTGGACACCATTGGTTTTTTTTTTTTGGTAGCATTCTCTGTGTTCGTCTAACTCTAAATGATTAATGTAACACAGGTATTCCTGCCCTACTTAAATGGGAGAGTTCAGATCCTTGTGCAGGAATCGTCAGGATTATTATAAGAGCGAAGTGAAAACCTTTCTAGGTTTTTAAAGCTTTTGGAATATTTTTCTGTCGTTGATTGGTAAGAAGGTAAACAGATTTAATTAATTAAAATATCCCGAGGTATTGCATAATTGTCTCAGAGATGTATCAACCGCAGTAACTGAAAACTCTTATCATGAAAATAAAACCAGAGGAGAAATAATTGAATAGAATATTTTTTAAACATAGAATTTCCACAGATCATGTTTTGTGTTAGAATTAAGAATTAAGTTAGAATTAAGTTGGCATAGGGTCTTTTTAAAATGTATTTTTTATTTCTAATTGACAAATTATAATTATATGTATTTACAGGGTACAATGTGATATTTTAATATATGTGTACAAGGAGGAATGGTTAAATCAAGCTAGTTAGCATTTCCATCACCTTACATACTATTTTTTTGTGGTAAGAACATTTGAAATTTACTTTCTTAGCAATTTTGAAATACACAAAACATTATTATTCACCATAGCCAACATGGTGTGCAATAATCTCAAAAACTTATTCCTCCTGTTCAACTGGAATTTTGTACCCTTTGATCGTCCTCTGCTCGCTCTTCCCCACCCCTAGTCCCTGGCAAACACCATTCTATTCTCTACTTTTAAGAGTTCAGCTGTCTTAGATTTCACATATAAGTGAGATCAGGCATAGGATTTTAATTGGAAACGTATCAAAGAACAATTGTAACAAATGTTAAATTATATCTTTTATACACGCACACAACTATGGAGAAGAGGGTGTAGACATCTGTCAATATGTCAAAGAACTTGTTAACAGGGTGGACTGGAGATTGAAGTTAGGGATAAAGTGTTTGATTAAAAAAAAGGCAAAGTCATAGACCAAGACTCAGTCACATCCTGGTTATGACTTCTGCGTGCTATGAAACCTGACAAACTGACGAAGAGAACAGCCTCTAAATTAATTGGGATGAAATAATTGCTTTCTTAAAGAAGGTTACCTTAGTATGATATACTTAGGCAATTAGTGATTTATCACTTATTATCTAGTGCCACCAGTGTTCCGAGACCATGTGACTGTCTCTGAATTATCTCTTGGCACACCGCTATCAGTCACAATTAACAGATTTAAATTCAATGTTACTATGGCCACAAATATTGACATTGTAATTATAGTGAGGCTGAAAAAATAAGCTTCATATAAGGAAAAGTCAATATTTATGTAATTAGGTCAATACATATATATAATTCAGAAGGTAAAGCTCTACTGCATTCAGGATGAGAGCATTAAAACGAGGCAAAGCTCTACTGATCTGACATATTGATTTTACAGTCTGAGCTCTTGCATTATTATTCATTGTTTGGGTACTTGTTTTGCCCTTCTGTGTCATTAGGCAAGATGAATAAACTAGTGATTCATTTTTTTTTTATAGAGACTGGAGTGGAGTGTGAATATTTTAGTCATGGTTTTATACTTCTTGTTAAGCTAAAGCTATGAGGACATAACAAGAAGCTATGAGGACTCTAGGCAATTAAAAAAAATACCTTTTTTTCCAAAATAACTACATAAGTTTGAGTTTTAAGGATTTATTTTTTCTTTTTTAAGCATTCTGAATTGGTGTTTGGATTGGATCCACAAAGAACTTTTTATTATGCCTGTCTGAGCTGGTATTTCATTCATTCTTTGTTCATTGTTTCATTCATGAGTTAGATACTGGTTTAGTTTCAGGGGATACCATAGTGAGTGAAAATATGTCTGCAGGTCAGACAATGCCAGGAGGGATATGCAGCCTTCAATCAGATGCCGTTTTAACATCTGGGGTAGAGATATAACTAATAAATATAACAGTTCAAAGGATCATGGCCCTTGAGTAATATGTAAAAAGAATTCAAGATCTTCAGTCATGGGTGCAGTTATGGATCAAATCACAACCTGGCCTTGACATCTGTAAAAAAATTAGCATGCCAAAAAGGCTAGTTCTATGATTATTTGATTCAGTGACTGTTTTCATAAAAGAATTTAATTAACTAAGCTTATAAATTATACCAAAGTTTAACTGAAGACCTATAAAAGAAAAAAATAGTTTGGGAATTTATTACATTAATACATTAAATGAACACAAAGTAACTTTTGAATAATCTTTCATATGCATAACAGCGACACACAAAGGTGCCAATACATTTATATTTCTGCCTTTGATGGCTTATGGTCTGGTGGGGGAAGACAGGCAGTTGTGTTACTAAAAAAATCTAATATTAAAACTTGGGTGCATGCCAGATGATTGGTGCTATGAAGCACGTAAAAGGGATGCCACTCAGTTAAGGGAAAGCTCTGCTGAGGAAGTGGTGAAGTATTTTCATTTATTTGGCAACATCTACAGTGCTATGGTATCAGGTACTGTTCCAAGTATTTCATAAATATTAACTCATTTAATTTTTACTACAACCCCATAAAGTAGGCACTGTTATTAAGCCTGCTTTTATAGATGAGGAAACTGAGGCTCTGAGAGGTTAAGTAACGCTTGAGCAGTGGAGCCAGGTGTCAAATCCAGAAGTCTGGACCCAGTCTGTGTTCTGATCACCTGCGGCACTGATTCCAAACATGTTCTGGGCACCAAACAAATCAATGTTTAGGTTGAGAACAAAGAAGATCAATTATGTTACACATAAAGTGCATTAGAAGATTTTTTTTCCTTCTTCCTTGACATCTGGGATGGCTGATTATGGGCTACTTTTGGGTATACATCAAGCAACTGGAAGTATTCAGAGGTAGAAGACATATGGGTGAATAAACGGTGATGAATCAGAATGGCTTGATGAATCTGAAAGAATTGCAACTTCTTTTTGTTGTGTATATACTGGCCTTTTCCATGAGGCAAGAGAGTATGCATTATTCTCTATCTCTTTTTCATCTATCTATATATTTTTACAATTCTCTTAGTTTCACTAAGCAAAGACAACTATATTTAAAGATAATTTGTTCTCTCCATTTTCAATAAAGAAAATTGCATGGGCAAGAATCTATTCATTGTTAATTTGCTCACTCATTTACAAAACCCCTTCACTACTAGCTCTGTGTCAGGTACCATGCTAGAGACTGGGTACGTAGCATGCACTTCCAGGCTTTTTCTTCATACTTAAATGTAAAACAAAAAACCACTATGCATCTTTTTCACCATTCCAATGGAAGTATAGGGCATATTTAAACGTTGGGAGCAGGACTATGCATCATTATTTGAATTCAACACTAAGGTAACCATGAAGTCAAAATAATTTATTCCTAGAAATGATTTGTTTTCAAGGTAGCTATAGTCATGGCATCTCAAAAAATGTCTATGACATAGAATGCTTTTAATGAATATTGTTGAAGAGATAAATTGAACAGTGACTCTCATTCTCACAATGGATGAGTTTGGTGAAATTATTTTCTCTCATCCTAAAGATTAGGAACAGGTGCACAAGGAGTAATTTACTCAAGATAGCATAGCTGTGGCTGAATCTCAGTTGTGTCCCATTCAAATGTGGTTTTCATTGATTCCAGCATCATGCTGTTTGCAACCACACATTAAAAGCACTGCACTTGAAATAAAATTCTAACTTTGCCACGGTCGGGCTGCATGACTTCTGCTCTGCCCCTCATTTGATAGAACTTTAAAATGGGAGCTTCTTCAGTGAGGGAAGATTGTTAGTCAAAATACCTTACTGGCTAAATGACTGTGTTACTATTTAAACAATAAGCTAGACTTTATCCCATGGAATTCTCTAAAGTAAACGTCTGTAGGACCAAGAAGTATGTATAAATAGTGAGGAAGTAAATAAAATGTATAGATCGATATTTTTATGTATATATAGGTGGGGGAAAACTTATAGATTTTAAGGCAGAATCTATAAAGAAAAAAATTACTAGTTTGACTTCATTAAAAAAAAAACCTTCTGTACAACACAAACACCATAAAGAAAGGCGACACATAGCAAAGTGGAGAAAATACTGCACTGTAGTTTGCAGCAAAAGGATATGTCTTTAACATAAAAAGAGTTCTTATAATCCATATGAAAACCACAATTATTCCTGTAGAAAAAGAATATATTTACATGACAAATTAATTATAAGAAAAAAATTAAAATATTTCCTTACTGGAAAACAAATAAATACAGTCTTACATACAATGTGGTATCAATTACTTGCTGTCCAGTTGACAAAAGCAGGATAGAGAGGAGGGTATAACCAGTATTGGCAAAGGTACAGCCCTTCATTGGGGAAATTTGCCAAAATATATCAAGTGTTTAAAATGTCCATTTAGTTAGACTCAGTAATTCCACTTTTATGAAGCAATTCTGTGGGGGATAATTAAGAAAATTGTGCACATATTACAAAATATTAATCTATGCATTGATAGTGAAATATTATAAGCAAATTAAGTATTCATTAGTAGGGAGTTGGATTAAGAAAATTAAGGTGCATTCATTTAAAAATATTTATAAAGTAGATATTGATACATAAAATATATTTTGATAACTATTTTATATATATAAACTTTATAAGCTTTATAAAGTTTATACAAAGCTTATATATATGTATACTTTCATGATTTTTAATGTTGTTTTAATTCTAATAGTCTATGGTCTGTGATTGTGTTTCCTTGATAGTAGGGACTTGCTCATTAATTTGTGTAATGAGCAACATTAGTAAACATTTAGTAATAATTAGGTGAATGAATAAATTGATGAATTTAATCCAAAGCTGAGAATTACAAAATAATAAAACTATGTTTCTCCAACTCAGTTTCTCTTAATTTAAAGGCAAAAATTATATCATGGCAACTCAGAATGTAAAATAAAAGATTAGGATTAGTGTGAATTTACAATTTTACATTTAATAAGAAGAGTAGTGGATATAAAGAAAAAGATCCATTATGAAGAAATTGACAAGTATTTTCTGAATAAAATTTCTGTGGATCTTGTTATGTTAAATCTAAACTATTACTCTTGTCCCTGTGGAATTACTGCCATTTATACCAACATCAGCCACATATATTTTGGCTGGACATTAGGGAATCTAACGAATCTGAAATGGATTAGCATAAATGTTTGCACATATTTTTGGTGATGAACTAACTAGATCAGACCCTATCTCCTAGGAAATAGGATTGATAGCTACACCCAACATGTTGGGTCACTTGAGTCCAGGATGTCCCCTAAAAATGTTGAGTTATTTTCCAGTTTTCTGTGGGGGCTTCCATAAAACCCAAGCATCAAAGCAGAGTGAATGTAGGGTTGAAGAGACAAGGTCCCTGGTAACTCAATAACCGAAGCAGAGTGAATGTCTGGTTGAAGAAACAAGGTCCCCGGTAACTAGAATCTCACAAGCACACATAACTGAAGGTCGTCTCTGATTTTCTACTTGACTTCTAGAGAGTGTGGCTAATCCATGGGAGTGTCCTCATGGCAGCCCTCTTCCATCCTTTGTGGCACAGAGGTGTGAGATTTAATTATAGTTCCTTTGCTTGTTTTTTATATTTTATAACAATCATTAGCCTTTCTTTTTTGACAAAGTGTAAGAATAATGAAGTAATCCAAATTGTTAGTATGTGGAACCATGGATTAAAAAAAGTAATGAGAGATTCTGACTATAAACTAAAGCTTAATTTAAAGTAGTATGATTTATTGATATTGCAGCCCTGGAGAATGTCAAAGATCATTATCATTTATTTGATACTGTATTAAATAAATTATTGGTGACACTCTAATAATAATAAACAGTTTTTTTTTTTTTTGCTACATAGCACTTTAAACATGGAGGAAATATTGTTTGGATCTTTTGCCAGTTCCTTATGCTGTATTTTATTCCACAATGATAAAGATAAATATCAATAAAAAATTTTATGCAAAATTAAACTGTGTGGAAGAAATAAGGGTACTTTTAATAAAATCAATGTTTTTAAACACTCCTCCAACAATTCTAAAAGAATTATTAAAGAGTAGACTTCAAAATGCAAGAAACTGATCCCAAAATGAGTAGGATGAAAATTGTAACAGTGATCAAAATAATTGACAAACATCAAAGTAACTGAATATGAGTATCGCTTGAAAAAAACAGTAATGATGATTAATTTAGATGGTGAAAAATCAAGATATAATTATGACACTTGAAAATATTGTTTAAATATCCTAACATATTTGTATGGTTTGGGAAGAAGTGTGAAATCTTAATTAACTTTAGGTTTTATCTAGACAAAATTATATTTCAATGAACATTAAAAATTCAAGACTAAGCACTTAAAGAATTAATATGGAATATATATATATTCCTAATCCACTGAGGAAAAGAAGGTTAATGAAATCTAATAGAAGTCAAGAAGGATCAAACAAACAAAAAAGGCCTGGTAAGTTGAAAGTACAAAATCAGATGTTCAAACCATATGCAAATAATTTTAGTAATCTCTAAATGAAATGAATTAAATCAAACTGGGGAAGAGACACTTGATTTAGATTTTTAAAAAGACCTAGCAGCACACCCAAATATAATGATGCAGGAAGGGTGAGAGGCTTAGAAAAATGTACTCCATGCCAATAATCAAAATGTAGCTGATGTCATTACATTAATAAAAGATAAAATGGGCTTAAAGCATTAAAATGGATAAAGGCGAGGTCATCACATAATAACAAAAGAACAAAAGAAACAATTCAACATATAAATAAAACAATTCTGAGCCTAAGTGACCTTTAGCATATTCTCAAAATAAATATTCCCTCAGTCAGTGTGGGAGTTTTAACACTATGTGTTCGTACTTGATCTTTGAAGCAGATGACTATTAGTGAAGATATAGACAACTTGGTAGTCAGAATCATTGCGGGGAGGAAACGGGACCTCCACTGCCTTCTTGCCCTGGTGCTAGGAACGCTCCTCACCTTTCCTTGCACTATTTTGTTCACTCCTTCACATGGGAAGAGGATGGATTGCTCTGGTTAGTAAGTTTGGAAGAAAGAACCAAATAAGCTGAGCTTTTGGATTTCTCATCATCTTTTGGATTTGCCTGCTGAGAGGGAGGGTGCATTCTTCCCCGTGCTTTACCATGGAGTAACTGAGGCAAACTCTGTGCCTGTCGGGAAAACCTGTAATTTTTTTCAGCTATGCTTATGACATGATGGTAATCCTTAGTTGAACTATCAGACATCATATGAAAGCACATTCCCAAGTCCAGCTTTTAACAATAAAATAGCTGATATTTTTATTTTCATCTAACACTTGTACTTATATTTTAATTGTTTCTAACTTCAAAAGAAGATAAAAGGAATCTTACTGCACCAGCTTCAAAAAAATACAAGCTTTATTTTATATATCTATATGTGTGTGTATATATATATATGTGTGTGTGTATATATATGTGTGTATATATATATACACACACACCCCCATACATATATATATACACATACATATATATGTATATATATATACATTCGTAGATACCATCACTACAGTTAATGACTAGTGGATATAGCACATAAACACTCTTTTAAAGTACACATAAGGCATTTACAAAGGAGACCACATATGAAGACATAAAGTAAATATTAGAAATTAACAGATAATTTTAACACAAGAAATATGTATTCTTTACCACCACACAATAAAATTAAAAGCCAGAACTAAAAGAGAATGATGCTCCCTACAGCAAGCTCATCTAAGGTCATAAAAGAAGACCTAAATAGATGGAGGGATGTATCGAGTTTATGAGTGAGAAGGCCCAAGTATATATAGTGTCTCTTACATTGAGTTCTGAGATTTTATTAGGATGTCACTTGATGTGGTCTATTCAATCTTCCCTGCTGAGCACTTAGTGGGACCTTTCCATCTAGATACGAATACATACTGATCTATTTGGGTAACTGTTCTTGAATTCTTTTATTTTCTCTATTGTGTCTAGAATTCCCATTATTTGAACAACAAATTTCCTGGACAGGTTCTCTGATTTCTTTTTCTGGTTTCCATCATTTTACTCTGCTTCCTGGGAGATTTGTACCCATCACCTTTGACCTAGCTGAAACCTCCTCTCCCCCTGTGGTTGTTTGTGATAGAGCCAGCTTATATCTCATCTCCTTGACTGTAAATCCAACACATGCACAGTTGCTAACCACGATAAAACCTAATGCTCAAACCAGAGCCATGTCAACATGTTCCCTTCTTTGTCAGTGTTTTCTTTATACTAGCCACTCCTTAACAGGGTGAAGTGTCACGGGTGCCTGTAGTCCTAGCAACTTGGGAGGCTGAGTTGGGAGGATCGCATGAGGTCAAGATTTTAAGGCCAGCCTGAGCAACATAAAGAGACCCTGTCTTAAAAACAAACAAATGAACAAATAAACCAGCCACTCCACAACCCCCAAGGAAAAACCGAAGGGATAATGTCCATGGACCTTAATAAAGGCCTGTTCTTTCTCTCACTGCCCACACTGGTTGGGGTCCCTGACACCCCTGGACTTCCTATTTCCCTCCTGTTATCACCCCTAACCTCTCTGGGTACTGTGAAAATTACTTCTGCTTCATGCATTTGGGTTTCAACTTCTCCTTGTATCTTAACTGACACAGACATCAGAACCTAATTTCCCCCTGGTCAGGGATCTTCTAGAGAGGGCCTATCTTGACTTATGACCATTCTTGAGAGAGAGGTAGAGATCTTAAAACCAAATTAGAAAGAAACCACAACAATAAAAATTGCAATAGATGTATAGTCCAACAATGTACCTGGTTTGAGCATTAGGTTTTATCGTGGTTAGCAACTGTGCATGTGTTGGATTTACAGTCAAGGAGATGTGAAATGAAGGAGGGAGAAATGAAGAAACATTATAGATGAGCAGGCATGTCTCATGCCCCCTTTAATTGTCTTTGTTTCCTCTTAAACTAGGCAGATTCTGAAAGAAGACTCTTCCAACATAGCACCTGAGTGTAACTCCCTGGCTAGTAGGAAAAGCAGGCTAGGGGTAGGGTGTAGGTTTCCACATTCATTATAGGTAGGTAGGTAGGTAGGTAGGCAGATAGGTTTGTTAATCCTCATTCTTTCACAATAATTCTTCTGCCCTCAACTGTGCTTGGCATTCCTCAGTCAAGAGACCCTTTCCGTGATTACACCTCCTTTATTGTACTGATGTATGGGAGAGACAGACACCTATTGTTTTGGAGTAGAGGAAGGAATCACTGCACTTTACAGCTTTTGGCTAATCTGTCTTTTGCTGCCCTTTCTTCTTCAACCCCTCTACCATAGGTGACTGATGCTACCTATTGCTGTATTTTTTGAGGATTCTATAGAGCAAATTGGGTTGGTTCTCTGCCCTCCTCAGTGCTGTGAGCAAGTTGGCTTTCTTGGGCATCCTATGTTAGGTAGCACTTATCCATCTGTTTCCCAGCTTCCAAATGTTATTGCTATCTCCTCTTCTGTTTCCTCTGCTCTCGGTAATTTTTTTTTTTTTTATGTTAAAAAAAAAAAAGTTCCCATACTGTATTTTAGTGGGGTTGTAGGAGGGAATAAAATTAAATGTGTCTGATCAATCTGTCATCACGATGGCAACTTGCTGAATATTTTCAATGTCTAGCCACTGACGCTCTGTCCTGACTCTCTGGTATGTCTAGGGCAGGGCTGGCATTCAGCCAGCTCACACTGGCATGGTTCATGGCAGGGTCTGTTCTGATCGGTCAGTGCCCCTGCTGTAGATGCTAATTATTTTTGATGATCATCCCTAATATGAAGACTATTTTGTGTTACCATACTGAGCAGTGTTCTATTTGGAGGAAACTAACTAGTAAAACATTCCTCCTTACTAATAATAAATAGTGCAAAACAACGAGGTTCTGTATAGTGGAATAATTGAATGTACACGGGAGGACTGGGTTGGCTGGTTGTTTTGCCTCTGCATTGCCTGATCCAGGGGATGTTGCTGTATAATCTTGTAAAGTTCACTTAATGCACACAAAGAAGGCCTAGCTAACTATACAGCCATAGGTATAATTGGGATATGGAGGATTGCTACTATTTGTGTCCTTTAAATGTTTTCTTTTATTTGGACTTTTCTGTTGAACCCGTAGTATACATATTTCAGATGCTGGATTGGGCACTGATTGAAAGATGCCATTTTTACTTACTATTATTTGTTAAAAATTATCTGCTGCAGGAAGTAAAATATAAACACTGATAAGAAGGCAACTTTTCCCCCAATGAAATGTGAAAATTACCTTTAGAAAAAATTTGCCTCTGTTATACTTCAGTAAGTGAAGAATATTAAATAGCTAAATCCTTAGAGCCTAAAAATTGTCAAAATGTCTAAGAATGTTGTGTAAGAGAGATTGTGAAACTTATTACATTTGCTAAATTAAAATGAATTCTCTAGGCTTGCATACCCTATCCATCACGTATTTTATGAATTAATATATTTAACTTACTATTTCAATCTCTAAATAGTTTGTATAAGTTATTTTTTAAGAAGAAATTCCATTGGCTTGGGGGATAGCTAAACAATATATAGAGAAATAGCCATTGCCATCATCCCTGAGAAGAATGTCAACGCTATTAGGAAAATATCCACAAAACACAGCACACGTGAGGGGAGTACTTAGGCCGTGGGTAACAGCTCTCCGATTGCCCTCATGGTGTTCTCAGCAAGAGGTTGGTATTCAGATGGGACTATGTAACATTATTAAATATATTATTTGCTGTACTTTGGGTTGAAAAGATATTATGAAAATAACAGGTGCATATGTGAGGAGAGAACACTCTCGTATTCAGAGCAGGGGAATTATGCGAATGTTGAAAATTACAGGATCACCTTGCCTGACCCAGTATGAAAATGTTTTTCATTCTCGTGTTCCGTCTCTTGGAATAAATAACATCCGTGCTTATTCTTTCTCAAACTCACAGTTCATTTTCCTACTGTGTCTAATTCTATGTGACATATGATAATGCAATACATAGTTTTTCCTCCTAGTGTTAAGTTTTCTTGTTTAGGCCTAACAATAATCATGTCAGTCCTTTCCGTCCTTGTCCCTATACATTTTCCAATGATAAACACCGGTGTGTTTTACCCAAGTGTTATTATGTTTTCTTCTTATCAGCATTACCCAGCTTAAGGTTGCTTTATATATATGCTTTTGTCACATACATTTGGGTTCTTATATTGATCTCATCTGCTTGATTTTATGCCCTTCAAAATTGTGATTATATTTATTTTTGCTTTCTATTCCTTGAGCTTATAAGTAGCTATTCACATTAACCTATATTTAGGAGGACTTTTTAAATATATGACTTACTAAAAAGAAGTTTGATATGGAAATAAGCACTTAACTCTCTCATTTTAATTCATTTAAATTAAAATTCCATAAACATAGAATTTATGCACGAAAGGAATGGAGTATAGTAGAAAGAGGCTGGAGTCCAGCCTCAGAAACTTTAGAAAATTCTTATAGTTATTGAAATACAGTTTCTTCATCTATAAAATTTGCATAATAATAATAATGCCTTCTTCCAGGATAGATGTGAAAATTAAATAAAATCATAAATATAAAAATACTTTTAGTATTTTTACACAGGACAGAAATATGGTTATTATTTGAATATCAGAAACCAAGGCATGCATGGTAAGTTGATGAGCAAGTTTCACTTGGATAGTAGGTGATGGCTCCAGAGACAGGATGCTGGTCTCCTGACTCTCAGTCAGGGCTTAGGGCACTCACCCCCGGTAGAACAAATTATCTGCTATTACAAAAGCTGCTCAGTGACATCACACAATGTAAATAGGAACCCAATAAGTTAGAGAGAATTATCTCTGTTATCAAAGAATCCTTAGTACAAACATAATTCAACTAATTATATCTACAAGTACTTAAATGTGAAAGTTCAACAAAAATGATTCTTTAGTTTGTGTGTAGGGTGAGCCCCTAAATAGTTAGCACTTGATACATGTTGAATAAATATGTTTTTACAAAACCCAGGCTCAATAAACATTAGCTACATACAACAACAACAACAACAACAAAAAAAAAAACCCTTAATACAACATACCCAACCTCTGCATTTTCCTGTAAAAACTGCAACTCACCTTTTCCCAGAGGATTTGGGTGTAACTAAGTTTTCCTGCAGGTTTCCCGTGGGACCCTGCTCCCTGACTTTTAGGAGAGTATGGGACCTCTTTCCAAAGCAGAACTCTATTGTTTCAAGAGTATTCTGATGCTAAGAAAAGGAAATTGGCTACATAAATTACATTGTTTTGAAAAAGGGGTATTTTCATCACAGAATTAAGTGGAGAAAGTCATTTCCAAGTATAAAATCCAGAGAGAGTGTGTCCATGAAGGTGGGGTTGGAGGATACTGCACAATGGAATGCTAGTAAATGGGGACCAGAGGGAAATGATTCTCCAGGAGCAGCTCGAAGGAGTCTGAAAATATCTCTACCTCTGCAAACAGGGCCCTATTTGGGGTGTATGGCTCTAATTCCAACAATGGTGAAAATGAAATGTGAGTATTAAAAAAGAAAGACTTTGAGATAGATTTTTTTATTTTTAAATAATTATATATAGTATATATGCCTTCTCAAAAAATTGTACACTTCATTTTTTTTTAAATTTCCTTGGATACATGAAGCAAAATTCAAGGGACTTGTGCAGATAAAGCTTTTAGATGTTATCTAAATATTAGTTAAAACGAATTTATTGTCTGAAGACTCACAACGAGATGGTACACATTGTGCTCGTGATCAAGGTCTTTTGTAACACTCTCTCTAATAGTAACTTGTTTATAGATTACGAAAGCTGTGACACAAACTGAAAAGATCTGGGATGTTGCTCTTCTATTCCCAGCTCATTCTGTAGTGCATAAATACAGCAGTGGTTGTGGATGCTACGTAGGATTGCAAAAATTATTACGGCAATGGGATTCAATTAAATTAAGAACAAAACGAATCCCATACTCAATACCAAATTTATCCCCCATACAAAATCTGTACTTTATTAAATTATTGTCTTGAGACTGTGTCTATCTTTCTATGTAATATAGTTTCTCAATATTGTTTGTGAAACTTGCAGTCATTGTAAATGGAAAAATTTTTTATATATATCTCCATCTAGAAAACTAATTTTAATAACAAAGTTACTGATTACTGATTTAATTACAGTGTACAACTATGTCTTTATATTCCATATTCTTTAAATGCAGATGGGCATTGGCAGGTGTAATGCCCTTAATTATCTTTCCTTCTCTTTTATCCCTTTCTTAGGTGTTAGCAGTCTAGGATTTTAAAGAATATTTTAGAACACCATTTTTGGACGCATCTGTTCAGAAATGATAAAGTTTTTCCTTAAGGCTTTTCATAGTTATGGAAAATAACAGGAACTGAAGACTAATTAAGTATCTTAAGAAAATGATAACTTTATTGATGTGGGGACATCTCAGATGTAGGTGGTGGGCTCCTCTCCTATGCCCTTGTTTGGCAAGTGGGCATGACAGTGCTGATGAGAAGTCCAACAATTACCAATTGGGTTCTAGTTCTGAAACTTTCATGGACAATGGAAAATAAAATAAAATGATTTTATTTTAGTTCCCAAAGATTTTCACGTACATTGAGAACACAACTGAATTTGCTGAGTTGTATTCTTTTCTTTCCCTTTTTGCCCTTCTTCTGCTATGCTAAATATAATATGGCTGTTACTAATCATTGCTTTAATACTATTTTATTTTATATTTATTTCTTGGCAACCAGGAAATGCTTGGAATAATATTTTGGTAGTATTTAAACATGCCTAAAAATTAAAATGTCATACTTAGGTTTTCTAGGTGAGCTACCATG
>CM052445.1:49470240-49521972 GCA_028533085.1 Varecia variegata | reverse complement strand
GTACCTTGTGCCAGGAACTGTACTCAGCATATTTTTGTATATATAATTGCCATCTATTAATATATGTTTTATAGATAATATTGATCAGAATTTCCAAAACAACTAGTTAATATATTTGGGAAGTCAAAAATAATTGACTAATTGTTTATTTCATGCTGTGAACTAACTATATCCATGGTCATAATACAAGGTAAAGAGAAAAAAATCATTTGCCTAAATTGATAAAGTCAGGGACTCCACACACATACATACACACACATTGCCCATGTAAAAATACAATTAAAATGCAACAATATTTGTTAAAGAAATCTATTATATTTTTAAGTTTCCATTAGGATTGACTCTGGTTAAGTCCTCTGCTAGCTTTCTAGTATATTTCTCTGTAAGTTTTTCACATTCTGTGCTTGTAGATCCTGGTTTGTTTCCATGCATATTTTATGTGGTGAGTGAGATTATTTAATTAATAGAATATTAACTAATATATCATGTTGTAGATAATGGTCAGTATTCTAGCAGTAGAAATATCACTGAGTTCACTTCCCTGTGGCTGAGATAACTTATACCTGGTAGCTAACAATAATTTTTCTCACTGGAAATTTTTTCTAAGGATTAGTATGAAAAGGAGTCTCTGTTATAAACAAAGTTATTAAATGGCAGGTTTACAAGATAACAGTGAGTAACAGTCACTTACAAAATCAATCAAGCCTGATTCTTTTCCTTACCATCATTCCTTGGCTTCCTCAGTTTACTAATTTGTAAAATGAGGTGGTCAGAGTAGATATCTCCAAAGTGTCTTTCCAGCTCTAGCACCCTAAATCGTGATTATTTCAATCACATTACTGCCTAACAGCCAGAGGGGAGAGGTGGGTAAATCTGGACTTATGAGGTCTTGTCCCTCTGTCCTAAGATTCTGCCTTCTGTGTAAAGATAACAGTTGCACTGTTACTCTGTAAAGATGATTACTTTAAAGAGAGTTGTGCTACATAGTTACATCAGCTGTATAATTTTCTCACTTGTCATTTAGCAACATCGATGACAGATTTAGTCAAATTGCAGCTGTTTTTTCAAGGACAAAGATGATGTCGTGCACATATAATATTTGGAAGCAATGAGTGATGTATGGTTAATGAACCAAGAAACCTTTCTCTCTTTAGACGTTATAAAATGCAGAGCCACATCCTGCTTTTGATCTGTTTGCTCTTTGTGATCTAACCCTTCAGGTGTGAGCTATTTTTATATGTGCTATCCATCTAAGATTCTCTCTAAGAATACCAAAAGAGTGGAAGGACGGTGGATGCCTTTGGAAATATCTTTGTCTTTCTTTAGTCCCAAATTCAACTGTATAAAGTTTGTAGTGTTTGCTCTTCCTTTTACTCTCACTGACCTTATTTTTGGCATTGATTAAGCACAGATATACTAGGATCAGTTTAATTCAACTCAACTAGAATCAATTGAATTCAGTTTAATAAATATTTGCTGAATGCTGGAAGAATTATGCCAAAAAATTTAGTCTGTGGTTCCAAGGGATTGTATAGCATTTGGTGTTTAACAAAAGGAAGCATACTGGGTTCAGCAGGAGAAGTCAAGTTCATGGTTGACACAGACTGGGGTGGTTAAGAGACTGAAGAGAGGAATACAGACTGTGCTTTTAAACTGTGCTATAAAAGGATAAAAAATTATAAAAAACAATCCACATTATAACTACATGATTTAGTTTAAATTCAATTACTGAAAATGACTTAACACACATTATTGCTTCTTTAACAATTTTAATTCTAACGGCAAGCAAAATGCCTGGCACATAGTTGGTGCTCAAAAAATATTTGTTGAAGGGGTTAATGAATCAATGTGTCTGTCTTTCCATTTAGCTTAATTTTCTTCTCCCAGACCACTTTTTCAGTGACTATATGAATGGTAAAATCACTCATGTTTTTCCCTTACTTTTGAATGATTGTTAAGTATCATAGAAAGTTTTATTTTGACAATTATTTTTATCTCAGAAATTTGAAAATATTCCATTATTTTCTGGCATCAGTTTTTGCTGATGAATATATGTCTGTTTTTCTAATTATAACCCCTTCATAAATAATCTGTCTTTTCTCTCTGGTTGCCTTTCACATCTGTTTTTGTTATATCACTATGATATTTCTAGGTTTGGATTTCTTTCTACTTAAGATACATAAATTTGAAGATTCATATTGTTTTATTAACCCTAGAAAACTTTGATCCTCTCTCCCTTTCTCTCCACTGAGAATTCTTATTATAGGGACAATACATGTCCCCATTCTTTCTGCTAAGTCTGTAAATCTCTCTCTCACATGATCTATTTCTTTATCACCCTATATTGACTTTTGAGAATTTTCTTTAGGTTTATCTTATAGTTTATTAATTCTAGCTTATTAATTTATAAAACTCTTAGGTTTGTTTAAGCTGAATAAACCCCATTATTTGAAATTTTAATTTTCCATGAATGTTTTCTTTTTATTTTTAAAAGTTTTAGTTTTTGTCAAATAGTTGCTATTTTTATGTATCCTACTTATTTTTTATGCTTTTGAATCTCTGTTTAAACATTTTTAAAGATTTTTATACTATCAGATTGCTTATTTACTAAATTTCTTGTCATAGCTGCTATTCCTTTTTTATGATGGATTATGTCCTTGTAAATTTTGTAATTTTCATATGTGTGCTCATATGTCTTGGGACTTGAGTCTCTGAATTTTTGGTTATTTCAGTAAACAAGCTCCATTTTCATGCCAATGTTATCATAATAAACCAAGTCTTATGCAAGGTAGAAAAAAGTATGTTTTTGGAGTGATGTGCATATCTCTAGTCCTATTCAATGGGATCTTAAGTGGAGTTGAGAAGGAATAAAGACAGAGAAAAATTACTTAGAAGATTTGTGGAAGGATTTGCGTTATGAATAAAAGGGAATACAGTCAAACATGGGATAGCCTGACTATACTTCTAATTCCCTAAAAGGATTTCTATTTCAGAAATGTATTTTAAATATAACAGATACATAAATACATACATAAATCTCTCACAGTATTGAACATTGAAATTGATATGAATTTTTCTTATGGTCAGTTATTAGCACAGTACAGACATTATAATTGCTCAGGCAATAAGTGCAGAAGATTCACGATATATTTGACTTGGTTGAAAGGCACTTGCCAAGTCGTTTAAGTCCCCATTAGTCTCCCATTCTGCAAATATTTTGTGTTCTTGGGAACAGTTTTGACTCATTTCTAACAGCAGTTGTGAAAGTGATGGTGATGGAATTGGCAAGGATGAGTACATAATGTAAAGTTTAAAATGTAAGTTTTATGGCAGCTTGAGGTCTCTTGATTCTTTACAGTTATTTTTCGAATTCTTTTTATATGGGATTTATGAGTAATGTAATCTCTGAATTCTTATTTTTAGACATTGTATTTTTAGTTCTATAATTTGCATTTTTTATATACACTCAAATTCTCTGTGAAATTCCCCATCTTTTTATATATTTCTACAGCTTTTCTTTATGTCCTTGGACATGTTAATCATAGTTACTTTAAGATACTTGTCAGACAACTTGTATATAATGATCATCTGTGGGTCCATGTATGTTGCCTATATTTTTATCTTGGGTTGTAGTCATATTTTCCACTCTTTTCATGTATCTACTAAGTTTTGCTTGAAAATGTGTATAAAAATTATAGAGGCACCATATGACATTATTTGCTATAGTAGGTTTACCTTCAGCATGCCACATATAGGGCACTGGCTAATCACTTTAAACCAATCAGGAATGAGACTGAGTAAAACCGGATTGTGATCCTGTTAAGGCTCCTTTACCTCTGGTTCATTCTGGCCCTTCATGGCTTCCGTTAATAGTCTGGTGTGTCATCCGTGGTCCCTCCTTCTAACATGCATTATACTCTGATATTTGTCTCTTGAAACTACTGGAGGAGATGTATTTTTTTTCCAGAGGCTTTCTTCTTAAATTTTAAACTTTCCCCTACCTCATACAAACCCAGCATTCGACAAATATCTTGAGAAAAAATATTCCATTTGCATTTTCTCTCCCCATATCGGCATATCTCTGTAAGTGCAGAGCCTGAATCTCAGTCTGCTCTTTGACCCCTAATTAGAAAATACCCCTGCAAGTGAAATGCAAGTAAAATCTGCTGTATATATCAGCTCATCATTTCAAGATTCTCCCTTTTCTGAAATCTTAGCCAGTCTAGTTACTGTTGTCTAAGCAGCTCTCTGCAGCCTTCTAAAAGATGATTTGTGTTTGCTAATTTGATTTCTAGTTTTTGTCTGAAATCTGCTGGTTATAACTCCGTTCCACAGAGAAGTGGAGGGTCTTGCTCTCCAATCTTTCATATATATATAATTTTGGTTGGGTATTACTCAGAATCCATTTTCTTTCTTTCAGTAATCTATAGATGCCATTCTGGTATCTTCTCCCTTCCAGGGAAACAAATATGAGGTTGATACCAGTCTGACTATTTATCCACTGTAAGTAACTTTATCCTTCAGCCTGGATGCTTGCAAGATTTTCTTTTTATCTTAGGCATAAGGGCTTTTCCTGGATGTGCCTAGGTATACGATATTTTCCCCCCATCAATTCTTAGAACTTGATATGCCCTTCAATACTTTCAGGGAAATTCTCTTCTGTATTTAATTAATTCTATTTAATTGTTATTCTCCTTTTAAGGCCTTTTCTCTTTCTGAATATCATATTATTTACCTGCTAGATGTTCTGGATTTATCTTCCAAATATCTTATTTTTTTCCATTATTAATTCTATTTTCTCATAGTGAAGTTGAGATTTTTTTTTCCATTTGAACATCCAGATCACGTATATGGATCTCTCCAATTATCATCAGTTCTGTAAATATATCTAAAGATATTAAGTTGGCATATAGATCATATTAAAAGTATTCCATATAATACTTGAATATTCAAGTATTATAAATATTCAAGTATTATATGGAAGAATATCATATAGAGGAATAAATGCATGAATATAGTTGAGACAGCACACCAAAAGCCCACATAAGAGTAGAGAGTTGCCTTATTGGATACCTGAGCATACTGTAAAATTACTATAACCAAATATATGTGGAATTTTCGTAATACAGATAGAACACAGAATGTAGACACCAGAAGGAAATACTCATATTTTGGACAACTTAATAAATAAAAAATCTATTTTAGGCTAGTGAGAATAAGATAGGTTTTTAAATGACTGGTTCTGGAACAATTGCCTATCCATCTGGAAAAAAGTAAATTTAGATCCCAATTTTGCATATTTAGAAACAAATTCCAGATGGAATATGAATTTAAATAAAAAATATAAACAATAAAAATCTTGCAATAAAATCTTGGAGGATACATGTAGCATCTAGTGATGAAAGGACAATATTGAATAAAACTAGAAATCAGAAGCTGTAAAAGAAAAGATATTCTATGAGAATACAAAAATTAAAAAACATTATGTGGAAAATTATACCTAAACAGAGTTGATGGACAAAAAGTAGTTTTGGAAAACATTTCATTGTAGAGGAAATGTGACAAAATAAAAACTATTCCAGCAATCGATCAAAAATCAGACAAGCAATGAAAGAAAAAACTGGTGAAGGGACAGGAAGAGGAAATTATAATAAAATCATATCCAGTTGTAATAGAATAAAATATATGACAAATATGCTCATACTCTAATTTAGGGAAGTGAAACATAAAGTTACAGTTGAGTAGCATTTTATAGCAATTGGATTTGCCAAAAACAAAAAGACGCACAAGATACACATATTGCTGTTGGGGATAGAGGCACGGGGAATGCCACATATCATATTTCTGGTGAAGATATCAATTGTTAGAGCTTTAAAAAAAAAGATTCTCTTTGCTTAAGATTGTTTTGGCTATTAGAGCTCTTTTCTGGTTCCAAACAAAGCATAGAATTATTTTGTCTAGTTCTGTGAAATATAATGTTGGTATTTTGGTGGGGATTGCATTGTATCCATAAATCACTTTAGGTACCATGGACATTTTAATGATATTCATTCTACTGATCCATGAGGATGAGGATGATATGTTTTTCCATTGGTTTGTGTCATCTGCAATTTCTTTCCTCAGTGTTTTATAGTTCTCTTTGTAGAGATCTTTCACCTTCTTAGGTATATTCCTAGGTATTTTATTTTCTTTGTGGCTATTGTGAATGGTATCATATTACAAGACTTCAAACTATACTACGAGGCTATAGTGACCAAAACAGCATGGCATTGTCACAAAAATAGAGACAGACCAATGGAACAGAACAGAGAACCAAGATATAAAACCACCCACATACAGCCAACTGATCTTTGACAAAGTAGACAACAATATACACTGGGAAAAATAACCCCTATTCAATAAATGGTGCTGGAAGAATTGGACAGCCACATGCAGAAGATTGAAACAGGATCCATATCTCTCACCACTCACAAAAATTAATTCAAGATAGATAAAAGACTTAAATTTAAGGCATGAAACCATAAGAATTCTAGAAGAAAATCTAGGAAAAAGTCTTCTAGATATTGGCCTAAGCAAAGAATTTATGAAGACCCCAATGGCAATCACAGCAACAACAAAAATAAATTAATGGGACTTGATTAAATTAAAAAGCTTTTGCACAGCTAAGGAAATATCAATAGAGCAAATAGACAACCTACAGAATGGGAGAAAAAAATTCACAAGCTATGCAGCCGATAAAGGGAGAGTTATAACAGAGTATAACCAGAGTTATTACACAAGCAAATCAATAAGAAAAAAAAAAACTCCAATAAAAAGTGGACAAAAGACATGAACAGGAGCTTTCAACAGAAGATAGACAAAAGGCCAATAAACATAAGAAAAAATGCTCAATGTCACTAATTATCAGGCAAGTGAAAATTAAAACTACAATGAGCTATCACCTTACTCCAGATAGAATGTCTTTCATTAAAAAGTCCAAAAACAATAGATGCTGGTGTGGACGCAGAAAGAAAGGAATGCTTATACACTGTTGGACTGCAAATTAGTACAACCTCTGTGGAAAACAGTATAGAGATTTCTCAAAGAACTAAAAGTTGACCTACCATTTCATCCAGCAATCCCACTACTGGGTAAATACCCAAAGGAAAAGAAGTAATTTTATCAAAAAGATACCTGCACTCAAATGTTTATTGTAGAACAATTCAAAATTACAAAGATGTGGAATCAACTCAAGTGCCCATCAGTTCATGAGTGGATTAACAAAATGTGGTATATGTATGCTATGGAATACCATTCAGTCATGAAGAAGGATGACTTAATGCCTTTCGCAACAATTTGGATGGAGCTGGAGACCATTATCCTATGCATTAGTGAAATATCTAAAGAATGGAGAAACAAACACCACATGTATTCACTATTAAACTGGAACTAACCAATGAGCACACATGTGCACAGAAGGAAGTAAAACTCAGTGGAAATCAAGCAGGGGGGCAGGGAGGAGGGGATGAGTGAAAACCTACCTAACAGATACAATGAACACTATCTGGGTGATGGGCACACTTATAACCCTAATTTAGTCATAACAAAATGATCCATGTAACCAAAAATATTTGTACCCCCATAATATTTTGAAATAATAATAAAAGAGATTTCCTCCCTGTTAAATAATAACTATATTACCCCACATATTTACTATGTTAACTTTATGAACTAATTAGAAAACTATTTCATACAAATAGAAGTACCATGAAATAAGGATATATTTCAAAAGGTGTTTATTGTAAAATTTTATACTGTGGCAAAAGATGAAAACAAAATTACCACAGGATACAAAGTAAACATCCATCAGTAAGGAGATGCTTAAATAAATTATGATTCCATAATAGCACAGAATATTATGGAACCACTAAAAATAATGAATAGGATCCAACCAGGTTAACGTGGAGAGACTTCCTCAAGTTGTTGATGGTGAAAATCAAGATATAGAAAAACAAGTACAGGCCCATTTTTACAAAACAAAATGATGGTCTCTAGTGATGTTTGTGCATTATTATTTGAAGATGGAAAATATATGAAGAATTTTATGTGAGTGGAGAAAGGGAATAGAGTAAGAAAAGAGATGTTGTATCCAAGTCAAAAAGAGATAGCAAAATTAGAATACAATACAGTTATGTTTTTTATGATCTTGCTTATGGATTTATATAAAAATATATTAATGCACACATGATTATTAAAATGACTTTGAAATAATAGGAAACTAGGCTTTGAAAAAATTATATGGGAGGATAGAATTTGGTGATAGTTCCTATAACAAAGACAGATTCTATATCATGGATTTCCTGAGAGATTAATTTGGTGAGTAAAAATTTGGAAGCTCAGCTCTTGGTTGACATTAAGATCCTTTTCTCAGCTTTACAAACCAAGCTCAACAGCTAAGACATTGACAGAGTCAAGAATTTTTCTTATTATTTTCTCTTAGTCATGACCAATAAATATAGTTGATTTAAAACTTTAACAATAGGGGATGTACTCAAGGAAGATGCCCTGCCTTTGTTCTGAATGGTAAATTTGATTCTTGCCAACTTTAGTACTTCAATCTAGCTTTATAGTATGGCCCTAAGTGGTTGGATCTGCAGTATAGTTTATTTTACTTTCCAAAAGATAGCTGCAAATTAGATACCATTTAGCTTATTATACATTTCCTCCCAAATATATTTTGATTTTCTTTTTTTATAGTTTACAATTTGGGGACTCTCAGGCCAACATTGTATGTGGGAGAGTGGATATTACATGTTAGGCATAGCTATTCTACTATTGATCCCTGCCTACACTCCTTGTCACCATGTGAAGCAATCTATTAGGAATGGCATTGATTTTTTGAAGCTTTTATTGAACTTTTCTCACCCTTTGACTCTGTGGGATAGTTGTTGATTATACACTAACTTTATAATTTCTATACAGATACATGTTATTGATGTTTGTGAATAATTTTCCCCTTACCATGACTTTGGAAGTCAGAGTTAGTAGAAACAATTTTTGGATAAATCATATAACAATACCTATTGGGATAAAATAGTGGAACACTTCAGTCTCTCTTTTTAAATCTTATAAATTACCATGTGGTAATATGCTTGGGTAAAATGTGTGAATTTTTTCCCTATTAATGAAATAGAGAATAAAATATAATAATTGTAAGTAAATGACATGGTTTCATTTCATGAACTAGGTATTGTCTTTGTAGACAAATTGTTTTTTCAATTATTAGTTGCCAAGAAGTGAAATCTTCCTGTTCCTCCTCTCCAATCAATTACTGAGTCTCAGAAAATTTATTTTCAGTTTCTTGAATCGGTTCACACCTGTCCAATCCCACTGCCATTACCCTCATCCAGACCGTTATTGGTGCTTTCCTGACTTCTGAGCTAGGGCTACAAAAATTCAAATCAGATTATATTGTCCCAGTACTTAACATCTTTCAGTGATTTCTATTGATCATTGGATTAAATCCAAACTCCTTTTTATGCTTTACAGCCTCATATGATCCTGTTCTAGCCTCTCTCCAAATCTTGCTTCTGCAGATATACTAAATTCCCTTTAATTATGTTAAAGTTTTATAGTTACATGCTATATTCCCTGTGCTTGAAACAATCTTTACCTTTCCTCTGTCATACTTTACCCTGGCCAACCTGTGAGACTATCTGTGATTTCTTTAACTAGCTTAGCACTGTCTGCAATAATATCCCATGACAGTGTATATTTCCATAATAAGTATTACAAATTCTAATCACACTGTATTATAAAAACTTGAATAACATCTGTATCAGTTTTGACACTGAGGTCAAGATACAACATGGACTGTTTCTATCTTTTGTACACTGTACCCCACAGTGCACAGAGTAAAGAAAAAATCAACAAGCTTTCAAGGCACGAATGAATGAATGAATGCATGAATGAAGAATATGTATATTATTTATTTACCTAGATTTTCTAAAGTCTCGTCTAAATCTGAACAGATAATCAGAGGACCAGGTATTTGGATCACTTTGATTCTATATTAATTTGTTTTTTTATCACATTGCACGTTGCTCCATTTCCCGGGAAGTTGTGTGCACCCTGTTACATTAGTCACGAGGAGTTCTACAGCAATTCTCGCTAGCTTAGGTAGCAGTCACGTCTGTGCTACTTCTAATCCATTAGTTTGCTTTTACTTATATAAATGTTGTGAATCAGATCAGTAAATGATCTAGTTTCCCTCTTTCTTTTGGCTTCTAGAAAGCACACATTCAAATACCCATCTGACCTTCCTCAAAGATCGTAGGTTTTAAAACAATAAATTTTATATATTAACACAAATCCAAGTTTTAATTTCCCACTTGCCTCTACTTCATCATTAAATGTATCTCATTGTGCTATATGGCGGGGATTTTTGGAAGCCACTTTGAATCCTCCAAGTCATGGGAAATTTGGAATGGGGTGAATGAGGAAGTGAGGGAGTGGAGGGGCTGCAAGAGGGGTGAGCAGGGACTAAAATGTGTAGAACTTCTCAACTGTGGTGAGAGGTATGGACTCTCAGTGAGGCAAAAATGAATAAATTAAAAGACTTATTCAAAAAACCTATGATAGTCTGTTAATAATTAGGAAGATGTAAAAAAAAAAGGTTAGAAATACAAGTAAAATATTTTTATTTCAGTAATCCCTAGAAAATCCATTATATAACTGGTTGGAAAGTTATTCCACTGAGTTGATAGAATTTGTGTTCTAGTTTTTATTTCTATCATCTTTTTGGATGCCCAAATTAATGCCAAACACAAGAAGAATTGCTTAAGAAATACATGCAGATAAATGCCATGTTGATTATTAATAATTCAGTAACATTGAACTCTAATAATTAAATATGTTAACATTTTAATCATATTTATCTTTAAAATTTTATGTGTATAATGTAAATGTGTATAATTTATACACATTTTAGGTGTATAATTTCAATAAATCTAGATATATACTAATGATCCCTTTCCATAACTTCCTTTTTAAATTCTGTTTTGTTATCTAGCACATCATTAAAATTGGTTTAGCATTGTCAACTGTGCTACTAATTCACTGCGTGACATTCTTTAAGTCACTTATTTCCTGGCCTCATTTTCTCATTGAAAAAAAAAATAGAGTGGATTAATTCCTAAGAGTATTCCAATAAAGGGCCTATACAGTTGGTAAGGCCCAACCTCCTGAACAGTGATTGTCTCAGGGATGAATGGATGTTTCAGGCAGCGCCAATTACAGTACTTTTCTGCTTCAGGTCTCAAAAACATAATAATTACTTTGTGCACATAAACTGTAAAGATAATTAACTGATGCTACTTTGGTCACCTTACCTGGCCACATGGAAGAAACAATTACCAGTAGGAGAGAGAACAACAAAGAGAATGACATCTTAGAAATAAAGAGAGAGCTCAGGTAACATTATTGGAGCTTCTAGATCCAGACATGCCTGAAGTCAGATGTATCTGTAGACTTTTCAATTACATAGAATCAATACATTCCTTATTTGCTTAAACAAGTTCCAATGAGGTTTTTTTTTTTGTTATTTGCAACTCAAAGAGTGAGGATTATTAAGTCTTCATCTCTAGGGTTTAAATGACTTCTCCATAAAAAGACTGCTAATAAAGTCACTTAATAATTTAATAAACACTGAAAAATTTCCAGTCATCCTGATAATTTTTTTAAAATAAAGACAAATAAGATAATTCTGAGCTTACAGTAGGCTCATAGTCTGAAAATGGGAGTAATCTTGTAAGAAAATATTAAGACACGAAAAGCCAATTTGAATTACATTTTTTCCATAAAGAATCTCAAAATGATACATATGCCCCAAGCAAAAAAATTAAAAAGTTGAATGAAAAGATTCATGATTTGTTAAAATATGTCTCTTTAAGTGCAAGAATGATGATTTCCCCGATTTGGGGTAAAATCTGCACACCTAATGCACAGTAACAGGAATTTGATTTTATCATTTTACCAATTCAAGCCAAGCCTGGCCATGAATATGACTTTGTATAATTTTCTCACTGGGATCATTTCCTGGTGTTATTTGCTAACATGAAATCTTTGTGAAAGTAAGCTTTCACCGACCGAATGAGGCTTACATCAAGTTCTAAACCCAGAGCAAACAAGTTACTGTTCTCAGAACATTTTCTTTGGATTTGTAATCAAACAGATCTGCATTGAACAGCCAAGTACCACTGCTCTGAAACAGAAAACTCTTATTTAAAAATAAAAAGGCAGTTTTTCTTTCTCCAAGTTAAATATGTTCTCCTTTTCTGACAGAACTCTTTTCCAATTTACCCAACACAGATTAACCATATTTTAAAATTATTTTCAGTTGATACTTGGAGAATTCAAATGTCTTACTATTTCGTACTCTAAAAACTTGTGTCATCTGTACACACTTAATTTTTTTTCAGTTGGTAGGGTACCCAGTGTTGATTGTAATGAAATTATCTTAAAATAGTGGCTTCTTAATAATTCTCAATAAATAAAACTCCTTTACAGTGATTGTGTAAAGTGTTAAGAAGTCCCATAACATGCATATTATAGTTTTAAATATCAGTGTTCTAAACATACATTTATTGATAAATATAGACTTGGCTTTCTGAATGAAGTTTATTCTCATTATTATTCTGGAAATAAAGGAGGTAGGAAAGCTATTCAGAATTTTGGTGTGTCTGTTTTTAGGTACTATATTCAGAAATATTTTTAACTTTTGGACCACTAGTGGTTCGGAACACAGACTGAGGTATGAGCATTTGACTGGGTAATCGTGTGAATGATGTCTCTGAACTCTACTGTAGGAAAAAAATCTGGAAATGTAAAAGGATATCATGAAGTGAATTTTGTAGAATCCGAGCATATGCATCAAACATTTCCAGCACATCCTATTTCAATTTATTTTTGGCTTATGTAGTCCAATCTTAAACTAAAGATGAAACATGAAAAAAAAAGAACATGGAAAATGATTAATCTGATTTAAGATATAAAATAGGAATTATCGCATAGCCAAGGACATTTACACAAGCACACATCATTAATCAAACTCGGAGGGGTAGTTGCATATTCAGTTAGAAACAATGGCTCTTCTGGTAGTTATGAGGTCATGAAAGTCTCAGTTTGAATTTTCTTGACTTGTTTTTGACATTAACCTTAATGCCTCCAAGTGCTTGCATGACTCTTACCCTTTAGACTTTGGGTTGACCCCAAAATCTTAACTTGCATTAGAAGCAGGCCATAAAAATAACTTAAAATTTTTGAAAATTAATTTGACAGGAAGATTTTACACTAAACTGCAAATGCCTTAACTAAAAAAACCTTTTATATTGCTTAGCAATCTATTCTCCATATGCATTTGATAGTTTGTTCCTCAGTATTTTCCTTTTTTTTTTAATCAAGAAGATCTGAAATAAAGGCAAAGAACAGAGTCTTGACTTTAATGATAGACAAATTTAAGGATCATCCATTTAGAACTTAAAGCCCTATAACATTCTATACGTGAATTTTTGTATTTGAATGCACTTTATATTTGAATTAATTACTCAGAGACATTTAGCTCTAGAGACAGCAATGGATAAAAATATCATAAAATTAAAATTTCTCCACTGAAGATTCTATTCTGTTTTGACTACTAGAACATAAGACTTGAGGGGCTTGTCACATGCATTTTGTTCTGTTGAAACCACACTCTGGAAAAACAAAGTACAATAATAAATTAGAAATTTTACTCTAGGTCCACATCCAGCAATTCAAAATAAAGCAAATGAACCTTTAATCATATCTGTAGTGAGTTTGATCATTTTCTGGAAAAAAATTAAATACGTATGTCTTAATTTGAAATCATACTTTATGATATTTTTGTGACTTGGCACCTTTATGGCAATAACTTGTCATATCTGAACCAACTCATCTTCCAGAATTACTTTTTTTTCACCCTCACATCAAATACCTAACTAAAATGATTTCTGCTTCAGAAAAGTGTATCCTAGTGATGATTCTCTTTCGGTATTGTGGATAGACTCTGGGTACATACGGGCATTTACAATCTCTTCTGAGCATGGCTGTGGTGCTTTGCCTGGATACACATTACATCTGTTTCCGTTTCTCACTTAGATTTCTTGGCTGGATTGGAAGGTGACTGTATGTAGTACATCTGCCATCATGCGTGTCTCCCGAGGGTGCATTTTAATTTAATGCTGTGCTTGTGAAGTTTTAGTGGACACATTTGAATGTGAGGTGGAGCACTTTGCTCATTTTTACAAAGTGCCATCCGGAGCTCTAGGATCCTTACAAAAGTGGAATCGAGCTGTCTTTTCCTACGGTGTATGGTCACGCTCCACCAAAGATGGTCATAAGGCAAATGGCGATCGAGGGGATCCGAAGTGCACTAAATGATCTACAGCTGCATCGGGTTATATTGTGATGTTTCTAAGTGTCTGATTAAGTCTATATCACATCGAACATACAGTGGAAAAGTGCAAAATTTAACCAGACAGATGTTATGCATACAATTGGGCAAATATGTCAACATAGGGTGTAACATCTGGAAGTTTCAACTATTAATTTAACTGACATTGTGAAAAAAGACATTGGTATGAATAGCTAATTTAAAATAACAAAGTAAAAACAAAGACATTTTAACATGAAGTGGTCACAATTGCTGAGTGCCCTAATATTTACACAAAATAAGGTGAAATATTTAAGTCACATGGTCTTGCAGATGTGCAGGGGGGAAAAAGCAGCTTCTTTATTTTGTCTGTAACCAACCTCGTCTTCCTTCTGAGTCTCCAGCAGCTGGTTTGGTGGGATGGAGAGTTAGCATTTAATTCGAACAGACTGGTTTGGTGGTGCTCAGTTTCTTTTGAATAAGAATTATTCAGTCTGCCGAATGTGAGCATCCCCTGTTTCTTTCTCTGTGATTTGCCTGCGTGGTCTAAGACGTGTGTAACTTAGGGGTCCTCAGGTAAGGAGGGAAGGTTGAAGTCCTCAAGTGTGGTATCTTGCAGCTCTCTGGGTATCTCACGTATATCTTCCATCCAGAAAGGGTTGGCAGAACTTGCACTCTCAGCTCTTTCTCTCTCCTTATTCAGGTTCCTGGCACCCCCACTTTACTCCACTCCATCTCATTTCTGGCTCTGTATTCCAGTTAGTGTTAATCCTGAAGGTCTGTTCTGTAGCTTCTGTGCAAAGGCTGCAGCATCCACTGGCTTCTCAGTCAAGGCTCTCAGCTACTGTAGCTCCCAGCTATGTCATCAAACAATCAAGAGGACTTTAGAAAAGTAAAAAGGAGATGCAGACTGCACCTTTTGCTCCAGCAGTAACCCAGGTTGGAATGGGGGAACACACAAAGCAGTCTCTTTCCAGAGTTGCAAGTTGCAAGTGCGGCCAGAGTGCTTTGCCACCCTCACTGTTCTCTCATTTAGCTAAAGTTTCTCCCTCTCTGTCTTGCAACTCAGAATTGGAAAACTTGAACACATGTTTGACCTACCCTATCTTTGTCTCCCCTTCCTTCTTTACCAACTTTTCTCAGTCTGAGAAGTTGTGAGTTTTTCTTCTAGGTCATGGCCTCCTTCTTCCAATTTCATAAATAATGTCCTGAGATATTTTTGCTACATGTGGGGAGAATTCTGAGTCTAAATCATCCAGGATTAGCCACTGATATGTTAAGTGGTAGCCACAAAAATATATACTTTAAAAGTCCTTTTTCAAAAGTTATGGCTTGAAAGACTGTTGTCTGGATGCAAAATCCTACTCTTGAAGATCAGATGCTGAATACCATCTGCCTTTCTCTTTGTATTCCTCCTGTGTCATTCCTAGTCTGCTTCTTGCAGACATCTTCTCTCCTTCTACGTGTTTTTTAGATGGGTGAGACCACAGACTTATTAGACCTACAAAGACATAGGCTCAAATTGTAAGCTTTGCTATCAAAATAATAATTTTCAAGCTCTGAAGAAAAAAAGACTTTTGTGACATGAACAGTAAGGATTTACTCCAGCAAGTTGTTGAAAACATTAATAGATGACAGGGAAAAGATATTTGAAATGTCCAGAACTAATGGGAATGAGAATTTCCAAAAAATTTCTAGAAAACAATAATAAAAATCAGCAAACCTTGTGGTACAATGGCAAAAAATATGAACGATCAACTCCTTAAAGAGGACACTCAAAATAATGACATGAAACAAGCAATTGAAAGTTGTCTAAACTCACTAGCACAAAGGGAAACACAACATATCAATGAGATACATTTTATATTGGGGACACTAGTAAAAATTAAAATGTAGGCAGATATGTTGGAATACAGGAACCTTAGGCCCTGATAGTCAAATTAAGTATGCATGTCCCTAATAACCCAGAAATCCTGTCCCTTAGAATATATCCTAAGGAGATTCTCAAACATGTTCAACAGGATATATTAGTGCTCTATTGTCATGGAACAAATGACCACTACCTCTATGGCTTCAAACAATGCAGATTTATTGCCTCACAATTTGTGTGGGTCAGAAGTCTGGGTTTGTCCTAGTCCCTGGGTCCTCTGCTTCATGTCTCATAAGACTGCAATTTGTATGTCATCTGGAGCTGTGGTCTTATCTGAGACTCAGGATTCCTTCCTGAGATCATGTGGTAGTTGGCAGAATTCATTTCCTTGAAGCTGTAGAACTCATGGCGACTTGGATTTTTCAAGGCCAGTAAGAGAATTGCTCTTCAGGAAAGACCAGGTCCCTCTTTTAAGAGCATTTACCCTATTAAATCAGGCCCACCCAGGAAAGTCTCCTTTTTGATAAACTCAAAACCAATTCAGTTGGGACCTTAACTACCTAGGCAAAATCCCTTCACTTTTGCCAGGGAATGTAATCTAATCACAGGAGTGAAATCCCATAATGTTCACAGGTCCTGCCCATACTCTGGTGGAAGAGATTATACTGCAAAGGCATGGGTCATTGAGGGTTGTCTTAGAATTCTGCCTTCTACAAAAATATGCATGAAAATATTCAATGGAGCATTATTTGTCATGGCAAGATGTTGGAAACACTTTCCACATCCATGATTGAAAAATGGATAGATAAAAAATGAAATATGTATTCCAAAGAAAATTATGCTATTTTAGAATCAATAGATTTTATATATTCACAGTGTCATGACTAGGTATGAAAACATAGCACTGAATAAAAAAGTATGAAACAGAATGAGATATATGTGCCATTTATGTATAATTAAAATACATGTACATTCAAATGATATGCATTTTACAACGACATATAAAGAACAATGAGAGAATATACCTATAAGCATAGTATAAAAGGTGAGTATGGGAGGAGAAGCAGAGAAGGGAATAGAATTAAAAAATATAATAAGTCAGCCATATATAAAATTTTCGGTAAACAGCATTCTTGCATTCTGTTCAGTATGCATTTGATATACATACTGTGTTAAGACTGCAGAAGATACTTTGGTAAGTATATAATTCATGTTATACAGCATGTATAGTGATATATATCCAGAATAACTTGGGGCTATTTTGACACTTTAATACTTTGGGAAAATGTCAACTGGTGTCATGAAAATTGCCATAATGTGTATTGAATTAATAACAGTTGCATTGCTTTATGCTTGCAAAATTATTTTACACTACTCTTGTCTTTATTTTTTACATATAGGTTATCTGTACCTTTGCATTAATTTTAATCTTTGGTGCATGTAAAATTTTAGGAATATCTTTTGTGTCCTTAAAAATTCAATGTAAATTTATATGCATCATAAATTATGAAATGTCCTACTGTCTAAATCCTTCATTCTTAATATCTTTGGACTTCAACTGAAACCTGAGAAAGAAAGGAAGCTCACACGCACTGATCGTGCTGTGATTACATCTGGAGAAGGGGTCTTCCCAGGAATAGGGCTTTGCATATTTGATCAAAAATCATACAGACTAAGAGAACTTCATATTCCCTTTCCAGGAGACTTTTTAGTTCCCCAAGTAGAATTGTATGCCTAAATTATACAGACAGTCAGACTTGTGTTAATGGATTTACAAAAGAAAAGTTTTAAAATTTTTACTTCACCTTGGACAAGAACTGAGTTAAAAGTTTCCCAACAGTAAAACATTCAGAAAATTTCATTGCTTTTTTTATACCATGCCATAGAAAATATATTAGACTATATGAAGTATTAATCAAAGTTTTATTTTTTTCTTCCAGGTGAATGTAATTATGGATAGAGGCTTGTAGATTGTTTACCATGAGAGAGAATCTTTCTTGGATGTATATATGTATCATGCTGGAAAGGGAGAAGATTTTTTTTCGAAAGATGTTTGCTATTTAGAGTTAAAATAAGACATGGATTTGAAGTTATAATGTTCAGTTTACTGATACATTAATGTATATATTAGAAAAGAAACTGGTTCATGGAGCCAGAAATGGTAGTGTCTGTGCCCTCTTCCTTTCTTCTATCTCCTATTTCCTACTCTCCCTTCATTTAACACAAATACTTGAGTACCTTATATGTTCCAGGGCACTGAGAATTATAGAGTCTTATGCTAAGAAGCTTACCTTCTAGGTAACCCGTTTACAGGACTTCACGTGAAACTACAGCAAACAAGAGAAGAAAGATGCCTCAGGACCTGGGAGCAGCAGGAAACGATTGAGGGCTAGAAAGAGCTAGTGATGACTTCCCAGAAAGCGGAAATCATCAAAGCTGAGTTTAGAAAGGTGGGCCTGGAGTGAGGGGAAATGCCTGTCTGGTTTGCTGGACCGTGAGAATGTCGGTTTCCCTAGAGAAGATGGTGTTTTGCCTACAGGAAGGAGGACTGGTATTGACCAGGTAGGTGAGACGAGGGCAGCGTGGACTGCTGAAAGGAGGTAAGAGGAAATGGAAACCAGAGGACAAAAAAACGAAACAAAATAAGACAGGATTTTGAGGAAGCAAATGAAGTTATAGAAGGTAGAATTTAAGAACTTTATTGCAACATCAGGAAGAGGACTCCAAGGAGGTCATCTCCAGTCAGTTCTGATGAGAGGAAATGAGAGTATGATGTAGGGGTACAGGTAGGATGGCAGGGCTAGATAAAAATTTGAAGAAATAAAAATCAACAGCAAAGGAAAAAAAAAAGAAAAAAGAAAAAGGTCCAGGGAAATTGAGTTGGTATTGAGATAAATGGTATTGCCATGTACAGAAATATAAAGGAATTTGAGAAAGAAGCGAGCTCGGATATTTGTATTTAGGTAGTGTTTTCATAGGATGAGGACATAGAATATTTAGACTATTTTATCATATATATATCTTTAATATATTGTGCTATTACTATTATTCTAATTCAGTATTGAGTCCTTTATATAGTTTATCATTTGATCTCATTGGAAATTTTGTAATTGCAAAGCTAGCAGTTACACAGAGCATGTAATACTTTTCAATATGAGTTTTTCAATATCAATGACACTTTTGGCATGGCTCATATATTTTTAAGATGTTTTTGTTTTAGCATATTTTCTTCTTGTTAATTGTTACCAATACTAAACAGATATAATGAACTTAGTACTTTCCATGGTATTTAAATCCTTCTGGGATCATTTCTTTCTTTGGTCACTCAAGCTTTAATACAAATCTCTCGGCATATTCTTTTTTGCTTTCATTGAACTATATTATAGCAAATCAGCTAATCTAAATAATTATACTAATAAGTTGTATTTATATAGTCCTTTGTATTTTCCCAAGTCATTTCTTATACATTATGTCATCTGAAAGAGAGTAAAATTTTATACAGATACTGACATTTAGAAAGAACGCTTTATTTGCACAGCTGTACGATAGGGAGGTTTGTCATGGCCAACCATTTTTCCTATGCACCTGGTTCACCTGTTATTGCAAGAATATTTTAATTCTTTACTTCTCAATTTAAGTGACAGCAATATTTCTGAAATGACAGTTTAATTTGAAAGTGAAAAAAATACAGTTGTTTCCATCTGGGAGCCATTTTTGTTCTTTTACTAAATGTGGACATCTTTTTTTAACCTGTTAGTGGAAAAAAAATACCAAGAGATCTGTTGGTATCTTCTGTAGCACTTTCATGATTTTTTCACACTTTCTTAAAAAACATTTACTACAAAGAATCCAGTTTCCTTTCAAGTAATAGTTTTTAATGAAAAAAAAAATCATCTGGATTTTGACTGCCTGCTGAGCAGTTTCCAGTATGACAAAACCCAATATGTGATCTGTAAGATCATTGCCTTTGACATTGCTATTTCCATAGAATACATCTGCTTCTCTTTGGGAAGTTCAAGGACAATAAAGATTTTCAAGTATTTGATATTAATTTATTTCTCCTCTTCTGGTGAAAATACAGGTATTTTATACAAGTAGATGATACTGTTGCCTCAGAGAACAATAAAGACGTCTTTTAAAATCCTCATCTCACTCCCACTCTCTTAATTAGTGCTTCCTAGTTGGTGGTAAATGTAAACTTTGGGGTTTTAGGTACTTCAGTTTCTATTGAGCTGCCTGTTCTTTGTCTTGGACTTCATATTGGCCACAAATATCCCAGTCATTTACCAAAAATAAGGTGAAGATATTTTATAACCAGAAATGTAGAGTACAGTAAATTCCAAGTCAGACTTTCTGGGGTTGAGTCAGGAGTTCCACCATTTACTAACTTCTCTTCATTTCAATTTCTTCCCCTATAAAACAGGAATAATAACAGTCCCCACTGCAGAGAGCTGCTGTGAGGAGCGAGTGAGTGATTGTATAAAACATCTTTTCACCCAGTGACTGCCATGTACTCAGTGCTAAATAAATATTACCTATGATAGTCATTTTACTTATTGCATATATTTTACTTGGAGAAAATATGTGCATAGTAATAATTTGACAGATAACTTTCCTATGTGTTATGTACATTTAACTTATTTAACTCTTGTAATAATTCTTTGAGGGAATTAGTCATATTTTGCAAAAATAAAAATAAAAATCAAGAGGCTAAATAACTTGTCCAAAGTCACATAGTGACTGTTTTGCTATTTCTGTAATACATACTAGGATAATATAATACCTTTCTGATAATCATGTGCCTTCCTAAGGATGCATATTCAGAAGAAGTCTCAGTTTATTCTTTTCCACGTTTTCTTTCCTTATATTTATGGGCATTCTTTGAAGGTCAATATAAACAAATACCCAATTCACAATAGATTATGTTTTGTATATATACATATTGTGTATGTGTATATATATGAGGGCTGTCCGGAAAGTATCCAGCCATGTAACTGTTTTTGTTATATTAACAATGGCTGAATAGTTTCTGGACAGTCCTCTTGTATGTATGTGTGTGTGTGTGTCTGTGTGTATGGAAGTTACAAGAATGAAAGAAGTTAATAACATGTAAAGTGTTTAGAATAAGGCTTTGTGTATAGAAATTACTCAAAATAAATTAGGGTACTTATTTTCTGCCTCAGCTGAGAATTGAAAAAGAGGAAAATATATTTTCTCGGCAGAAGGAAGAGCCTACAGAAAAGTCTCTAGAAAACTGGGAGCAATGATGTATTAAGGGAACCGAAAGAAATTCAGTGTAGCAGTAGCATTAAGTTTCCGACAGGAAGACAGGAGGGATAGAGGCCAGAGGTTCAGATAATGAAGGGCTCTGTGAACTTTGTTAACAAGTTCAGATTTATCTTACTGTTAATGGGAGACAACTAAAGGAGTTTAAGTAAGAGTAATATGATCAAATTTGCATTTTGATAGAGTGAAGGATGAAGAGTGAGGTTTCAAAGGTGAGGGACTGGTAACAAGATGCTATTCAAAGATGATGGTGGTCTAGACTTAGGGGGTGACAGTGGTTATGGGGGAAAAATACCAGTGGGTTTGAGACATGTTTCCAAAGGTAAAATTGATTGTATGTGGTGATTGCTTGAATGTGAAGTTGAAGGGGAAGCTCATGTCTTTGATGATGGACTTAGGGACTAAATGGCTGATGGTGAAATTCACTAATAAAGAAACAAGAGGGAAGGAACAGGCTGGGAGTGGGTGGATGGGACATGAGTTTAGTTGTACATGTGTTGTTTTGTGGCTCTGAAACAATTAAAAAGAGTTGAGCACTAGACTGTTTGTATATACTGGTTTGTCTCTCTAAAGAGAGATTGAGTTGGGAGTATCAATTTGGGCATACGGTGGTATACAATGAAACCATGGGTGTGGATAAGATGTTCAAGATAGGACGCAGAAAAGAGAAGGCGCTTAGGATAGAGCAACAAAGCATGGGGTACGAGCATACAATGGAGGTTAGGAGGAATAGTGGACAGAGAGTAGAAAGGCTAAGAGGATGGTATCAGAAAAAAAAATTTTTTTAATGAAGGAGGAGTCAGTCATGTTGAAAGTTGCTCAGAGTTGAAGTAAAATAAATGAAAAGTGACCACTGAATTTAAGCATAGTCCCAAAATCTATAAGCTAAAAGATTCCTCCCTTACCTGCAACAAATAAAATGATAAATAATACTGTACCTCCTGCCTGAATTTTATTAAATCTTTGTTTTCTTTACCACACATACCTATCCCATGGGGATAAATCTGTAATGATAATACATACCCTCTGACTCGTAGTGAGAACTAGAAAAACAAATGGCTTAAGTTAAAAAAATCCATGGATGATAAAAGTAAACTTTATTCACAGAAAGTAATTTAGATACACAGACTATCAGAGCTGAAAGATGTCTTACTATTCATCTAGTTGAACAGTTGCATTTTATCAATGAGCGAATTGAAGTTCAGTGAAATTAGCCCAAACTTCTTTTCCTTTTATTCTTTAGGATCAGCCTCTTCATTAATTTTGAATGTGTGCTGGATTTTAAAAATTCTTTCAGTGCTTAGGAAGTCCACATATAGAAAACTGTATAAAAGTAATTTAAGTCAAGTCATTCTAAGCATGTGCTAGATATTTTCTATATATAAATGAGAAGAAAGCATCATGTATGTTTTAAGACTTTTGCTACTCTATCACAGGGTTCTTAAATAAGACTCATTCCTTATGAATTTTCTAGTCAATGGGAAATGAAACTATGAGTTCTGAAAGAGTTAACTAAATAACTTTTCATAGGGTGAGAATGCAAAAATGAATAGCACCTCACATACTTTAGAAATATACCTTTTAAACACTGGCACTTTCTGTACAGCGTTTTAGTTTCCCTTTTTTTATTTTTACTTCTGATGGGATAAAGCAAGCAGCAAGTAACAAACAACAGGGAAGGCAGTCCAAATAAGTCTATGGAAATCTAATTTAAGCTCTTTCCCTATGTGATCTGTCTACAGGGCTTCAGAAAGAACCGCATTTGCCAGTGGGTTAGAGCAGCGTATTATTTTTAAATCAATCTTTCCTTTTTTCCAAGTTCCTAATACTTCTCATTCTGTTCTAGTCAGACACTTGAATAGTGGAAGTTCTCTATTATTCATCAAATACCTCAAGCTGTTCCTGTCAAGTTTCTCAATTCATTTCCTACAGATCTTCCACGAAAATACAGCCAAAAAACTTCTCTGCCAGGTATGAGCCCATCTGAATAAAGAACACAGAAGCCAGACATTTTGCAAAAAAGGAAATGGACTGGAAACCCGTACTCTTGCAGTATCTGCAGTTTGTTTACTTTGTAGCAGCTGTGAAGCCCTACTTCCAACAATCTGATTATTCATCTTCATCTTTTTCGGCTTTCTTCACTAATAAGGGATAATTCCTTCCCTGGAGAAGAAGGATATAGTCATGAGAAGAACACTGTTCCCTATTCTCTTTTTACTTAGGTTAAAGGTATTTAGTTTTAACAGTCAGCTAAAGAATTGTTTATAAAGCATATGAAATAAGTAACTAAAAAGTTTTAAATACACTTCAAAATATGAAAAGAAAAAACAAAAAGCCATTTAGGCAAAATGTCCATTACCTGGGTGGAACATTTTGCACGAATGCTAATTTCTAACTAAAATGTTCTGCTCTGTAAGATTTTTTTTTTCATTCAGAATATTTAAATATGAGACAAATAAAAATCCCAAAATATTCTTTTCCATGAAAACCTTGTTCTTCTGAGTGTCTTATGATTAACTAACATGGTTTGGAAGACTCAAGTGGGATTAAGACATACTAAAAATGTTTGCTTTTTTTGGTCAATTGTAGCCTTTAGTAATATGGTGTACTTGTCTGACTTGAAGAGGGTCCCAAGAAGAAATAAATATGTTGACTTAGAAAATAAAATTTCCAAAGAAGCATCAATGAAGAATGGAAGACTTTCTAAAATTGGATAACTATTATAACAATTTAAATTAAGTTTTTAAAGATCAAATATAGTCAAGAAATGCTATTCAGTAAATCAAATAGTTTGATGCTGATATTTTAACTATTTGAGTAGGCTTCTTGCAGACACAGCCTTAAAACACTCGACTCAGTCTTAGTCATCTGTCAATGTATTTCACTCAGGGTAGACGATTAAGGAAGAATTTCCTGACAAAAGAAGAACTAAATATTAGAATTGTTAAATATGATTCATCTGAAAAAAATGTATGAGTCACATGAATTCTCAAAGTCAACATTTTATAGTCTTAAATTATATGATTTTAAAGATAATTGAAGGTTTTATATCTTTAAAACTATAAATCCATATTTATTTATTTCTTACCCAGTGCTGTCCTAGATGATACAGAGAGAGACCTTTATCAATAATTTTTATTTATTTATTTCTTCAAAGACTGTATAATGTAATGGGGGCAAGTTATAAACAAAATAGTAAATAATGTGAGACAGTGCTAGGAGAGTTGAGAAGAAAGGATTATTAACACTTTTGGAAGTCATGAAAAGTTCCATGGGGGGACGAGTTGAGTGACAAAAAAGCCAATGTGGAAATAGGGACAAAGATACAAAAAAACAGTTCATTTAGAGAGAGGTGGGGAAATGATGCAGACAGATGTTGAGATAGAAGGTTAAGGTCAGGAGCTCCTTTCAGATGATTTCAATCTTTACAGGAAACTATGAAGCCAGTTTCTCCATAGAAAATAAAATTGTTAGAGATGAATTTGGGGGCTGCAAACAGTATAGTCTATTGGTTAAGAGGTTGGGTGAGAGTTGGGTGTCAACTAAATAGATGCACAATCCTGATTCTGTCATTCATCGGTTATACAGTCCAGGATGTAACTCTGTGTACCTCAGTTTTATTATCTGTGAAATGGGGAAAATAGCAGTGTTCACTTAGTAGGGAAGTTGTGAGGATTAAATAAGTTAATACATGTAATTGTTTAGAACATTGCTTGGGATTTAGTGAACACCAATGATTGCTAGCTGATATTATTATTACATATAAAAAGTTTGGAATAGATTGGAAAAGGCTCTGCAAAGAGTAATCAGTTAATGATGATTGAAGAATTGTCAAGTATAAAAACTTTCAGTTATGTTACGGTAGCATAATTTCAGAAAAATTCCTTTTTCTTGAAATCCCAAGGCATTCACTACACTCTATTATAAAATGTATCTTTTAATTTTTTGTTCTATTTACTTATGTAAAGGTTTTATTGTATCTAAGTTTTAAGATCCTAGAAGACAATGACAGTAGCTAATTTATTTTCAAATTTCAGTGCATGTCAGATAGCACCTTATGAAATAGTAGATGCTTACTAATTCTTTTGGAGTAAATGAATAAATGAATGGTGGTTGTAGAGGTGCTAAGAATGGGTGGATCTTTAGGCAGAGTTAAAAGGACTAAGTCTTTGGACATTTCTACTATGAGGAAAGAAGGAGGAAGAAAAAGATTCCATCAAAAAGGACAGTTAGAGCCTTATGAGGAGAAATTGATTCTAGTGAATTCTTGGATTCTGTAATAAGTAAGAGTGGCTGGAAAGAAAATTTTGCTTTCACAAAGATTATTTTCTATATTAAGTTCATAAGGTTGTATTTGTACCAGGTTTTATATTTAAATTCTCCAAAGCCATCAACTGGGAGTTCTTTATAACTGACTCTAATGTACAATCTCTGTTATAGTATTAGAAGGATAATAAGTTATCACCACTGTGAAATTAGCATGCATTTTAAGTGAATATCAAAGAAATCAAAGTATTTTCCTTGCATTAATTTTTCTAGTCTTATAAGTTTAGGACCTCCTTGTTATTCTGGAAAGAAAATTAAAAGCCATAAAGTGGCAGTTAATTCCTTTCTAAGAAATGTTTTTTTTAATTTTATTTTTTAAAGACAAGGTCTGACTCTATTGTCTTGGCTGGAGTTCAGTGGCATGATCATAGCTCACTGTAGCCTTGAACTCCTGAGCTTAAAAGATCCTCTACCTTCAGCCTTCTAAGTAGCTAGGACTGTTGAGTGTTCACCACCATGACTGGCTAAATTTTCTTTTATCTTTTGTAGAGATGGAGACTTGCAGTATTTTCCAGGCCGGTCTTGGACTCCTGGCCTCCAGAAATCCTCCTGCCTCAGTCTCACAAAGTACTGGGACTACAGGTATGAGCCACCACCATGCCTGGCTTCTAAGAAGTATTAATGTCTTCTACTTATACAATATTAATAGATATAATTTGTTAGAAATTCATCCAAATGCTAAGAAGGAATTTTAAAGAATACTGAGTATAGCACTCAAAATGTACTTTAAGTTCTTTGGGGAATTTGTATTATTTGTACTCATGATGGAACAAGAACTAAAATGCATCCTTAGTGATTTTACTTCATATATGATATTGATGAAAAACTTGAAAAATCAAAAAATTATGGACCCAAATCAAAATATATGAAAGGACATTGCTATTTTAGCATTCTAGAACATAGAAATTGTAGATTTATGTTACTTTTGTATTTCCTGCTGCATAATAACAGCATTTGAATATTTGTATATGTGTGGGTATTGGGGGTGGGTGGAAGAGTGGGTCAGAATAATTAAAAAGAAATGTGATAATTTAGGACAGTTTATTTTAAATTTTTAAATTCTTTTTACTCTAGATCCCTTTAGCAATAGCTTCATTCTTCTTTTATGAGCTATCATCCAAAGCTCACAACCTTAAGGTTAGAATCCTTCAAACATGCACCACATGAACCAACCCCTTCTTGGTTTAGCTAACTAGACCAGGGATAGGCAACTGATCGAGAGAACATCACTGCAGAGGCTAGACAGAACAAATCAGGCTCTCTCACCCAGGAAGTTGAAATTGGGACATAGAGAGATCAGATCAATTATTTGTAGAAAGTGGACTTGGAGTTTACATATTTTGGGGATTCAAGGCACCATATTCGCAGAGTCAGGACAGCCCATGCATAAAGAAGAGGAAACCAGGATGGTGAATTAGTCTTCCATTTCTTGGTTCTGTCCCTCAGGAGGCGTAGAGTTCTGCAAGATACCCTGGAAACCTTCAGTACATTCTCCTTTCTGCTCAAGATACTTTCAGAGAACTTCTAATTTTTGAAACCAAACCATCCCAAAGTTATAGATCAATATATATAAGTGAGGATCAAGCAGAAAATTAAAAAGCCATTCCTATGCAAGAACAGCTCCGTAAGATTTACAGGTCATTACCGATGACACAGGTAATGTCCAATGTATCTAAATCTTACCTAAACTAGTAGCTTCCTGGCCAGGCAACCAACACATCTCAAAACCTTAGTGTTACTGTTACTCTTTTCTTTTATTCTTCCTGCTCTAACAGTCAATAAGCTCCAGTGTTTTAATTTATAGATGATGCAACTGAAGCCTAAGGAGGGAAATCATACAGCTCAAGTCCATGGGTTAGTTACGAGCACATCCAGGGTTAGATACCTGAGTTCCATGACCTGTCCAATAGCCCTTCCTACCACCACTTTACTTTTATGGCTATAGCACCATCACACAATAAAACAGAATGAAAAATTCTATATAACAGACACAGTGAGAAAATATGTTTGTCTTAAATATAAGCAATTTGGATACATTTCAGCATCAAGACTTTGGCCTTCTCTATAAACATTCATTGACTACTTGAACTTATCTAGTCCCATGGCTTTAAATATCCTTCATGTGCTCATGACTCCCAAATTATATTTCCAGCTCTGATCTTTCCCTAAGACTCTAGAGTTTTATTTTCCACTGTTTATTTAACATCTCCACCTGGATGTTTAATGGTTATATGAAATTTGACAAATGCAAAGCCAAACTCTTGATTTCCATTCCTAAAATTGTTCTTCTCCTGTATCTCCATTTCAGAAAATGGAAACTTCCATTCAGCAGTGACTCACTCCCCAAACCTTGGAATTATCCATGCCCTCTCACATTTCACATTGAATCTGACAGCACAATATTTTGGCTCTGTCTTCAAAATATACTCAAAACCTGACCCCTTTGCCCCCTCAACCACTGCAGTCTTGGCCATGACCATTGTTTTCTACTGCCCTCACATAGTCCATTCTCAACACTCCTGCCAGAATAATTTTCGGCACATACAAATATGACTTATGTGACTTTCTTGCTCATTGCACTCCGCTGGTTTCAGATCAAAATGTAGAAAAAAACCCAAAGGTCTGCAAGGCCTGCATGATGAAAATCTGACTACTCCTCTGCCCTGATCTCCTTCCCCAAATTTTCCCCTTTGATTACTTGTTTCATCCAACTTGCAGGAGCCCCTTGCTCTTCCTCTAACACAATAAACTTTTTCTTGTCTAAGGCCTTGGTATTTGGGGATTCTCCTGCCCAGAAGGCTCTCCTCTGTTTCTGTATTTGTGACCTCTGCTCACATGAAGTGGTAACTTCGTTAGTGATCTCTGCTAAAATGTCCCCTCTTGACAGAGTCTTTCTTTGATCTCTCTTCCTAAAATATAGCAGTCTCATTCCCATCACCTTTACCTCTTTGCACGGCCTTATTTTGTTCATAGCATTTACTGCCACCTGGAATTATTTCTTTTTTCTTTTTTTATTGCCAATCTTTCCTATCAGAATATAGTTCCAAAAGAGAGAAACATTATTTATTTTTTTCATTAAAGCATCCCCAGAACCTAGAATCACATCTTGTATATCACAGGTGCTAAATAAATATATGTTGAATGTATGTAAGCTTTCTAACATATAAAATTGTTTATTGTTCTTAATAAAATAGCGTTTTCAGAAAAATGTGATTTGAGATTTGGGAAGATGGGAAATAGAGTCTTAAAAACATGTATTAATATATTTGACATAAAGTGTATATGCTCAAAGTGTATAATTTGATAATGTATACTTTAACATATGTATACTGACATAAAATATCACCATAACCAAGAGAGTGAAGGTTAGTTTCACTATCTTCATCTGTCTTTCAAAGACAAATGTTCTTAATTTTGATGAAGTTCATTTTAATTTTTTTTTATTTTGTGGGTTATGCTTTTGGGTCATATCTAAGAAGTCTTTCCCTAACCCAAGGTTACTAAGATTTTGTCCTATGTTTCTTCTGGGAGTTTTTTTCTTCTGGGAGTTTTATAGCTTTTAGTTTTATGTTTAGATCTATGATAGATTTTGAGTTAATTTTTGAACATAATACAAGGTATGGATTAGAGGTTATATGTATATCCAATTGTTTCAGGACTATTTGTTGAAAGTACTATTTTTTTTAATCCACTGGTTGGCTTTGTACCTTTGTTAAAAATCAATTGACCATGTAAGTATAGGTTCTGGACTCTTGACTCTGTTCCTGTTATCTGTCTGTCTGTCTTACACCAGTACCATGTGGTCTTAATTACCATCTCTTTCTACTAAGTCTTTGAGCCAGGTAGTGTAAATCCTCCAACTTAATTCTTTTTAAAAGTTGTTTTGGCTATTCTAGGTCCTTTGCAGTTCTGTATTAATTGTATAATCTGCTTGTTAATTTTTATAAAAGCATGCAGGGAGTTTGATTTGGATTCTGTTGAATGTACAGATTAATTTAGGAAAAATTGACTTCTTAACAACACTGAATCTTCTAGAACATGAGCATATTACATCTCTTCATTTATTTAGATCTACTTTATTTCCTCTCAGCAATGCTTTGCAGTTTTCAATGTACAAGATTTGCACATTTTTGACATTTTTTAATGTTTTGATAAAGAATACTGGTATTTATATTACATTGAAGAAAGTTTTGACTAAAAATATTGCACCATCTTTGCATCTTCCATATCCCCAAACACACACCTGTCATTTTGTTAACTGAATTCATTATATGCTTTCAGGTTGAAGCATTCCTAAAAAAAAATCTAATCCAAATATTTACATAAAAGCAGTTTGGAATTATGGGAAAAGGGGTGGATGTAGAAGCAATGAGAATGCTAAATAAGAAATGATAACCTGGAGAAATTTTATAAAGCACTGAGATTTAAGAGTATTAGAATTTTCAAGTAAGAACAATGTTTGCTTTTATTTAAAATATATTGTTTATTATGAATTGTGTCTCACCATAATCAGAACTAAAGGAAAGATTACAAAATTATTTTGATCCATCCTCAGTGGCCTTACTATAAATGCTCATCAGTTTTCACAGTGAATTCTGATCTCGTTTCAACAAAAATTGAACAAGGGACTCTTTTCTGACTCTAGCAGAATGTCTTAGGGTTCTTATTAGCCTGAATTATAGAACACCAAGTCAGAGCAATAAAACCAGTCCTGCATAGTAAGGATTGCCTAAAACACAACAATACTTTTTTTGTAATATAAGCTTTGAAAGACCAGTATTTAAAATAGGAGTCATAATTTCATTATCATTTTTCTATATGATAAAGAACATTTTATTTCACAAAAATTAGTGCATTAAAGTTTTGAAGGTTACTTAGTACTTACTAGAAAAATATAGAATGAATTATTTGGAGGGGTTCTGAGGTGGTGAATCTTGGGAAGATTTGGAACTATTCAAAACTTGAATTTATAAAACGACTATTGCATAAAAATAAAAATCCATTTTATTTTCATATTACTCATTACTGGTGTATAGAAACACAATGGATTTTTTTATATTGATCTTGTACCCTAACATTTTGCTGAATTTATTTATTAGCTCTAGTAGTTTTCTTATGGATTATTTAGGATTTGCTACCCATAGGATCATATTATCTGCAAATACAGATATTTTTTCTTCCTTTCTATTTAGATGCCTTTTATTTCTTTTCTTATATAATTTCCATAGCTAGAACTTCCAGTATAATGTTGAATAACAGTGAAGAAAGTGGGCATAATGATGTTCTTGTTCTTGACCTTAGAAGGAAAGCTTTCAATCTCACACCATTGAGTACAGTGATAGCTGTGGACTACTCATAAATTCCCTTTTTCATATTGAGGAAGTTACCTTCTTCTTCTACTTTTTTTAGTTCTTTTAAATCATAAAATGGTGATTAAAATGCCTTTCCTGTGTTAACTGAAATAATCATGTGGATTTTTTCCCTTTGTTCTACTTACATGGTGCATTACATTGAATAAATTGTATCTGTACACACTACCAATGAACAATTCAAAAAGAAAATTAAGAAAACAATTCTATTTACAATAGTATCACAATGAATAAAATACTTAGAAAAAATTTAACCAAGGAAGTAAAACACTTGTATGCTGAAAATGAAGATGTATATAAATGGAAAGAAAACCCTTGTTTCTGGTTGGAAGACTTAATACTGTTAAGATGTCACTATGACTTAAAGCAATCTACAGGCTCAATGTAATCCCTATCAAAATTCTAATGGCCTTTTTATGCATTTGAGGATGCAGCAAAGCTGATTCTCAAATTCATATGAGGCCCCAAAAAGGCAAAATAATCTTTCAAAAGAGGAACGAATTTGGAGAACTCGTCCTTCTTGATTGAAAAACATACTACAAAGCTGAAATAATCAAGACAGAGTGACATTGGCATATATTAGACATACAGACCAATGGAATAGAATTGCGAGTCCAAACATAAACCCTCATATACATGGTCAGTGGATTCTTGACAAAAATGCCAAGTCCATTCAATGGGGAAAAAATAGTCTCTTCAACACATGATGCAGGAAAAGCTGGATTTCCACATGTAATAAAATGATATTGGACCCCTACCTTACACAATAAACAAAAATTAACTCAAAATGGATCAGTGACCTAAATATAAAAGCTAATACTATAAAAGTCTTACCCAAAAATATATAGGGATATATCTTTGTAACACCGGAGTTGGCAACAGATTTTTAGATATGACATCAAACTCTCAGACAACAACAACAACAACAAAATTGAAATTTATCACAATTGAAAAGTTTTGTGTATCACAGACATTATCAAGAAAGTAAAAATACAGCCTATGGAACGGAAGAAAATGTAAATCTAATATCTGATAATGTTTTAATATCTGTAATGTATAAAGAGCACCTACAACTCAACAACAACAAAATACTCCAATTAAAAAGTTGGCAAAGGATTTGAGTAGATATTTATCTAAAGAAGATATACAAATGGACAAATGGACATACATAAAAATATGCTTAAAATCAATAGTCATTAGGGAAAGTCAAATAAAAAATCAAAAGCACAGTGAAATACTTCACCCCCATTAGGATTACTATAATTTAAAAAACAGAAAGTAAGTGTTGGCAAGTATGTAAAGAAATCAAAATATTTGTACATTGCCGGTGGGAAGGTAAAATGGTGCAGCCACTGTAGGACAGTTTGTTATTTCTCAAAAAGCTATAGATGTAATTACCATATGTCCAGACAATTCCACTTTTAGGTATATACTCCAAAGAATTGAAACAAGATACTTATATACCAATGTTCATTGTAGCATTATTCACAATAGCCAAAAAAGTGGAAACAATCCAGTGTCCAACAGATAACTGGATAAAAAAATTCCACCATGTATACACATGGTGGAATATTATTCAGCCATAAGAAGGAATGAAGTCCTGATAGATGGATAAAACTTAAAAACATTACCCTATGTGAAATTAATAAGACATGAAAAAGTATATATGATTCCACTTATGTGAATTTTCTATAATAGGAAAATTCTTAGAGACCAAAAGTAGTTTGAAGATTATCAGGGTGTAAAGGGAGGGGTGACCAGGGGGTTTGCTTAATGGTTACAGAGTTCTCGTTTAGGGCAATGAAAAAGGCATGGAAATAGAGAGTGGTGATAGTGGTACAACATTATGAATATGATTCACAATTTCAAGGACAAGGTTTTTTTTGGGAAATGCTTTTGATTATAGTACTAATAAGAAAATAAGCTAAAAGGAAAAGTTAAAAAATGCTAAACTTTCAAAATTTTCTTAAAAATAAAAGAAAATGCCAAAAATTAAATTCAAATAATATGAGATCTCATATTTTAGAGCTACACTTTTGCTGTTTAATTTAGTTGTATATATTTTAAACACTGAACGTTTTGAATAAACATATCAGAAAAAGCCATCTTATTTATTTTTAATAACATCAGCCACAATTCGAGTTCTATAGATACATGATAACAATTTGAGGTTCTTTACAATGAATCCTTCATGTGCTCAGATTTGAGGATGGAATTAATTCACATATGATAAACACCCACCAGTACTATCACCAGCAACATTATGATCACACCTCTAACAATTAAATAAAAGGAAAATGCAATTAATATTAACCTAAGCAAAGACCCTTTGCTGTAAATTAGGTACATTGGATGTTTCTAAATGAAGAAACTAAAAGTATATATATCAAGGTCTATCAAACTCTAAGGAGCCATTGTGTTATTTAGTGTGTGTGTGTGTGCGTGTGTGTGTACTTGTGTGTTTAATTTTCTTAAGGAGAAAAGCAATTCTCCTTCAATGCATTAAAAAAAACAATCTATGGAAGCAAGTTACCTCAGACATAAAAGTTGGGATGTTTGTAGTAAAACTTGTGCAGCAGATTTCTAAAAGTATTTTATTCATTTTTTTCTTTTAATGATCATATATGCTTTAGTGGAACAATGTATGCACTGTTGGAAATGTTAGACTTCTTCCTGAACCCTGAATTGGTGCCAACTGATAAGTGACAGATTTATTCATATAGCTAATCAGTCCATACCATCCCCGTATAAAAACCTAAATGATTGATCATTTTGATATATTGCTGACATGGCATATATTTACATGTACAACTGTGTTCACATTTTAAATAAATTACCTATTACATTTAATACCCAGCACATTGATTAGGAAAAACAACCAAACCAATTATGTCCAGCATTGCATATTAATATACCTAAAGATGAGTTGGTTGTGCTGCCTTCACAAATAGACGTCTTTAAAAAAAATCATGTTATCATTCCACTTTTACAGTAAAGTAAATAATTTTTACTGTTTGCAACTTCCCTTATGGTTTTTATTGGGATGAAAGCCTAAAGATCAAAAGTGTTCACTAATGCCGAGTTATTCTATAAACAATGTTCCCAGTCACTCCCCTGCCACTTCTTTTTGCCAGAAGAAACAAATGCCGGTTGCTTTCATGCAGCCAACACTGAATTTTGACAAGGAGGCAAAATGATACAAAGCCAGCAAATACCAGAAGAATAACGCAAGGAATCTCGCCTCTAACTGAGAGGACACAGTCAAGCAGTGGTAACTTGAAAACTGACTCTAATCTCGATTTTGATAATCTACCTGAGGTTTCAAAGCATAACTAAAAAAATATTCATTTTTCTCCATAAACTAATATTATGAACAAGTTACATAGATGACTATCAACTATGATATATAATTCAATTTTTAAATGTCTCCTCCTTCTTTTTTTTGTTGTTTTTCTTTATTCAATTAACTTCTATAGTGTCCAGAACTGTTGAATTCTGGGTTTTTTTGTGTGTGTGGGAATTATTTGTAATCAGGCTCTCCACTACTGCATAAAGTTAAACAGGATTATCTCGTTGTATTGTGCTTCACTTTATTGCAATCTGCAGAAATCGTGTGTTTTACAAATGGAAGGTTTGTGGCAATCCTGCATCAAGCAAGTCTATTGGTGCCATTTTTCCAACAGCATGTGCTCACTTTATGTGTCTGTGTCACATTTTGATATTCTTGAAATATGTCAAAATGTTTGTTATTATTATATCTGCTATGATAATCTATGACCAGTGATTTTTGGTGTTCCTATTGGAATTGTTTTGGGACACCGTGAACTGTGCCTACATTAGATGATGAACTTAATTAGTAAATGTCTGTGTTCTGACTACTCCACCAACTGGCCATTCCCCCACTTTTCTCCCTTTCCTCAGGCCTCCCTATTCTCCGAGATCACAACAATATTGAAATTAGGCCAATTAATAACCCTCAGTGGCCTGTAAGTGTTCAAGTGACAGAAAGAGTCCCGAGTCTCTCACACTAAATCAAAAGCTAGAAATGATTAAGCTTAGTGCGCAAGGTATGTTGAAAGCTGAGATAGACTAAAAGCTGGGTATCTTGCACCAACTGTTAGCTAAGTTGTGAATGCAAAGGAAAAGTTCTTGAGGGAAATTAAAAGTGCTACTCCAGTGAACACATGAATAATAATAAAGTAAAACAACTATTGCTGATCTGGAGAAACTCTGAGTGGTCTGGACAGAAGATAAAACCAACCACAACATTCCCTTAAATCAAAGCCCAATCCCAAGCAAGCCCTGACCTCTCTTCAGTTCTGTGAAGGCTGAGAGAGGCGAGGAGGCTGCAGAAGAAAAATTTGAATCTAGAGAGGTTGGTTCATGAGGTTGAAGGAAAGAAACTGTTTCTGTAACATAAAAGTGCAAAGCGAATCAGCAAGTACTGGTGTAGAAGCTGCAGCAAGTCATCCAAAAGAGCTAGCTAAGATAATTGAAGAAGGTGGCTGCAGTAAACAATAGATTTTCAATGGAGATGAAAATAGAAATTGGAAGAAGCTACCATCTAGGACTTTCATAGCTAGAAAGGAGAGGTCAATGCTGGCTTCGAAGCTTCAAAGGACAGGCTGACTCTCTTGCTAGGGGCTAATGCAGCTGGTGACTTCAGTTGAAGTCAGTTCTCAAATACCATTCCCAAAATGCTAGAACCCTTAAAAATTATGCTAAATATACTCTGCCTGTGCTCTAACAAAGCCTGGATGACAGCACCTCTGTTTACAGCATGGTTTACTGACTATTTTAAGCCCACTATTGAGACCTACTGCTCAGAAGAAAAAAAGAAAGATCCCTTTCAAAATACCCCTTTCAGGTGTTCATTGACAATGAATCTGGTCACTCAACAGCTCAAGTGGAGATGTACAAGGAGGTGAATGTTGTTTTCATGCCTGTTAACACAATATCCATTCTGCAGCCCGTGGATCAAGGAGTAATTGAGATGTTCAAGTCTTGTTATTTAAGAAATACATATTGTAAGGCTATAGCTGTCATAGATTCCTCTGATGGATGTAGGAAAAATAAATTGAAAGCCTTCTCAAAAGGATTCACCATTCTGGATTCTATTAAGAACATTTTTGTTCATGGGAGGAGGTCAAAACGTCAACATTAACAGGAATTTGAAAGAAGATGATTCCAATCCTCACGAATGACTTTGAGGATTCAAGACTTCAGTAGAGGAAATGACTGCAGCTGTGCTGGAAATAGCAAGAGAACTAAATTAGAAGCGGTGCCTGAAGATGTGATGAAATTGTTACAGTCTCATGATAAAACTTGAATGCATGAGGAGTTGCTTCTCATGGATGAGAAAAGAAAGTGTTTTCCTGAGATGGAATCTATTCCTGGTGAAGAGGCTGTAAACATTGTTGAAATGACAACAAAGGCTTTGGAACATTCCATAAACTTAGTTAATAAAGCAGTGGCAGGTTCTGAGAAGACTGACTCCAATTTTGAAAGAAATTCTATGCTGGGTAAAATGCTGTGCAATAACATTGCCTGCTACAGAGAAATCTTTCATGAAAGGAAAAGTCAATTGATGTGGCAAACTTTATTTTTGTCTTATTTTAAGAATTTGCCACAGCTCCCCAAACTTTAGCAATCTCTACCCTGATCAGTCAGCAGCCATCAACATCAAGGCAAGAACCTCTATAAATTGGTATTAACTGATCAACACCTAAGTGCACATATCGTAATAACATTCACGGGGTGTTGGGCAGATGGGAGGGGGAGGAGGGGATGGGTATATACACACGTAATGGGTGTGGTGTGCACCGTCTGAGGGATGGACACGCTTGAAGCTCTGACTCTGGCAGGGCAAAGGCAATATTCGTAACCCAAACATTTATTTGTACCCTATAATATGCTGAAGTAAAAAATAAATAAATAATAATAAAATAGAAAGTGGTTAATTAACTAGTTATTTAGGGCTGAAGGGAATTTGGATGAGTTGAAGGCTTCTTTTTTTTTTTTTTTTAAATCTTTCTTGTATTATTTGAAGTTTCTAAAATTCCTGCAAATTATCTATGCAACAGAAAAGAAACAATAAAGCTATGCTCGCTTCTAGAGGAAAAAAAAGGAAAGAAAAAAAAACCTCTACCAGCAGAAAGATTACAACTTGCTGAAGCCTCAGATGATAGCATTTTTTAACAAAGTATTTTTTTTAATTAAGATAAGGACTTTGCTTTTTTAGACATACTGGTCTTGCACATTTGATAAACTACAGTATAGCGTAAACACAGCTTTTATATGCATGGGGAGAGCAAAAAGTTTGTGTGATTCACTTTATTGTGACATTTGCTTTATTGTAGTGGTCTGAAACTGAAGCTGCAATATCTCTGAGGTATGCCTGTACCTTGCCTCATTACTCATAATAGAAGAGCCGCTCCTCAAACCCAGACATATCTGATGCTGAGGGCTGTTTCTTACCGTTACGCTCTACCGCCTCCTGGTAGAATAAATGGCAATTTTTTCATCCAAAGGATCTATAAAATGTTTATTTTAGCACTAAATATTAAAAGACAAGAATATTCTGTTTTACCTTAAGATTCTATAGGATGCTTCATGTGAGTAATACAGATTTTGTTGTCTACAAACTACCAGTTTATTGCTGCAAAGAATCCCTGTTGGACTAGAGAAAAAATATTTAAGCCCAATAGTAGTTTACTTCTCAGTTAGGAGAATCTGAGTTCTTACACCAGTCATCCACTCCATAACTTAATTTCCTCTTCAGGACCCAACCCTGGTGTTCTCATTCAGAAAAGTCTTCAAGCTGTCCTGTACTATTAAATAATTCAGGTTACATAATTCTGGGTAAAACGGGTTCCTATTTTTCGATGGAGGGATGTGAAGTGTGGTATCTCTATGATGCTAAGCAAACCAGTGTAAAAGGAAATAGTAAATGATTTACCTCAGGCCATATACACCCACCGTTCACTTACTAGTTTGAGACGTAGATAGCAGCCTTTTAAAATATTAAATTAGAGAATCTGTTTTCTTTTCAGATGAAAGTAAGTGACTATGATCAAAAGAATGAAAAATAAAATCTCTGAGAAAATGTTAAAAGTGTCAGGATATATAAAGTTAGAAAAGATAAAGCTGTTAATAGAAGATCTCAGTTGATAAATAATTATTTCAAGGGTACTAGAACAAGAGATTTATATAGTAATGGTACAATAAGAAAAGTAGGTATTATACAAAAGACAACTTCTGAATTGTAAAGGGAATTAGGTTCTAAAAGGAGTTTATGGAATTCCCAATGTGGAGATTTTTAAAAAAATTAAAATGTTACATAATTATCTGTGCTAAATTGTCTGATTTCTTGAGGCAAGAAACTAGGCTTTATCACTCGAGGTTGCTGAATTTATGTTTTGGGATCTGATTATTCATAATTATAGAAAGGATGTGTAAGTCAATGATATGTTATAGATATAGTGTTTAAATCAGAATTATTTTTATAAAACATGTAACTACTGATTACAGTAAATTTAAAAACACTTTCCTTTATTTAGTACTACTGTTTTAGCACTAAAGTATAACTTTTTATATTTGCTTAATAAGTATTATCCTATTGAGGAAAGTGATTTTTAAAAAAATTTCAGCCAAGTTAAACAAATGATGACATTTCCTTTTCTGTTTTCCAAAGGTACTTAAAATTTGGGGGAATGTGTTAAAAATTTAGAAAATTCTAGCCCATATTCTGGGAAATTCTTTGGCAATGTTAAATATTGGACTCAGGCTCCAAATAGCTCAGTAAAAATGCTGTGTACTGCTTGTCATAAATGTTTTTGAACTGCATTCACTTTGTCAGATCCTAAATACTTGGCAGTAGTCATAAGCAATGTTTAAAGATGGCAAGTGTGTTGAAAACCGTTCATTTTTAATGTGGTTTAGAGAGATTTTACATATATATAGTCATGCATTGCTTAAAGATGGAAATGCATTCTGAGAAATGTGTTGTTAGGCAATTTCATCATTGTGGAAACATTATAGAATGTATTAATACTAACATAAACCCAATGGTATAGTCCACTACACCCCTAGGCTATGTTGCAGAGCCTATTGCTCCTAGGCTATAAATGTGTATTGTGTGTTACTGTACTGAATACTACTGTAGGCAACTCTAATTGTAACACAGTGGTAAGTATTTGTGTACCTAAACATGCCTAAACAAATGTACAGTAAGTAAATGAAAAGGTACAGTAAGAACTGGTACAGCTGTATAGGGCACTATGAATGGAGCCTGCAGGACTAGAAGTTGCTCTGCGTGAGTCAGTGAGTGAGTGGTGAGTGAATGTGAAGGCCCAGGACATTGCTGTGCACTACTGTAGACTTTATAACCACTGCACACTTAGCCTGCACTAGATTTATAAAGTTTTTTTTGTTCAGTAATAACCTTAGTTTACTGTAACTTTTTTACCTTATACATTCATATATATATATTTTTTATTTCAGAGTGTTATGTTGATACGAGCACTTTTTTTCCAACAAATACATTTTAATAAACTTTTTTGTGTTTATGCCATCTTTCATAATGTATGTTTTTCCTAAATATCTAACCTAGAAAACACACATATGTGCACACAAATGCCAAACAAATGAATATAACAGTGTGGCTCATGAAAAGATAGCAATAATAATTTGATTCTTCAGAACCTCTCTTCACTTTTACCTATGTCAAATTCTCTAATCCTTTCTCCTCATAGATGGACTGTGGTTAAGGGACAAATGATAAAGTGCAAGATTTTTACTTGCTAATTGGTAAGTCTTCATCAGTTACAGTATTATTCAAAAAGTTCTCTTTTGGCTCTTGTTTCTTCAAATTTTAAAATAAGTTGCTTTGCTGATTCATCTGACTCCAATTCTAACAAAGACTGACTTGACTAGCACTTTCAGAAAAAAGCTCAGTACTCCACACTGAAGGCCAGATCCAATAGACTGTTGATTATTTCTAGTGTGGAGTAATCTATGCCCAGCCTCTCCTTACGGTGGGGACAAAGGTTCCTAATATTTACAGAAAGCCTACTTAGGTCTCAGGTACTATGGTAGGCTCTTTCCCTAACTTGTCCGAAGTTATAGCCTGTAAGTCACAGATCTGGGATTCAAATTCAGGTCTGTCTGACTCTAGAGCCTTTTCTGCTACATTATATCAGTTACTGAGTGTAATTCAAAAATGTAATACTCATCGTGGACCAGGCACTGTGTTAACACATTATCTCAGTCTTTACAATCCTACTTAAAAATCTGTAGATGTAAAAAAATTGTATACAATATATATAAAAAAAATCAAGATTTTTTATAACAAGTTAAAGTATTTTAAAATAGTTTGAGGTCATCTTGATAGCCATTCCACTATCCATTTCTCACTCTCTTTAGCAAATAGTTCCTTGCATTTACATAATAGCTATTTGACCATCCTACGCCAAATAGGCAGATTAATCTTTCAACTGTCTTTCAACTCACTTGAATTTTGTCTGCTCTTATATATACACATTTTGGCTAACTTGAACAAAAAAAGGCTGGGGGTATAATGAGAAAATATGATTTATTATGGACAAATGGTAGAAGCAATATTACTAATATCTGTGTAGTTCCTTAAGTCATATGTGAAGAGACACTGTTATTAAAAGTTTGCATTATTTTTTTGTTGAATCAAGCACTAGCTACCAGTTACAGTTAGATTTTTTTTGTGCCTTCCAAATGTCAGCACAGTTAACATGGCTTTATCAATAATCAAACAAGAAACTAGGTCCCAGTGGTTATGTTCACATCTAGGGTGTTCAGATGATCAGGAACTCTTTTATTAGTTTTCTTTAGCTTTTCGTTCTTGGTTATATCTCCAAATTCGAAAAAGCTGAGAGGTTCCTGCTGCCCTCACAAAGAAATTAATAGCAAACAGACTCCAATTTTGGGAATAATTACAGTTGAGTATTTGACCAAATAAACCCTGTAGCCATCAAAATCGCATCGAGCTGTGCTGAGTTTTTCTGCAGGTCTGGCCATGTCAGCCAATCCAGCACACACCAACCTCCATTTCGTGGTTGGAGCCCAGAAAAACACTGTTCTGGGTCCTGCTGGGTGGTTGTACAACGGCCTTAATTTCTCGGGCAGCATCAGCTCCACTTTGTCGAGGAGGCAGTGGTAGGTGGTCCACAGGCCTGGGGTGCTGGTAGCAGACATTGCCACTGAGTGATCGTGGGCAGCCAGCGGGGGAGCGTGGCTGTGTCCTCGTCCCTAGCTGACAATGAAGGACAGCTGGTCACTTTCCCCTGCAGCAGACCCTGGCGTCCCCCTCTCCCTTAGGGGGTCCTTCCCGTGGCTCTGACTGTCCCCCAGAGAACCACCACGCAGCCCGCTCCCAGCAAAGGCTGAGGGGGCCTGAATGCCTTGAAATTTTACACCTGAGAAGTAAATTTGCTTGAATTACAGTGTACGTTATGATCACACACAACAAACTGAATAATTTTCCCTTCTCAAATATTCTAAAAATCTTCAATATGAAGAATATTTAATTTTCCAGCAAGGAAAAAAATATAATGATTCAATAGCTAGTTCAAACTTGGAAACAAACAAAAAAAAGCATTACATGATATCTGCCTGCATCAATTTAATGTAAATTATAAACAGAACAGTAAGAGTACCTGCCTTGCTCACCATTGTGCCCTGCAAATCTGAGCACACTTCATCTGGTGGTGCATGAGAAATATTCATAAACGTATGTAAACTATGTCTCATATTGGAGTTAGACTGGGATACAAAATAACAGTATGCTTAGGCCTCATGGTGTCCAGTTTTCCAAGGGTAGATGCCTCCTCCTCAGCACTGCTGTGCCTTGTCCTCTTTAGCAGGCCCAGTGTAATACGCATGACACAACATGGCTCATTGGTATGGAATGACAGGAAAGTGCCTGGGAATAGGGAATGAGTAGTAAGAGTTACCAGGAGGGATGAGGGAAAAGGTAAAGCGTGGAGAGGGTTGGAATGAATTCCTACTATGCATTTCATATTCTAGACCTTGCTGTATTATCTGTCTATGAGCTGTCTGTCAATCAATCATCTATCACATTTAATGAATGACACTTAGTAGGCCCTCTTTCTATTTTTTAAAAATATTGGATGAACCTCCAAAGTGCTTTCACAGCATTGAAAATTGAGGTAGGTTTTATTTTCATCTTCTTTTCAGAGATAGAAGAGCTCATCTCAGAAAGTATAAATAGCATATTTAAAGATACATAATTAGTGTGTGGCAGAACATAATTCAAAGTGAGATTTGTCTGACCCCTAAACCTATCTTCCGTCTGTACCCTCTAAGGAAGGTAAACTATTTCTATAACAAACAGAGAAAATACAAATTAAAAGAAATAATGTCACCGAATTATTGACCGGAAGGGCTTCCAACTGTTATGAAATTGAATCTCCTTATTTTAAAGATGAGGAAATAAATCGAGAAACAGGTTAATGGGGATTGAGTCAAAGGTACAATAATAGAGAATACATTCATATTTTAAGTGTCATAAATTCTATGTAAGATAGTAAGACTTTGTTGAGTCATATAATTATTTTTTGAAAACAGGTTTACATTTAATGGGTAAATTAATATTCATTATTATTATTAGCTTTGACATTTGAACCTTTAATCAGAAACTAGATAGAAAAGCTTTATAAAAAAGTTTTCCATAGTAGTATACTCATTTTAAAATAAGGTGAATGAAAATCTTTCTACTTCATAGTGCTTCAGTGAAAGTTATTCCCCAAGGGTTATCTCTACTGTGGTTTTACAAAATACATGTAGATATTTGTAGTCTCAGAGTTCACACATTTTTCATTTTTTAGGGTTCATGTGCTTCTCTATTAAGTCAATACATTGACAAATTAAACAAAATTAGGTAAAGCAATGGATTTGGAAATGGAAATGGCTTTTAAAATCAATACAAGTACCTTTAAATACAATTGAGATCTTCATTACAAGTTAGAAACCTACAGGTTATTTATTCATTGTGAACATGTTAAAGAAAACCCAACATACTTCAAATAATAATAATTCTGTAACTGCTATAGCACCGGGTAGCTATTGGCAAGGCAATTGTAAAAAAGGAAAGAAACAAAATTCACAAACACAAACAAACAAAAATAGCAGATTGTTGTTTTCCTTGGTTTGAATCAGGTGTTACCAGACTGGTGTCAAGCAAAATGGACAGGTATCTGGGCATTCTACTTTAGCACTAGGGAATCTTTCTACCCAAAGATCGGTAATGTGTAACTTTCTGGGATTCCTCATTAAAAAATGCTAAGGGTTTTCAGCTTCAATTTTCGTATCTAGCAAAGAACTACCCAGTGTTGACCTATACTCGCACTGCATTAAGAATGTTTTTCATCTTTCTTCTTATTCAGGAATGTGCTAGTAAATGTTTAACAGCTGGTTTTCTGCAGGAGAAAAAGGTCCTGGATTGTTGCACTTGCCACTAAATATACCCCATGGCTAACTTCGAGATGACACTTTGACATCATTGAGATGTGGACAATTAGCTCAAGTTGCTGTGATTTGACCCCAGCATACCACTGCAGTTGTTGATTTATCATCTTTTTATTTACTTTTTATTTTTTAATTTCTCTTTTTAACTTCAAAATATTAAGGGGGTACAAATGTTTTTGGTTACATGGATTGCTTTTCTCTAATGCTTGAGTCACAGCTGTAAGTGTGCCCATCACTCGAATAGTATTCATTGTATCCTTAGGTAGGTTTTGGCCCATCCCCTTCCCCCCTCCCACTCCCCACTTGATTTCTACTGAGTTTTACTTTCCTCTGTGCACATGTGTGCTCACTGGTTAGTTCCAATTTAAAGCAAGTACATGTGGCATTTGTTTTTCCATTCACTTAGGATACCTCACTTGGGTTAATGGTCTCTAGTTCCATCCAAATTGTTGCAAAAGGCATTAAGTCATTCTTCTTCATGGCTGAGAGGTATTCCATAGTATACACATACAACATTTTGTTAATCTCCTCATGAATTGATGGGCGCTTGGGTTGATTTCATATCTTGGCAATTGTGAATTGTGTGGCAATAAACATTGCAGTGCTGGTGTCTTTTTGAAAAAATGACTTCTTTTCCTCTGGGTAGATACCCAGTAGTGGGATTGCTAGATCAAATGGTAGGTCTAAAAGCCATTCTATCTGGGGTAAGGTAATATCTCATTGTGGGTTTAATTTGTGTTTCCCTGATGATTAGTGATGTTGAGCATTTTTTAATATGTTGATTGGCCATTTGTCTATCTTCTTTTGAAAAGCTTCTGTTCGGGTCTTTTGCCCACTTTTTAGTATGGTTGGTTGTTTTTTTTCTTGCTGATTTGCTTGAGTTCTTTGTAGACTCTGGTTATTTGCCCTTTATTGGAGATAGAGCTTTCAAATATTTTCTCCCATTCTATATAAGTTGCCTATTCACTCTGTTGATTATTTCCTTCTGCAGAACCTTTTTAATGGAATCAAGACCCATTTATTTGTTTTTGTTGTTGCTGTAATTGCCATTGAGGTCTCAGTCATAAATTCTTTGCCTAGCCCAATATTGAGAAGAGTTTTTATTGTTCTTTTTAGGATAGGTCTTACTAATTTGATGCTTTTTGGATCATAATTTTCTGATTTTAAAGATTCCTGATTAATCTATTATCTTCCATGGCAGTGAATTCATTTATATTTGGTGATTTTGTTGGTTGTTTTTCTCTTATTTTTCTTTGTGCTATCGGGAGTATTCTTTCTGTGGGCTTATCTTGAATTCAATATTCCCCTGCTTCAAAACCAGCAATAAGTTTCATATCACTCACATGAGGGCTCCTTTCCTTGCATGAAGCTGGTAAAAGAAAGACTAATTTGAACAAGGTTCAGTCCAAGTGGTTTTTATCCTTTTCTTCAGGTATATTCAGGAGTGTATGAACTGAAGTTTCAGTCAGTGAAGCAGCTGTTTTCAGGCTCCTTCCAGGGGACCCTGAGGCCTGTTGGCTGCTCTTTTAATGTGGTGAATCTGGCTGCAGCCATTCACCAGGCACATGGTCCTTTACCTCTCTACCCTACAGGTGATTCTTGCTTTGGGATCAAAACACCAGCAGGCCTGGGGCTTAGTGCCAGAGTTCTCACCACTCTGAGTTTTTGTTCCATTTCTGATCTATAAAGTATTACTTTGGTTTTGAGCGTGGCTATGGCTGCTATTTATTATTTATTTATTTTATTTTATAATTTATGTGCTGTGTTTAGGGTAGATGTGGAAGTTCAAAGCATGAACTCTAAGTAATATATTTTGCCAGAATAGTTTACCCAAAGTTTCTAGTACATTCTTTCTACTATTGCCAGTGTTATTATATTTTTAATAATCAAATGTAATTTTATTTCTGCTCTTGTTTAAACACTTTCATTGGTGCTTTTGTCTTAAGGTATGTCAGCCTCCTCAGTGAAATATTTAAGATCACTGACATCCCCGATCTAGTCCTAATCTATTTATCCAAGAATTTCCTATTACATCTTTCTACCTACTTAGCCATAACAAACTACATTACCCAACTATGTCCACTTGTCAAAATCACACACATCTTTCAACTTTTAGTCCAAAATCAATTCTGAGTAAGAACTTTGCAAGACCACTGGACTCCAACTTTGCCCATGCCTTTATTTAGTACTTTCCACATCTTGCATTTTATCAAAATCTACTATATTTCTTCCTACCACTGGATTATAATTTCTTTCATATAAGAGCCATGGCTTATTAGTGTGAACATAGTGTGTAATCATTATAGGTCAATTGACCAAATTAATTGACATTTGGGATGAGCTGTACAATTTTCAGTTCACAGCCTAATTCAGTATTACAACATCCATCAATGGGGAATATTTATGATTCATATTTTGAGAAGGGTTAATTTTTGTGTAATTGAGGAAGTACAAGCAATAATGACAATGAAAACTCACATTTACATAGAACTTCTCATGTGCCAGAATTTATATAAGCACCTAACATATGATAACTTGTTTAATCCACACAACAATGCTATAAGGCAGGGACTATAAGAACTCTCATTTTACAGATGAAGAAACTGAGGCACAGAATATTGCAGTGCACAGAGAAGTGCTATCTGAGGTTACATGGTATTACTAAATTGCAGACCAGGATTTACACAGAGGCAGTCTGTCTCCTTAGTCTAGCCTCTTAGCCACCATATTTTACTGCCCCTTGATACACATATGTTGCTTTTGGTACATGTCACCTCTTAATAGACTAAACAAATAAATGGTACAAAAATCATTTCATGTGGCTTTCAGCAAGCAGACCAAACCAGTGTATAGGATTGATTCCTAAAGTGGTTGTATATTTCATGGAACATTGCTATAAAGATTTCTACCCTGTCATGGTGGTTAAAACTGCATCAATGTTACATGACCTCTTTTCTTTCTCTTAGAATTATTTGTGGTTGCAGGACTTAAGGAGATGAGTTTACTTAGCTGTCTTCTTCTGTGGAAATCTAAGGACTCTAACACAAGAGCTGCCTTAAAAATTTGGGGAGAGGCATCTGAAAAGTGAGTTAATGGTTCCCAATCCCTCTATACTTCATTGCATGACTGTGCAAATGACGAGAAAGGCTTCATTATGTGTTTCACTATACATATTTTCAGGTTGGAGGAGAGAGGAGAATCAGGGGCCAAATATTTAAATGATTTAATAAAGTCTATAATATTTTGTTACACGTTTAATATTTAGATGGTAATTTTGGGGGGCTTGTTGTTGGCAAGCATATGTGCTTGCCAACTCTTTGAAGTCTAAAGTAACCTGATATATCTTGGGAGCCTTGGTTGAATTTTTCATATTTTAGTTTTGCTAGTGAAAAGCATCGTCATCTGCTCATCCATTAACTGAAGGTGGATAAAAATAATCTCCAGCTTCTTTCTACATGGAGTGGTTAGAAAATTAAAATGACTTGGCATTTGCTAAATGTTTTCGAAAGTAGACCACGCAAGAATACGACATTTACTCTTGTCTTTGATATTGATGGAAAGATTACCAATGGAATGTCACAGATAAAGTGACCTTTTAGATAGATGGGTACTATCAACCCATACATTAATATTGTGAAGAAGGAGACAGAGCGAAGTGCATCTTTTTGCAGCATCTGGAATTTTAATAATGAGTCACACTCCTTTTGGCAATTTTCATCATAACTAAGCTTATCCCTTTTGTGGCAGAAAAACTTTCTTCATAAACTTTAGTCAAATCAGTACACAATAGATAATCATTAGTAACCTGGAAGCAGGACTTACCCACTAATCATAATTATTGCAGAGCTGATTCATTCACTAAACTTGTGGTAAAATTAGTATTGTCTATAAACCAACCTACTTTTTTGGCTGATTTTCCTTTAACTGAAGGGCACTCACTATTATTGAATTTATCAAATATTTGAAGCCAAATTGTCAATAATTCTTTGATTGTTGAAATAGCTGATGTTTCCCGTGAAACACTCACTTGTCCATTACTTTGCTTTTAGGTAAGGGGAGTTTAATTATAGTTTTGTCTCAAATTCTTTGCTCTTTTAATGGCAACTTCTCTACCATTAGGGATATCATATCATGCATGTTTTAAAGGTCTGGATTTATCTATGAAAGGGAATGATCATTTTCAATTACTACATTTAAACAAAAGTAAAATGTGTTCCTAGTGCATTTTCTTTCTAAAAATTAAAAATTTCATTCCATGACACATTGTTTCTAAGCTGGCTTCTGAGTTTATTTTTTCCCTCTCTGAAGAGCTCAAGGTTTTACCCTGCTTTTCTTTGTTTTCTTTTAAGGTGTCACATGGCATCACCTTTACTCACAATAGGAAAACAGACATAGGCAAAACAAAAAAATAGTAAAGCCCAAAGTTTGAAAAAAATTTACAAATTCTCATTGCTTTTTTTGGCCTAGAGCTCTCCTAACTTCTGTGTTAAATTCTACTGGGGAATATTCTTGGATTCTGGCCTTTTTATTGTGAAGTTGAGTTTCATCAAACTATCCAGCCCCTCATTTTTGGTACCTCTTTAATAGGAAGTTCCTGGAGCTTGAACAACAAATATAGGCCATTCAAGTGTCCCTTTATGTAAAGAGTTTGCAAAATGGGGAGTTTCTAGAGTAGCGAATTGCATATCACTGTGGCCATCCCCAGATCCCTGGAGGAGAGATCACCTTAAGGGCATTTCTTCACAATGTCATCAAACACGTAATCAAATCAACCAATAGAAATGAATTCCTGCATACTCTCAAAGTGAACAGCAGTCAAGTGTACGTTAGGAATGATAATGTGTGATCAATTGATAATGGTCTCTTCTAACTTCCTTTAGAAAGGTGAAGGAGGAGAGAGTGTGAATGGAAATCTTCCCGGAGCAGGAGATATCTGAAGTGCGTGTTGGTTTACCAGCTAGAAAATGGGAGGAAAGACAAACCTGTGCAAAAGGAAGGTAGGGGTGACACAAAACAGCATGAGCTCTTTGAGGTGACAATAAATGAACAACAGAAATATTTGTTAGCTACTATTTAAAATAGCAATATGTGAGATAATACTGCCCCAAAATTAGTAAAATATTGAGTTTTATACATAATTTAACGTCCAGAAAGATCTTCCGAAGTATGGGGTTACCTCTAAGCAAATGCCTTGACTAGTTATATTTTCCATCCTTTTTAAAGAAAATGAAATGAAACTATAGCTATATGGGGTCCCTGGCTTCATTTCTGAAGTAGTATGCTATGATTCATAGAAAAAAGGTTTTATATTCAAAAGTAAGTCAGAATTTGAGACATGTTAAATATGCAGACACAGTGTCCTGTGGTTACATAAATTGTCTGAAGCTCAGAGATTGTACTGCGGGTGCAGTACAAGCTCAGAGATTGTACTGCCTTGTACTGCGGGTGCAGTAACCAGAAATAAACCAGTCTATATTCATAGATGGCAAAATTAATGTGATTTTGATTATCTTCATGAAAAGTAAAAGAAAAAATATCAGGTTGTAATTTAGTATTTTACTGTGACAAGCATGTTTGATCACCTCAGGGTCTTTCAAACATGCTGCTTTGCTCTGCTCACAGTGGTGCTCTCTCCCGGTGTCAGAGAGTCTCCCTGCTTTCACGTTCTTTAGGGTTCAGTTCAAATCTCACCTACTCAGAGAGGCCTCCCCTAGTGGAGGGCCACTATCCCAGCCCTTATTTTCATTGTTACTTCCCTATACTTTCTTCTAGAACTTCTCATGATCTGCAATGACCTCTTTGCTTATTGGGTATCTTTACTCTGGAAAAGAAGCCCCGTAAGGGCATGAACTGTTCTCCTTTGAACATTATTATATATCCAGGACATAAGGAAAAAATTCAATAAAGATTTGTGGAAGGATATGAGGAAGAAAGGAAGGGAGGGGAACAAACGAACTGGTTAAAAATCATTCTAAGGAGATGAATGGTGATGGTAAATTTATAATTCCCTTCTTTCTCTCTCTCCCCACCTCCCTTCCTCCCTCCCTCCCTTTCTCTCTCCTACCTTCCTCCCTCCCTCCCTCCCTCTCTTCCTTCCTCCCTTCTCTCCTCCACTTATTCACTATAGGCCACGAGCCAGAATGCCTTTCACACTATATTAAATACATAATATTATTATCCCTGAAAATGGTGTTGAAATTAATTTTTTTTCACATTATTTGTAATTATTTTGGCAATTACTTTGCTCTGTAGCTTCGCAGCTGCTAAATCCTGATTTCTAGTTGATCCGTGGCTGGCAGCAGCTACTACTGCTATAGCTTTATTATCTTGGCCTATCAGTCACAGTTAACAATCTGTTTTCAAATATTTTTAAATGCCCAGGGGGAATTTGCCATTAAAGAAGCATTTGGGTAAAGTTTTTAATAATGCAGGCTTTAGCTTATTTATTTTACACATCCTTATTTGCATTCATGTTAATATTCAACATGGAGCCTCAGAAATAGCAACAGGACGAGAAATGCACTTCTTGATGTTAATTTTACAAATGGTTCAGTTAACCACTCTGTCGGTGTCTTTCTCATTTATATATAAGAACTAGAAAGAATTGTTTGACAGTAGCTGCCCTGTATTATCTAGAGTTCTACTAAATAAATTTTTACATTAAAATAAATAAAAATTATATTCTCTTCTGAGTGCCCATTATAGTTTTACGTATAACATTCAGATTTGTGGATGAGTGAAATTTTAAAGTGCTTAAGGAAAGGTATCAGATATCCAGAAAACTATTAATTTTTAAATTTACCACATTATCATTTATGTTATATTATTCTGAATAAAAAAAGAGCTATCACACAGGGCAAACCTGGTCAGCAATAAGTGTAAATCTAAAAAATGGATTGAATGTATATATATTCTGCAGATACTGTATTTATTTTTAATTAATTAATTTTATTTTTAAGCACCATTTGTTACTATAGCAGCTAATATGTAAAATTCAAGGTATTTATTATGTTTATATAATTTCTTTATTGGTTTCCAGATTTCTGAATAGCCAAAAACAACTTGACATGAACAGGTCTTTTTCTAAGTTATTATTTTATTGTCTTGGTTCAATAACCATGTTGTAAGGAACATTTAATTTTGTTCATTACAGCTATTTAGTTAAGGAATAGATTACTTTAGTTAAGGAAACTTCTATCTTTATTGTCATAAACTTTTTGATGCAAAGATGTATGTGTGTGCACAGACGTGTGAATTTGTTTTAAATGCCCATAGATTTTGTAATGTCAACTGTCAATTCTCATTATTTACATAATTTTTACAAAAGAATGAAGATGTTCATTCATATAATGTAAATATCAAGGTAAAATAATTTAGAGTTTTTTTTAAACAAGTTGTTTCCAATTTTTTAAAAAATTCCCTTCAAAAGCAGGGATAATTATGAATAAAACAATTTCATTTTTACCTGGAGTAAATATCTAATATCTAAGATTGAATATATTTTCATAGAATTTTCTTCTTACCGTCATCTTGATGATGTTCTGTTGCTGTTATTTAAAGACAATCATAACCAGTATTTAACAAAGTGTTTCTTGCATGGAAAAGACACCGATCTTCCAAGTCAGATAGTCTGAGATCTAGATTTTATTTATACACTAGAGTCTGAACTCAAGATTATGACAATATTTTCAGCAAATATCCCTTCTGACCTTGAAGCTAAAGAGTATTATCATAGATACTAAGTTTTATTAACTATCTGTCAGCAAAGTCTCAGAAATAACCTAGAAATGATTGTGTGGGGGAGAACACATTGATGAGATTTAGGTAAAAGGATGCAATGATATTAAATGAAATATAAATTACAAAAAATCATAATCAAAGACATTGTAGCGATTGATTACCAAATATTCTACTGATAAGAGTTTTGAATGGGC
>CM052445.1:49457343-49469740 GCA_028533085.1 Varecia variegata | reverse complement strand
ACTTTGTAACTTAAGTAGTTTGCAAAAAATAAGATCACAATGAATATTGACTAACATGAATTAATAATTAGTGAATCATCCCATAAAACAAATAAAAAGTGGAGGTTAGCCCATAGTAACCCTAGGAAAGACTACTACCGTGGTATTATTAAACTCTTTCCATATGTAAAGATTATTTATTTTTAATTATTATTTGATTATTTCACTACTTGCACTTTAACCCAAATTTCTGCTAATTCTTCATTCACAGATTCTCTTGACTCACTTTCTCTCTGCTTTTACTTACATTTCTGTTATGGATTTTCATTGACAAATCACCTTTACACTAATTCAAAAGACAGTTTATTGGAAATTTTTCTTCCCCACTCCACTTAATATATCCTAAAAAGGATAATTAGAATAATCAAGAAAAGCTTTAATCATCAGTTTTTTGCAGGTGTATTCAAAATCTATATCTTTAGCATTGACCTTTACCCTTAATTCCAAACATATTTTAACAGTGGTTTCTTAAACAGGTCCACCTAGATAGCAAAAGCACTCCCAGCTAATGTGTCTAAACCCCAAATCAAACTTTACCAAAAAGGTTCCTATTTCCCTTTTTCTGGTGAAAATTCTACTATTTTTTTAACTCTCCCAGTCTAAAATCTTTTGTCATAACTAAATATTCCATAGTTATAGTTGGTACCTAAACAATAGCCTTCAATTTTGTCCCCTCTTTTCCATCTTCATTTGTTCCACTCCACTTCAGACACTCATTACCTCTTAACTAGTTGGAAATGCCTACTGGATTTGTTTCCCACATTGCCTCCCTGTCCTGAATGTCCCCTGCTGTAATAAAATCTATGATGCTAGATTAATCTCTCTAAGATACGAGTTAGATCGTAACTTGTAAGTACAAAAATTTTGTTTAGGCTTCCATTTCCTATCTACAAACTCACACTAAACAGTATTAAAAAATACTATTTCCTCAATGTACATTTTCAATATTCTGGCTTAGTAGTTTTGCTCTTAAAGATCTCTTTCTTTATTAATGTACTGTCTTAGTCTGTTTTGTTGCTTATAACAGAATAACTGAAACCAGGTGATTGATAAAGAAAATAAATTTATTTCTTACAGATATGGAGGCTAAGAAGTCCAAGGTGAGGGGCTGCATCTGGTGAGGGCCTTATGGCTGGTGGAGACTTCCTAGAGTCCTGAGGTGGTTCACGGCATCACAAGGCAAGAAGGCTGTGCATGGTAGGTGCCTACTCAGGTCTCTCTTCCTGTTCTTATAAAGCTACAAGTTCCACTCTAATAATAACTGACTAATTTATTAACCTATGAATGGATGCAGAGCCCTCATGGTCCAATCACCTCTTAAATCCACCACTTCTCAATACTGCCACATTGGGGATTACATTTCCAATACATGCAAATTGGGGGACACGTTCAAATGATAGCTCACATCAAACTTTTATTCAATGCCTACCAGGTAGAAGGAATTATCTTAGGCAGAAATGTAAATAATATAAATAAATATATGAATCAGTATCAGTAGTCCTTTGCTTTTGAGGATTTTAGACTAAGGAATATGTGTCTGGAGACATATACCAAGAAATACAATTCATGATAAAATTAATAAAAGTAGTAAGGCCTTTAAAACTAATATAGTTAATGTAAAAAGATAATTCCTGTCTCTGAATTTTAGAAAAAAGAAATAATAGATTTCCAATGAGAAGAAGAGAAGGCTATATTGATATTTGGGCTATTTTCCCCTGATATATTCTATCTGCTTCTTTTCATTCCCAATGGCACCATCCCTTGCTTTAGACAAACTAAGTTAGCTACTATTTCCTCAACAGTTTCCTACCTTGGTTCTTTGTTTATTATGTGCTCAAAATTCCCCAATACTTCCATGTGTAGCTGTCCTACCAATCTTTCAAGAGTAGTCCAAAGCCATCCATGAAGTCTTCCTGGTACTCTTGGCCAGTGTAGCACTGTTACAAAGACCAATAAACCTATACCTTGCTCATAATTTAGCTCTTTAATGGCCAACCTAATGTTTTATGCATATCAAACACTTGATAAACGCCCCCATTCCTTTATTCAGCAAATATGCAATGAGTGCCTATTGCATTTCAGGCTTTATTCCACAACTGGGGACACAGCTAAGAACATAGTAAGAAAATATCTGCCAGGAGCCATCCACATCGTAGGTGTGATGTAGATGAAATAGACAAAAACAAATGGATAGGTAAATATTTAACATTTATTTATTCAATTGATAAGTGTTGCTGAGAAAAATAAAGCAGAGTGACAGGAAGTACCCGAATGCAGGGTACTTAATTTATGTAAGTGGTCAGGGAAATTCACCTAATAAGGTGAAATTTGATCGAGAAACCTAAAAAAAAGTGGGGGGAAGAGAATTTTAAACAGAGGGTACACCAGCTAGCTGCAAATGCTTTGAGAAGGGAATGTGCATGGCATGTTTGAGGAACAGCAAAGGGCCAGTGTGACGGGAGCACAGTGGGCAAGGAAGGAGATTCGTAGAAGACCAGCTCTAAGGGGTAGCAGAGGAGCCTGGGGTCCTTATTGAGATATGTAACATGGAAGTCCTTGGTGACTTTGAAAACAGTGGGGATGAAGACCAAATTGTACGGGTTCTGCAAAGGATTTAGAAAAGAAGAAATGATTTCAAAAACCCAACTATAAGTAACTATAAACTGCTCTTCCTAGAGACTTTTGTCTGAGGGAAGCAGAAAAGTGGGCCAGAAACTAGCAAGGACTGTTGGATCAAGGCACTATTTTTAAAAAATTTGTTCCTTTTTTTTTTTTTTTTTTTTTTAAAGATGGAAGTAATAACAGCAATCTTAGGCATGTTCCAAAAGAAAGAGAAAAATTGACGGTGCTGAAGAGAGACTATGTAATCGTTTTGAAAAGGTGAGGAGAAATGGGATTCAGATCACAAATTCGATATGATCGTGTTCAGTTCATTCAGAGAAACTGTACAAAAGGCGGAATACGTGGGTCCGGAGGCAGAGAAACTGAAATATAAGATGTGAGCTTGTAGAAAGCCTCCTCCAACTGCTCATCTTCACTGAATGATTTGAAAGTAGGTTCAGTTCCTTTTATAAATAAATAAAAAGAAAACCTACCTCTGTCTACCATGTGTAGCTTCCAACTTTAAATTTTTCCTCAAGCTCTTCATGGCTTTAGATCAAATATTGTTTATCCTTACCTAATTGAACGTATTTCTAATTTTCAGTTTAAGATTCTAGGTCTGTTCAGGCACATTAACTTTTCAAATCCAAATTTAGAATGGAGAATGAATACTCTGAAATACTTTGAATTTAATTTTATGAATTTGCCAAAAACCTATGAAGACATATGTTTACATATAAATAAGAAAGACACTGTATGTGTATTAGAAGCCTATAATGACCTGCCAAGTTAACATTTCATGAGGCAGCAGTAAATCAATTTATTAAGAATAATTACTATGAAAATTGATTATAACTGGCAAAATCTTAATTCATGTAATATAATTTCATAGCTATTATGACAGGATAAACACCAAAAAAAATGGTTCCTGTGACTTTTAATGGACATCACAAATAAGTTTTTTTTCAAATAAGTTTGAAAAATTCTAGGTTAAACTAAGAATGTCGCTCCTGGACTTCTGAGAGCCTTTTGTTTACCTGTGCATACAAATTCTCAAGGGAGGCATAGGCTATTGCAGTTTCCCAAACCTATTGGAGCATGTAAACCTTTTTCTATGGAAAACCCTACAGGACTACTGGTCTACAAGAATATATTTTGAGAAATGCTGAGTAAAGTGATGCTTAGTCTGAAAAGCAGAATAACATGAGGAAAATTAAAAGAAGAAAACTCCCTTAAGTGAGGGGTACATTAAAAGTTGGTCTTAAAAACAAAAGTTTTCACCTTTAAGTTATTTTTGAATAGTTTGCTTTACATTAAACATTATTATCCTTTCATACTATACAACATATTTTTCAGCATTAACTACCACATAATCATTGCCTAACCGAATCATCCCTATGTATGTGTATTTTCTAAAATTTTTGATTTCTGAAATAGAGTGTCTGAAGTCAATGAAAAGATTACATTTTAAAAGTATGCAAAAAAGCAAATACATGGTGATCTCATTTTCTAGAATAGCTCTGGGAAGTGAAAAAATCTATCATTCTTTATTTTAAAAAGTGGTCTTTACCATTGAATAAGACACTTAATAATTAGAATTGCAATTATTAAGAATGCTTATAATTATTTTTATAATTTCTAAGAGTTTATTAATATTTAGCAGTTTTATCTCTTTGAAAAAGGAAAAAAGTTCTGTCATAGAGCTGACAGCATTATATATGGTACGAAATATATTTCAGTATGGTTGTAGTCAACCTTATTCCTTGAACCAATATATTCTAGAGGTGATACACTTAGATTTCCAAAATAGTGGAAGAGACTACTTTTAGGAAAATATGTCATTTTCCATTCTAGAGTTAGATTTGCCACTCACTTCAAAAGGTGGTATTTATTCTTGAGTATTACTGATACTCTGGATAAAAACATGTAAGTAAAAACCACATTTTCTGCACCACGTGCAGAGGTGGGAAAACCTACATGAAACAAAACAAGTTTTAAATTTTATCTATTTGACATCATACTGCGAAATAAGAACTAAACTTTTATTCAACATTGCTAAATTGCTAGTTTTCTTAATTTTATAGTGAATCCAATATCCTGTTTAAGGCACAATTGCTATGATGGAATCAATGAATTTCCAGGCATCTTCTGGTCTAGATTCTTATTTTGGTCAGAATTAGTGAGCAATTCTTCATGGGCCTGAAGCTGAAGCTGATTGACAAACACCACAAAGCTATGAGCTACTTAAGTGGCCAGTTTCCCTCGTGCAATTTTTCCTGAACTATTTTGACTATAGCTTCATATTAATCATGAAAGGAACTCAATTTCACTCAGTATACATTTATCGAGCATCTACTCAGGCCCAGGTACTAGAGATAAAGAGATGAAAATATATATTCACTGCCTATACACTGTCAGTAACCTAGATGGAGAGAGAGAGGTCCTCTACAATGTAGAAACAGCATGATGAACTGTTATATGATGTTAGGAATGCCATATTATTGCTTTGTAAGTGGGGGAATAAATGACTAATTTTGTCTACGGTCAATGAAAGCTTTCCAGAGATGGCATTTGCTTAGGCACTTAAAATGTTAGGCCTAGTTCAAACCCAGTAGCTTTACAAGAAATGATTGATTATTTAGAGAAAAATATAGCTTGCATATTTGTGAATGTGATTATTTAAATAATCCATTAATTCAGTCCATTAATATGAAATTTATATTTACTGAGCATATGTATCCTGCGTTCTTTTTGATAGGCTACAGTTACAGTGCTGAGCAAGACAGGTAAGGCCCAGTTCTCATGTAAATTATATTCTGGGGGTTAGTGAGACAGTGCAAGAACAGGTCAGAAATACATATAAAGATAAATAAAAAGATAACTGTAGATGGAGGTAAATTCAGTGGGAGATCTAAGCAGGATGACATGAAAGAGAGTATTTGGGGAGCACATCAAGACCTGCTGTCAGGGAGAGCTCAGGGACAGCTTGTTTGAGAAAGTGACACTGGTTGGACATACCAAGTATGAGAAGGAGCCAGGTAGGCCGAAGGAGGTGTGAGGAGATTAGGGGAAAATGTTCAGGGAAAGGGGAATGTCAAATTTAGTAACTCTGAAGTGCACTAATATTGCAAGGACTTAGTGAAGAAAGAGGGTGGTGGGATAAGTTGACCTTGGAGATATAGACAGGAGCTAGAATAGGAGACAACTCTACAAGACAGCAAGCAGTTTGAGTTTCATTCTGTGTTTAGTGTGGCACAAGTGTGGCAATAGTTTCCCTATTTGTATTTGACAAAGGCAACTCTGCTGCTTGGAGGACAATGCATGTGGGTGGGGAAGGAAGGAGGTGAGCAGTACATTTATTTTGGAGATAATTAGTGTATTAAAAAAAAACTGATGGTGGCTTCCTTTACAGTGGTGGCTTAGAAATAAACAAAGATATAAAAATTGAAAATACAATTTATTGGTAAATCAGAAAGATTATTCTGATAGGTCAGATAGTGTAAGGGGGTGGAGAGTAAACAGAAGAATCCAATGATACCAAGTTTTTTGTTTATTAGTTTGTCTGAGCAACTGGGCAAAAGGTGATGTCATTTCCCAAGATGGAGAAGACTGAGTTAGTAGCCACTTTTTGTGCTCTCATATGTTTCAGTGTATTCTTCTATTATAGAATTTACCACATTGGTGTGTACAGTGGAGGCCCCATAATAACACACAACATCCCTCTTCACATCATAGATAATGATGCTGATGGGCCACTTCCTAATGCCAAGAACTAAGATAAGCGCTAGCGTACATTTTCTCACTTAACCTGTATAATAAACCCATAATGACAACATTATTTTTAATCCCTGTTAGAGAGATGAAAAAGGTATTATATAGAGAAGCTCTGTAATTTTCTTGTTTCTATTTAAGGAATGAGTATCAGGAATGGGTTTTAACTCAGACCTGGGTCTAGTTCCCATACATGGGCTTGGACTTATTTAGAAAAATATGATGTGTGTAACACTCCTCTTTGCATTTTGTCACTTAAGAATCTAACTCTTTGTATAGCACCTTGTCATTTAGAAGTATTTCAGAATATTTCTCATTCAATGCCTTTCTCATAAACTCTGAAACAGATCTTCAATTTTAAAGAGAAATGGAATCCATAGAAGTTGATGTAATGTACCAAGGTCACACTATCAATAAGATGAATCAATATTTAAATAAAGTCCACCTAATGCTATTGGTTATGCTCAGTTCTCAGCACAGGCTATTGGGTTAAAATGCTGGCCATTGCCATGACTTCAATGAGAAAATGCCAACCCAGAAGAAAACACAGTCATTATTTAGCTAAAGAAATGGAGATCACATACACACACACAAAAAAAAAAAAAAAAAAGAAGAAGAAAGGAATGGAGATGACATGGAGGTGAAAGCAGAGGAACCTATTAAATAACAGAATTTAATTTTAGTAAGCTAGCTATATTTTAAAATATCTCTGTACTATTTAAACAATGGGAAAATCAAAGCTGGTTGAGACCTTTAAAGAGAAAAAAATGCTATAATATTTGTATATTTTGTTTACTTTTGAAGAAAGTATTTTTCTATGCATTTGTCAACAAAATATAGTTAAAAGGAAATTTTATAAAAGAGCTAATCTGTTGATACTAAAGCACAGAAACTTAGAAAGATAAAATACTGTTATGCTTGTACTTGCTTTTTCTGTATCCAAATACAGAATAAGCTATTGATAATAAAATAACCTCTTTTTAAAAACACTGCTGTGGTCATTGGATTCTGGGAATGTTTGTCTGTATTTATAAATAGCGAAATGTAATAAAGTGAATGCTTTTAAGAAGACTCCACAGAACTTGTGTTTGAATTGAAGTGTTGTGGATATTTTTTCTGTGGAAGAGTTTAGGAAAAAAGACACCTATACTAAAGCCGCTGTTTCAGCGTTTGTTTTCCACTGGAAAAAACAAATAGAAAGAAAAAAGTACAATAAATTCTCTAATTTGAAAATAATGTCATGTTTTGAAACATCAGAACAATATTGTTCCTATGGATTGTTTTTGAAAACAGATGAATAACTTCATTAAGTATAACTGGAAATGATATGGTTTTCTTGGAATATGCAAAACAAGGCTGTTTTTTATTTATTTAATTTGGAATTAATTATTAGTTTAATTTCCCAAATTATCATTTTTTCTTAATAAAAAAATAACATTTTCAACTGGGTATAGAGTCTATGATCTATACAAAGCTTAGTGTTATCACACAAAATATCTCCTAGTGATTATGTCCATATGCTTTTTGTATCTTATCCAGGCTGACATTAACAATATCTGTATTATCTGAGAACTTGCCAAGAGATGATAGGAAGAGGAGGTGCAAACATACAACAGAAGATAAGCCAGGGCTAACCCAGGAATGATATGAGAGTTAATGAGTCTTAGAGTCTGAGAATGTTAGAGCTGGAAGGTACCTTGGATATCTTGTCCAAATCCATCTTTTCTATAAGAAGAAACTGAGAATCAGAGAGGGTAAGCAATTGCCGAAGCCACAATTTGTTTTTGGCCGAGTTGTATATGCTGACCACACGCCAATATCACAAAGAAAAATCTGAGTAGAGATTCAGTCAAAGATATAAAGGGAGAAAAGCAATTACTTCAGCAAATTTCCCTGGCTGCTGCAGCCACTCTCTAATATTTAAGAAAGAGCATCATAGCTATTTAATATTTCCAGATTTTCCAATGCATTAAATGATTTCTCAAATTCTCATATCAAAGTTAAAAAAACAAATGAATAAAGATACATTTTAAATAGAACTGATGGCCTTCTGTAACTTAACTGAGTGTCATGTTGTTGTATTAATTTTATTGTTAATGCAAAGGTGATCCATAATGATATAAAAAAAGAAAAGGAAAAAAACATGTTTTTCTGTTTAAAGACAAAGTAAGACACAAACAATTATTTTCTTACTTTGGAAGCATTGTCGATGATATCTGTTGTTCTGAAAGAATTCAATCCTCAAAGAAACAATATGAACTTTGTAACAGTAAAATAATCCTTACATTTGAAATTCTAAAGGTTGTCAGTTTCTGTTACGTTGTCTTTTCATTATGTAAATATTGCTTGCATTTAATTTTCATGCAACTTGTTTTAATCAATTCAGTGGAACGGAATGAAGGTTACAGCTCAGAGAAGGTCTAACCCAAGCAGTTTAACAAGGACATTCGCCAAGTCCTGGATGAATGATTTTGAGTAATGATAGTAGTTTCAACTTCCTGCCTATTGGTACCAGTGAATGAAAGACAAAGTATTTGAAAACAAAGATGAAGCACTCACACAGAAAAATTCAATCTCCTCAAATGCCAGTTAAAAAAATCAAATTCTAATACAATAAGGCAATTGCTTTGCAGATCCAGGTTCTGAAGATAAGCACAATATTGTGTTACAATTGGTCTTCTGCATCTTCACTGTGACATCGATTGGCTCAAAAAATAATTTCATGTGTCTATTCTTAATGTTAGGAATAGCTTCCACTGCAGTTTCCCAGCTATTTCTACTTTATTCAAACTATAAATTGCATGATGACATCCATCATTCTTCGTGATAAACTTGTACTATGCAATTACTGAGAGCAAGATTATCAAATGAAGAATCTTTCAATTGTCCTCCTGTATTGGTAAAAAAAATTTGAGCAAAAAGTAGCAGAAAGAAATTGGGTGCTGGAGAACCTCAGGAAAGTTGCATAAAATCAGTTCCCAGATAGGATCTTGGAGCAAGTGATAAGAAACCGGGAGCAAAACTGGGATGGGAAGAATAAAATTTTAGAATGAGAAAGAACCAGGAACCAGATGGTCACATTAGGAAATATTTAAGGAGGGTAGACAGCTTCAAAGGAGCAAACAAAAGAGTTAGCAAAACATTGAAGACCAAAATAGTGGAGACAGCTAGGTAGTTCAGGTGGGCAAATCAGACCATTCTTTAAGTAAATTGTGCCACAGGTGTACCTTGTAAGGAGGTGTTAGGTACTGATTGATTAACTCTTTCCATTCTTTAAGGTGCAAATTATCTTCCAGGAATTGTTTAGATATGACATTACATTATACCTCAAACTTTCTAAATCTTCTTGCTTGCTTTCTTTTGTTTGCTCACTCTGAGTTATAAACAGAAGGGAATAATAGCACTTCCAAATCTGCAAAAGGATAAAAGGAACTAGGAAGAAAATTAATGAACAAATCAAAAAAGAAAAAATCAAATTGAATCAATGAACAAATTTTATTCACAAAATATATTTGATACAATTTAGTGGTATTTCTAATTTAAAGAATCTAAGTACAACAGTAATTATAAAAAAGTATGCAAAGTTTAATGTAAATAAACTTTATAAAATCTAGTATTTAAAGGAGAAAAAATGTAAGAGAGAAGGTCAAAACAATAATAAGTTTGAGAGTGTGAAGGAGTTTATAATGGGCATATTGCAATTATTTTTAGATGTATTGGGTTGTGGTATATGAATCTAGATTATAAAATTTCTAGTTTTTGAAAACTGTTAATATAAGGTTTTATTTGTGACCAAGTAGATATTTTTTGAAAGTGAATAATAGAAAAATGTCTGTTTTTTGTTTTACTAAGTATGCAGATCACCAGTATTTCCCTTTTGTTCTTAGTTGTCATAGTCAAATGTATATATTTCTACTTAATAATCAAAATTTTTATAAAAGCATGCTCCACCAAGAGTTCATATGTATCCCCTTATAGAGACAGAAAGAACAGATTTTTATGCTGCCTTTATCCCACTTTTCCCACCTACCACACAATCACAGAGTCACCCTACTCTTCCTTCGTCTGCCAGTGACCAGGTTGTCCATTAAAGCACAGCTCTCCAAATTCAGGGAAACTTGCTTGATGTGGATGCTATGATTCCAAATCTCCTTGTCAACATCCATTTATATAAATAATTTTTTCTCTAATGCTATTTTATACCTCTTTTTCTTTGCATGACTTGAGATCTATTATTTATTTTTTTCTAATTTCTGTGAGGTTAAAATATTCTTCCTGGAATTTTCCTTAGATAGGGTCCAATTCATTTTCCTTTATAAGTAATTTGTTCTGCTTGTCTGGAAGCTTATGAGATTTTCTCTCAATTTAATATAAATAATTTTCCCATGCTATATCAAAGTGATTTTCTTTTTCCATTAATCTCTTTAGGAGCTCAATGATATCTTTGAATCGGAACACTCAAGCCTTGAAGGGATGTTTACTTCTATTACTTCATTGATTATTTTTTTAAATTTTTTTATTTCAGGAAATTACGGGAGTACAAACAAAGTCATGTCATGACTTTGCCACATCCCAACCATGATTTGAGATGCGCCCTTACCCCCTTCATTGATTCTTAATTTTCCCTTGTTTATTTTCTTCTTTCTGAAACTGTCTATAATTTGCACACTATTAGTATATTACTTATGTATTCATGAATATATTTATCCCACATTTCTTTTCTCTTATTATTTCATGTTTGTATGCTTTTCCCTATTTCAAAATTAATTCTCCAAAGTGATCTTTGAATTTTTCAGTTTTATTAAATTATATTTTAGAAATCCTGATCTTTCATTCCAGAAAGTTTATTTTGAGCTCCAAGTGCATTACATTGAGTTATTTTTCCTTGATTTTTAATGATTTCTTCTTATTCTGTTATTTCTACTTGATAGGAGCAACCTATTCTAATTAGCCTGTCTTTCTTCTTTTTCTCAACCTACTGAGTCCTCTCTCTCTGCTTCTCTCTCTCTGTTTCTTTCTCTCTCCCTCTCTCTCTCTCTCTCTCCTTCTAAGTAGTTGTAGGGATGGATTACCAGCTCCCGTGTTGGTCAGTTGATTGGAGTTGCTCCTGCAGTCCTCACTAGGAAGCTGAAGAATATATGCTGGTCTTTGTTTCAGTGGTCCTATGTAGAATATATGAACAATCTAGGGCCCATCTTTAGAGTTATCTGAAGGAGGCCTCCCCAGTCTCAGCTCCAACCAAGTGCAGATGACAGAGGGGTAGACACTAGATAATACCACAAATTAGGAATAATTCTCACCACCAGCTAAACCCCATCCAGGCTACTGGTACCTTAGATTCATCTGAGAATTAAGGACACAGGGCAAGCCTTTTCCCCAGAATTGGAAAGACAGACAGAAAAATACAGAGAAACACAATTTATCAGAATAGAAGCTCATGAGCAAAAACTTCCTTGGGAACCAGTACTGGAGTAGGACACCTAAACTATAATTGATGGATATCTGGAAGCTCAGTGTAGACAAGTATGAGAGTTAAAACCTCCAGAGGGGCTTAGTCTTAGGGGATCAAAATACTTTTGTGCGTTTTACAATTCACAATTGCTAAGATGTGGAAACAACCCAAATGTCCATCAATTAATGAATGGATTAGTAAAATGTGGTATCTATATACCATGGAGTGTTACTCAGCTATAAGAAATAACAATGATACGACATCTCTTTGGTTCTCCTGGGGAGAGTTGGAACCCATTCTATTAAGTGAAGTATCCCAAGAATGGAAAAATAAGCACCACATGTACTCACCAGAAAATTGGTTTCCCTGATCAACACCTCGGTGCACATTTAGGAATGACACCAATTGGGTATCGGACAGAGGCGGGGGGAGGGGATGGGTGAATATCTACATGATGAGTGCGATGCGCACTGTCTGGGGAATGGACATGCTTAAAGATTTGACTCGGGGGGATGGGGGCGGGGGAGAGAATGG
>CM052445.1:49410254-49457243 GCA_028533085.1 Varecia variegata | reverse complement strand
ATGGGCAATATATTTAACCAGAACGGTTGTACCCCCATAATAAGCTATGATAAATAAATAAAAAAAATACTTTTGTGCATTTTACCTCCAGGATTCCTACCAGAGAAAATCAGATAAAAAAAAATCTCATGATTTTTCTGGCAAGGTGCCAGGGGTGAAGAGGGGTAGCCATTTTGTAATAAGCCTAGAGCGTCCTGTTCTTAACAAGGACTGCATTCAAGAAAAACTATTTCACCAGATCCTAATCCACTGGAGTTTTACCAGAGCCTCCCTGACTTTGGGGAAGATAAATACCCAACTCCAGCAAGATTTTGTGGATATCGATAAATTTATACTAAAATTTTTATGAACAGGCCAAAGATCCAGAATAGTCAATACAATATTAAAGGAGAACAAAGTCAGAGAACTAATACCACTGGACTTCAAGACTTACTATAAAGCTAAAGTGTGGTGTTGGCAAAAGAACAGACAAATAGATCAACAGAGAAGAATTCTTCTTCCATTATTTCTACTCGATAGGAGCAACCTGAATCCTCTGTCAAATAGACCCACGCGAATATACTCAACAGACCTATGAAAAAGGAGCAAAGACAATTCAAAGGAGAAAAGATAGTTTTTCAACAAATGATGCTGGCACAACTGGACTTCCACTTGCAAAACCAATGAATCTGGACACAAACATTACAACTTTCACAAAGATTAACTCAAAATGGATCATAGGCCAAAATGTAAAATACAAAATTATAAAACTCCTAGAAGACACAGGAGAAAATCTAGATGACCCTGAGTTTGGTGATGTCTTTTCAACACAAAATACAACACAAAAGATACATCACAAAAGTCCTACTACATGATAGAAAATATTTATAGGGTGGTATCTTAGTCCATTGGGCTTCTATAACAAAATATCTTAGACTAGGTAGTTTATAAATGACTGAAATTTATTTCTTACAATTCTAGAGGCTGGCAGGATTGTTAATAATAATAGGGACACTGGGGAGTGGTGTTGGAGGATATGAGAACTCTGTAATTTTCACTCATTTTTTTCTGTAAACCTAAAACTGATAAAAAAATAAAGCCTATCAAAAAATACAAGTATAATCAGTACAACCTCTAGGTACAAAAATATTCCAAGTAATGAGTCCTTCTATTCAGCATATAATGTAGCTCTCCTACCAGAAGTACTAAGAAACCAGATAATATAACTTCATCATCTTTCTACTGTGAGTCAGGAAGCATACCAAAGTGGCTGTAATTAGTTTATATTTCTATTTCCTTGTCCTTGGAACATTAAGTGAAAAAATATCTCTAGCATACTTCATAATTAGATCTCAGCTAAACTGTACATGAAATGGGAATTATTTTGAGTTACAAGATTGGTTTGTTTTGAGGTTGACAATCATTTTAACAAAAATAATTAATTTAATTTATGTGCATATATAACTTAGGAAAACACGGTGTTGCATGCTAGAATAAATTAACTTGTGGTGAAAAAGCATTGTAGGATGAATCAGAAGACCTGGTTACAAGCCTATCTTTCACGTCTTAGTTTTGTGACTCGAGCAATTCAAGCAACATCTGAAACCATATTAATCAACATCAACAGATACTGATCATTAGCTAATTGCTAAAGCCTTAGGTGCCAGGTATACAAAATTAAAAAGGCTTGGTTATTTCCAGGGGCCATTAATAAATTTATGGTGTACAGCAGTGGTGTCCAATAGAAAAATAATTTTTTTTTATTTTCTAGATTTTAGAATTTTTATTTTCTAGATTTTAGAAAAAGAAACAGGTACAATTAATTGTAATAATGTTTCATTTAATTAAATATGTCCAAATATTATTTCATATGATAATGACATATATTTTTTTCTAAGTCTTTGAACTACAGTATGTGTTTTACTTCCACAGTACATCCCAATTTGTACTACATATCTACATATCAAGAGCTCAATAGACACATGTAGCTAGTGGCTACCATATTGAATAGCACAGATCTTGAGGCAGAGTACATATGGAATAAAACATGATTTGTGTGGTGGAAACATAGAATGGCAAAACATGTCCTTACATCATCCTAGGGAATTCAGAGAAAGTCTCATCTAGAAGATCACATTTGGGTAGAGACACGGAAGATATCACAGGAAGAGTCACCTGTGGGGTGCGCAGGGGGTAGGGACCATCCAAAGGAAGGGAATAGAAAACAGAAGCATCTAGACATGTGCAAGAAATGTTGTTGTGCAGATAAATTGTGTGGAATGATGCAATCAAACCACCAAACCAGTATAAATATTGAATCCTGGGGTAGCATTACAGAAATAGCTTTTATGAGAGAATTAGTAAGCCTACTGTTTGCCCTAATACTGCTCTTAACTAAATATATGGCCTGATTTAAGTTACTTAAATGTATTATTTCCAGTTCCTAGTTTCTACAATTGTAAAATTGAGGAATTAAACTAGATAATTTCTCAACTTTCTTTCCAATTAAAAATGTAATATGCAAAATTTTCAGTGTATAAATTAAAACAATTCAAAATTTGGATGTATACAGAAGTGTCAAAGTTGTCATTCAGAAAGTAGAACAGAACCAATTTCGTAACATGGTTATTTAAGTCTATTCTGGGAAAACATTAAGATAGTGATTGAATTTTAAAATAATAATAGTCAATGCAATATTTTATTAATATATGTCAACATTTAATTTCCTATCTTCTCTTTTCCTAGAAGTGGAAACTATTTTAACACAGGCGATGATGAGGTTTTCTCCTTTTTTCATGCTGAATGAATTCTGAAATTTTAGGTCTACTAAATTTCTACGTAATTTGCTTAAATATATTCTTCTGAAGTAAATTTGGATATAATATATGCTGACCCATAGGGAATCAAAAAAAAAGTCACTTTCAATTTCTACATCTCTCCCTGTACATTCAATATCAGTTAAGGACTAAGAAAATGCTATAGAAATTTAAAATAAATTAGCAACAAAGCAGAATCTAAGCAAATTAAAGTCATCCCGGGGCTGACACATTTCATCAAGAAAGACATGCTCATCAATCTTTCCTAGAGCCACCTGGAAGAGAAGGAAACTGTTTTTGGCTTCATAATGATAAAGAAATCAGTTTGTTTATAAATGCCTACAGCAAATAACACACTGAGAGACAAGCTATGTATGAAGCAAATAGTCCCAAAGATGACATACTTGAAATTACCTTGTCATTCTATGCTACTTTCTTAAAACATTGTTGTTCTACTTTCTTAAAACACTGTAGTCCAAGCAGTTAAATTCCACTGTTAAATAAAAATCAAGAGTCATTAAACAAATACATGGAAAGTGAAAATTTAAAGCAATGACAAATGCATGTACATTTTTATGGGAGGTGTGGATATAGACTGAGTCAATGGGTTGGAGGTAGAAAAGTGGCTGGTAGAGAAGGTGGCAGTGCAGAAAAAATGTGGTGATTGAAAGGCCAATATGATATGGTGATGGCAGATAAAGGATGGAGAAGGCAGGTCCCAAGGAGGCTGTACTATAAAAAAGACCATCTCCTAAGAAGTCTTGAAAATGAATGGAGAGTCAGCAGAATCCATTAAGAGCATGTTTCTTTTCACAAGTGAGAGGGTAGGTAGCAGGATTCTGCACAGCAAATGAAGCCTGAAGAAATGTCTACTGAATTGAAAAGCCATAAAGAAGACAGTTGGTAATAAAGAGATGAATTCTTTGGGATTTCTGTCAAGATTGAATGGGGACCCTTGTAACATTGTTATGGAGGTTGTGAGTCGTAATAGGAATTTAAAGGTAGACACCCATGCAGAATTGGGTTGGAAAGGAGACTCGATTTCTGGGAGGTCTGTGATGAGGCAAAGAAAAAGCATTGTGAACAACTTCAACATCTGGACTGAAAAAAGAAATGGAGGAAGTAGAATTGTGTTTACATTAAGTGAGCTCTTTTAGTACGGAGACCAACATCTGGCTTTGGTTACATTTATCTGAACATGGTGAAAATGTTTGAATTAACCCAAAAAAAGATTAGACTAAATTTCATAACAGTGTTTACACAGCAGAATAAATGACAAAACAGATACATGGAAAAAGTGTCTGTTTATGCACACATTTCAAAGAGCATGGATATAGCACCCCAGCTACATTATCTTAGCGTGGTTGACATAAAACAGAGCTCTGTATAAATTCCTAATGATGGCCATTACAAATTGTGTTAAGCTAAGGTGGTTTAAACATAGATATCCCATGTCTTTTGTTTATTGCTATGATAAAAAGAGTCTGAATGCATTTCTGCCAAAATTAAGAGAAAACATTGTTAGGAAGTATATTTAAATTTTATTTTCTTGCTATCAATACTATTGCAGGTGACATCTTTATTCTTGGAAATTATAGCTCTCATAGTAACTTTTGTTTTATCCCTCTTTTTTCCAGAAATAAAAATATCTGGAGCCTCGATTTGTTAGTACTTTTCAGAACAGACTACTTATTATCTTCACAGAAGAAACCTTGATTTTTTTTTTTTGGCCATATTCATTGGGTCTTAGAAATATCATAATCCACTAATAAAATACATCGTTTATTGCTTGACTTCATTTTGGAATCTGAACTCTGCCCTTGTCATTGCAACACCTGATTTTAACCAGGAATCAAAGATAAGTAACATGTGATTGAGGAACAAGATATGATCACATATCAATAAAGTAAATGCATTTTAAGTAGTTAAACTTTGGAAGGCTTTATTCCTTTATTAAGAAATAGTTCCAAATTCCTGATTCTAAAAGAAATAACTAGCTTTAAGTGGTGACAAGAGTAAATATAAGTAATTTTTTTCAATTACTTAAACAGATAATCTGTTACTAGAACGGAGAAGTACAAATACATTGATCTTAGGTATGTTAAAGAGGATCTAGCCATGAGTAAGGGTGCTTTCAGTTAATGGAATCATGTGCCATCGTTTCAGGAAGTCATGATAGTAAGAGTGCCTAAGCTAAGGTGGTTTAAACATATAAATTCCCACGTCTTTTGTTTATTACTGTGATGAAGGCACTTAATACTAAACCTGAAATGGGAGAGAGAATCACCTTTTCCAGTACTTTACAGATCATCTCGTCTTTTCTGGAGATCTGATTACAGCCGAAGTTTATGTCACAAAATTATATGACTTTTGGCAGAGACCAGAAGACCTGGTCTAGGGAGGGCAAGATTCAGGATGGCTCATCAGTGCTGGAAGGTGAAGCCTGATGCTTTCCAGTCACTCCAAGAAATGCTTGGGAACTAGCATGCAATGTGCTACTTTAAAAGTCAGCAGGCACCATGAATTAAATGTATCATTATTAGAAAAAGAAATTGAGTATGCAGTCATAAGTTATACTTTCATGTTATGTTAGGAGTAAGTGATTAACAAACAATATTAAGGCCAATAATGATCTCATTCTATTTAAAATATAAATTTCTCTCAAATTCTCTGTTTCATAATTCTGGTGAAGAGCTTTATCTTTGATAATTTCTAATTTGTTTAGTTTGAAGCAATGCCCAGTTTTTGTTAACACTTAACATGAGAATTTGAACAATGTTTGTGTGATTTTTGTTTTCATTTTTTATATATTTGTACAGCACTTTGGATCATTAAGTGTAAAAACTGTTAAAGTAGATCTAATCTCACTAAAGGATAATCTCTAAAGATAAAGTTTGGCTGGATATATTCTAGTCAAGCTGTAGAGTAAATCTTTACATATCGTAAATTGATCCTAGATTTGCAATTGCCAGAGTAGTGTAACTCATTTGTCTTAAAGAAGGATTTTTTTTCAGGTCATAAACTTCGTTTAGCCCTGCTCAAATATGAAAGTGAATTGTTTGTTTCTAAGTAGCTTATCCTTTCAATGTAAAAAAAAAGGATAGAGGAATGGATATATAAGAGGTACTTAAAAAAAAAATCACCCATATTTAGACAGTTCATATCATTAGGCAGCATCATAGTAAGCCTGTAGGAAGAGTGTAATGCTAGGAAATAAATAGGCACTAACATGGCTGCCCAAAATATTTGGGAAACGAAAAAAAATTAGACTCAGAGCAAAAGAAGATATATATAAATATATTTTCTAAAATTCAGTATCTAAATAACAAATTTAGGAAGATATACATCAAGACATCACATGTACACTATATACACTACTATTATATGCCTATAATAATTAAAAATCTAAAAAAAAAAAAACCCCAAACCTGTAGATACCATAGTGGAATTTATTAAGTGGAAGACCTTTGTAAAAATCTATCCAAAGTTTGACTTTAAACCTATTCTATAGTCTTACATATGAAGCTTTTTTATGCTGCATTTGTGGAGACATGGTCTGACTGGTTACACAGGCCAATGCTTATAGATCCCTGGCTATGCATTTTTTTCTTTCTTCTTTTTGTGGGAAGAATGCTTAACATGACAGCTATCCTTTTAACAAATCTTTAAATGCACAATACAGTATTGTTATTTATAGTCACTATCCTGTATAGCAGTTCTCTACAATTTGCTCATCTTGTAGAACTGAAACGTTACGCCTATTGAACAAAAATTCCCCATTCCCCCAACCCCCAAAGCCCTGATAACCATAATTCTATTTTCTGCTTCTCTGAGTTTGACTATTTTAGATACCTCACATAAATAGAATCATGCAGTATTTCTCCTTTTGTGTCTGGCTTATTCCACTCAGCATAATGTCCTATCGGTTCATACATGTTGTAGCAAATGGTAAGATTTCTTTCATCAGGCTGAATAATATTTCATTGTATGTAAATACCACATTTTCCTTATTCATTCATCTGTTGGTAGACATTTAAGTGTGTAAAATGGACTATGGAAAACAGTAAGGAGGTTCCTCAAAATATTAAAAATATGTATTCTAATATGTATGCAAAGTATGATGCTCTAACATAATAAAGAAGGTCAATGCTTTGTTTATTTTATTGAGACATTGCGGACCTGATTTCTTTTCTGAAAGGTTTCTGCTAAAAGTATTGAAGCTCCAAATTATATAGATTGCTTAACAAAATAAAAACATAATATAACTTATTTTTGAGAAAAATCTCTGATTCTGTAGAAGCAATATTCATTTTTTTGGTAAATTATTTATTTTAAATTATTTTTGATCCTTTAGAATTTAACTCAACTTCTATGACAGTGGTAATGATAATTTAACTTATTTTTCCTATAAAATGAAATTTAAACTTATGCAATAAAATCAATAAGCAAAAAGAATCATATTTGGAGGGTTTTTTTTTTTGACATGTTTTCTTAGTCTTCAACTCCATTTCTGAAACACACACAAAAAACTCCTCTTCAATTAAGCTAATATTAGTAGTTAAATGAGACTAACAAGAAGGGGAGAATAGATTTTTCTAAAGAAGTCTGTTATTCTTTAATTATCATACTATAAAAGATTCTCACCATATGGTAGAATTTTATTTCAGAGAAGATATACAGTATTCTGACCTCAAACTGACCTAAAGTTTTCAGTTCTAGAAACAAATATGCAATGAGAGCCTGAAGAAACTAACCTAAAAAGAAATTTTACAAGGCATGCCAAGACACATCACCTATTACCTTCTATGTTAGCAACATCCTCACGGAGTGGAAAGAAGAGGACAAGTAAATATAGAAACCTTTTTTCATAAGGATATTTATTGTGGAATCAAGTGCAAGTTTTCTTCAAAGCCCCTTTCCCTATAAAAACTATAAACTATAGAATTTATTTGGGGGAGGGATGAGGTGGATGAGAAGGTATGTGGCTGGTTTTCCAGTGAATTTATAAAACTATAAGAGCTGCATCTGACTAAAGTGACACATGGCCATTCTACCCATATGGCTGCGATACTGAGACACTCTAAGTACAAACCGTGATTTTCGGTGTCAAAAAATAATGAAATCCATTGGACTCCTTGACCAGATTTGACTGTGGTGCTATGATTAACTTACAGATTTTTCTATTAGGGAAAGAAAATCAGTAACTGCATTTTTGTCCAATGAATTCTAAGAGGAAAGCATTATTTGGAGGGTTAAGAATCTGTTTGGTCTAGTGAATCAGGGTAGATGTGTATTCTATTCCTGTGAATGATAATGTTTAGTTAGAGTCTTACCATAATAGTTTGAATTATGAAAAATTAACTTCAATCCTGAATACCAGCATTGGATGTTTCACATAGCTATATCTAATCCTCCCGACAACTCTAAAAGTAGCTGCTATCCCATATTTTACAGAGGAGGAAATTGAGCTTCAGATATACTCAAGGTTACATTGTTAATAAGCAGCAGGGCTGGGATTTAAACCCAGTTCTATTTCAAAACCCATGCTATTTCTATCATTTCGAGTATCATCTAAGTACATAATATTTTGGCTTAGCCCATTTATGTAAACTTAGAGTTAAAATTTGCAATGGGAAATATGAATCATTTGCTGAGGAGTAATTTTTATAGTTTCTGCTGAAAGGCAGCTTCAAAATTGGCAAGTAATCTAAAAATTGTATTTAAAATACAAAAGACATTCTTGAGTGAAGGCATTCTTAACCAAACTGATTTTTCTTTGTGCAATTCCCCAATCACACTCTGGAATTCTAGTCCTTATTGCTATTAAAACAAATTAATAATTTTGTTGTTACAGTAAAGATTCTGTCTATATGCCATTAGTCCTTTTTCCCTTTCTTTCAAAATATAAAACTTGCCTTGTAAAGAATAAAATCAAAAGAAAAAAATAATAGGATGGCAGTATATTTAGTGTTCCTAATCAAAGATTTAGCTAGGTACACGTCTATGTTATCTAAATAGTTGTTTCCCAAATTTACCCTTGAACTGGATATTAAAAGACAGCTTTATAATGGAAGTGACCCTTAAATAGGACATACAAGTTTTTTTCCTTGCCTCATTAAACTTGGAAGAGGTGACTCTTACGAACCTCCTCTATTTCCTTCCATAAGGCAGTGACTTAATATCATGTGTGAATAAGGCATTTGCTTAATCCATCATACTGGAATGTTTTTTCCCTAGATAATACTAATTCCAAATTATATACATCCTCTTTATTACAAAAGACTCTGGTCTATCACACAGGGGTTAGTTCCTTTCTAAGCCTAACAATACCAAGTGGTGTGCAGAAAAATCCTTTTCTGAACACTTCAATAAAGGTTGCAGTACATAGAAAGATACCCCAACGGTCTAAAAGCTAAGGATCCCAGTGAGTTTTCAGGTCATTGCCTTTAGGATTTTGAAACTAGCAGTTCTTTCTTTCCCTTGTTTTGGTTAGACTACAATAGCAGTCCTGCTTTACTTAGACTACAGATGGATTTTGGATACAAATATTTAAAAATCTGAGTTTTTTGTTTTACCTGTTTTATTAATATTAAGAAATACTCATTCGTTAATTCTAGAAATAAAGGGATTACCTTTTTCTCATTGTCTTCCATTCTATTCTAGAGTCTAAATTCTGCTTGTTTACTGGGTGGCATTTTGAATCCTTATCTTGCAGTGAAGTGGCTGCCAGGTGTACAGTCTTTCTGGACATCACGTAAATAGTATAAAGCTAGATTTTGGTTGTCTTCCCTGTGTACCAGGAAGAATTTTTGACATTAAGCTCAGTTTTCTACATATCCAGTTCTCTATCTAATGGATTGAATTGTTCTAATATATATCCATTGACCTTTGCTGGATTCTTACCCTATCTTTATCCGAGTCCTCCATCACAGCAGGAGTTTGGAGATAGAGTGTGCTATAGAGAGAGACAGAGAGCACTTCCATTACGCAGACAGGGCATCACCACGCATCAGGCCCATCTTGTAGACAGGTATGCAAACCCAAGCCAACATTTCCCTACACTGTCATACCAAATTTGAGTGCTCCCCTACGTAGCTCATCCTTAATGTTACCTGAACAGGATAGTAAAGGAAAATGTGCATCTTTTGTACAAGTTTGCAGTCCTCTGTAAGTAGGACCAAAACTTAGTATATTATATCTTTCACATTCCAGAAATTCTCTGCATGTAATCTCGTTTTTTCCTATGACCATGACCACATTTGTTAGGTAATCACAAAGAAATAATAAGTAATTCTTCTTTATTACAAAAGTAAGAATGGATTTAATTTCAGAATATATTTGCATTTATGTACATTATGTAACATGAAACTTTTCCTTACTGTACTCTTCAGTTTTTATTTTTGACAATTGCAATGAAAGGAAATCCTGAGAGTAATTATAAAATCATTTTTCTATTTATGGAACTGTTTTAGTATACCTAGCCAAAATTAACCAAAAATGAACCCAAAATTTTACCCATAAGTAATCAAATATGGGCCCATAAAAAATCAAATATTTTAAAGGCTCAAGCCTTAGAGTAAGATCTATTATTGAATTTCTTGTTGTAATATTTCCAAATGCCTCTGCTTATGCTGTTTGGAAAAACCTCTTTAAATCATTATTGTCTCAGTCTGGTTTGCTGAATGCACTGGTTTCTGCTTGTATGTATGATACACAAATATAAAGTAAAGGGCAGCCCTCCAATGGCATCCCAGCGCACTGGAAAAGAGGAATGTTTCCTTTACCCTTGACTTATGTTAAGTATTCAGCTCAGGTGAGGGAAGATGGCTGTCTGATTGCCTGCCCTATTTTTCTTTGCCAGAGCAGATAGAGTATGCTTATCTATTAAAAGCACTCTAGAGCAACATTAAGCTAGGACACCTGTGGAGCTTGTCAATGCAGGTTCTCAAACAGGTCACTGGTTGCTGGGGCAGCTTCAAGAACAGAATAACAAGCACTCTTTGGTATGGGTAACAGGGATCTCAGTGCCTTCATGTGATCTGTAAAGAAGAGACACTTAGCCACAGAGAGAGGGAAGGGGAAAGATATTAATTTTCCTATTATTTCTTAATTGAACATTAATCGATAGCTTTATTTATAAATTCATATACTAGGGCTAGTGCCTGTAGCAAAATATATGATAAATATTTGAACAGAAGCTGTTTAGCTTATAAGGGCTTTATTTTTCTGAAACTTGAAGACAATATGTGATATCAATTGATAATAAATAGTGCTTTGATTTCTACCCCCAGGCTTTCTCTCTATGATAATAAAAATAAGTAAACCTAGGCAAATTTGGGAGTACAATGTCTTACTCTTATGAATTGCTGAGTTTGTTAGAATACCAGGAAATTGGGTTAGTTATAATACCAGGAAAGTAGGGCTTTTTAGCTTAGCAAAATGTTTAAAATAATTTTCTCATAGTTTTGAAAAGTTATGAAGTATAACACTTTATGTTTTATACCCTTTAATTGGTAGTTAGTAGGTGGCAGGATGAAATAAATGCTGAAGCAATATCACATTACAGCCAATTATTCAATGCCTAATCATGAAACCACAGTGGTAAAAAATATAGAAATTTCATTATGGGCAATATGGATTTATTTTAAGAATTGGATGTTTTAGCTTAAAGTGAGTGGTTTTATTACTTTGTTAAATAGTAAATGTTTTTTCCTGTTGGAAGAAAATCCCTCATTTTATCTTATGCATCATTTATAAAAGCTAAATGTAAGGTATTGAGAAGTCAGTTAGGAAGCAGGTCACTTGAACTTATATTTCACCTTTGCAATGCAAAATCACCATTTTGGGGGCTATCGGTACCATCTATGTATTTTAAATGCATTTTATAGCAATGAGAGGCAACATTATTTCGATAAATGAAATCATTTTCACTACCAAACAACAATGAATGATGTCCCCAAGTTACCTATAATCGGCCTTCAATGATTGTACAAATTGGAGGAAAAGGGGGAAAGAATGATTTTCAACACGAAATTATTTTTGAAAGGTTTTGCTCTTGGCCTTTTAATATATTGTGAATTTCTAAAACCAAGTAATTTACTATTTGCTCTAACAGTTAAATTAATTTGTGTTTAATGAAATTGACGACTGCTGAAGAAAATATGCATTTGGTGTGTGTTAGGATAAAAAGAAAAAAGTGTAGAGGATTCAAATGTAACAACAGCTTCCCTGCAGAGCGAAAGATCCCAGATTAGTTCTGGATCTGAGAGTATGTTTTTGATAAATTCAGGATAAAATAGTTTCTTTAAATACCTGAATATGCCTAAATATGTCAAATTGATTTTCAAAAATATCTCTCAAAGGAAAATTAAAATAAATATGTCCAGAATCAGCAGTATACGTTTGCTGGAGTCTAACCCTGAGGCAAGTGCTGTATCTGGTAATTAACATAACCAGCATCCCATTTTTCCCTCCTGCTGGAAGCCTGAATACTTGGTAATAAAAGATAATACTCTGATACCATCTGATATCGTTTGGATGTTGGGCCCCTCCAAATCTCATGTTGAAATTTAATCCCCTGTGTTGGAGCTGAGGTCTGGTGGGAGGCGTTTGGGTCATGAGGGCGGATCCTTCATGAAAGACTTGGTGCCTTCCCCGTGGTAAGGAGCGAGTTCTTGCTCTATTAGTTCACAGGGGAGCTGCTTGTTCAAAGGAGCCGGGCATAACCTCCTCTCTTGCTCCTGCTCTCACCATGTGACACAACTGCTCCCCCTTCGCCTTCCGCCTTGATTGGAAGCTCCCTGAAGCTCTCACCAGAAGCAGCTGCTGGTGCCATGCTTGTACGGTCTGCAGAATCGTGAGCCAAATAAACCTCTTTTCCTTATAAATTATCCAGTCTCAGGTATTTCCTTTACAGCAACTCAAAACAGATTAACACACCATCCCACTGAATGTCTACAGCTATGTCACCAAACATGGGTATTTGCAGAGCACGAACAGGTAAAATACCTGTTAAAATAGTCATGTTTTATATATTACAATAGATCAGAATCTTCAATAACTAGATTAATTCTTTAAGCATTCTTCATATGCACACACACACACACACACGTTGAAATTATAGCTCAGGAATTGATATATAGACAGAATATGTGCTTGTTGTGCAAATCCCTGTCCTTTACTGTGGCATAAATTTTCCATAATTATCTTTTATTTCTCTGCTTTTCCTCTTTCACATAAACTCTAGGGTCTGCTGGGGTTTAGGGTGCCTATATTTCCTCTACTGTGTATAATGGTTAATTCTTAGTATGGTATAACAAGAGTTAAATAAAATTCTCCAGACTGAGAAAATTTATGAGACATAAAATTCCAAAGTAACTATAAACAGCCCCATCAAGGACCTCACTCATGCAGTCCAGATAGCATTATTACTGATAATAAATGAGGTTACCATATTTTCTTATTAATTGTTAATTCTCTATATTATTTGCTGTCAGGAGACCAGAGACATACTGATCAAATTATCTTGTTTAGTTAATCATTTAGAATTATCTCCTATCCTAAGCCTACTTTCAGCTTACTATTTCTTGAATTTAAAGCTCAGGCTAGGAAAGGGGGAAATAGCAGCAAATTCTGATTCATTAATAGCCTTGTGGAATTAGATACTAAAAAATGTTCAAAATGTACGAGTTTTTCCAATTTACAATCTACAATAAGTACTCCCAGGGACACATCTAAACAAGAAACATGGACACACTCTTATAGAAAAGACAAGTCAAGTCTTTTATTTTCCAGGAACCTCCCCTGATAACTCTATTCAACTATTGTGAAAGTAATGCTTGCTTTTGTTTTTCATTACATGTGTAGACATAATACCTGAGCACTCAACCATGGAAGAAATGAAGTCATTGTGTTGCTTGACCAAGTCCTTTCATTATGTTGTTTGACCAAGTGCTTTTTAGGGAAGCAATTGTTGTATGGGATGTAGAAAGAATGTTCACATTGGTAACATTGCATATGTCACTTTTGTTTCCCAAGGCCCACTTTCCTCAGCTATAAAATCGGAATGAGAAATATCTAAAAAGTTTATATGAAGTTCAAATAGATAATGAGGGTAGAAGAGTGTCAACTGTGAAATTTTATATGGATCTATGTTGCTGTTTCCCCATGATCGTTGGTGGCAACATTCTTTATACAAGTAACTAAACAGAACACAAAAGAAGACAAAGGAAAAAAATCCAAACTTAAGTGGGAGCTTCTCAGCCTAAGTTCAGGGTTCAGAGTTACCTGGAAATAATTCTTTTATTCATATTTGCATGAAAAAATAGCTTCTGATTATCTATCAACAGTTCTCTTTGCTTTGTTTTATGCTGTAATGTGATTTCAAAATATGTATAAATATCTAATACAGGAAGGTGCGTAAAGTGATCAAATAGCAAACTTTTGAGCAGCGGGAAGGAGGGAAAGAGCATATTTAACATAATAACCCAGGAAGTTCCTAGACTCAGTGACTTTTGTGAAATCATATCAAATGTAGCTCAGAAGCTATTTTCTTCCCATCTAGAGCCAGAGTAGTACATAATCTCGCTTTCAAGGTACTACATGGCAAATAACAGAAAGAAATTCAGTTCACCAATGAGAAATGTACAGATAAGAAATAAAACTGGGAAGAGAGAGGTCTTTCCTTAAATTGGATCAGCTATTCTGAAGGGGACAAAGGTTGTTAAAGCCAGTTCTGCAGGAAACTTGCTCAACTGCTTACCAAAGTGGGCATAGCATTTTTATATTTCCAACAGCAACATGCAAGTGACCCATTTTCTCTGTATCATCACTAATATTTGATATTGTCCCTTGTTCTTATTTTAGACATTCTGATAGGTATGTGGTGTTATCTCATTGTGGTTTTAACTTGCAGTTTCCTAATAGCTAAAAATATTGAACACTTTTCATGTCCTTATTTGCCATCTGTATATGCTCTTCAGTGAGATTCCCCTTCAATCTTTTGCCTATTATCTAATTTTTTCTTTCCAGTTGAGTTTTGAGAGTGTTTTAAAATATTATATTTTTGATACTAGTCCTTTGTTGGATATGTAGTATATTAGTTTGCTAGGGCTGCCATAGCAAAGTATCACAGTCGGATGGATTAAACAAACAACCAAAATAACCCCTTATTTTCTTACAAATTCTAGAGGCTAGAAATCCAAGATAAAAACGTTGGCAGGGTTGGTTTCTTTTGAGGTCCTTTCTCCTTGGTTTTTAGATGGCTGTCTTCTTTCTTTGTGTTCACATGGTCTTCTGTGTGTGTGTGTGTGTGTGTGTGTGTGTCCTTATCTTCTCTTCTTATAAGGACACCAGTCACATTGGATTAAAGCTTATTTACAGGACTTCATTTTACCTTAATTACCTCTTTATAGACCCTATCTTGGAAAGAACAGTCACATTTTGAGATACTGGGGATTAGGACTTCAACAGATAAATTTGGGAAGGACACCACCCAATTCAGTCTAAATATGTGGTTGGCAAATATTTTCTTCCAGTCTGTAGCTTGCCTTTTCATCCAAATAACAAGGTCTTTCACAGAGCAATTTTGATTTTGAGGAAATATAATTTATCAGTTTCCTTTTATGGATCATTGTTTTGGTATGAAGACTAGCAACTCTGTTTAAATCCCAAAGATATTACTGTCCTTTCCTAAAAGTCTTACAGATTTGCCTTTTGCATTTAAGTCTGTCACCATTTTGAGTTGATTTTTATATGAAGCTTGAAGGTCAAGGTTTTTTTTCTGCCTATGGATATCCAATTCTTCTGGAACTGTTTTTAGAAACAACTATTGTTCCTACATTGGATTGCTTTTGCACCTTTGTAAGAAATTAGCTGGCAATATTTGTGTGGATCTACATCTGGGTTGTCTATAATGTTCCATTGATCTTTGACTGTCAAATAGCACACATCTTCATTACTGTAGCTATATAAATCTTCAAATCAGATAGATTAGTCTCATTTCCTTGTTTTTTTTCCAAAATGTTTTACCTATTCTAGTTATTTTGCCTTTCCATATACATTTCAAAACAATCTTGCTTATATTTATAAAAGTCTTGTTGAGATTTGATAAAAATTTTGTTAAATTTCTATATCAACTTAATGAGAATTAACATCTTTATGGTGTTGAGACTTTCAACTCATAAATAGGATATATATCTCTTATTTTATCCATATTTTCTTTGATTTCATTTGTCAGCATTTTTTAGTTTTGATAATACCAATCTTGCATGTTTTGTTAATATTTATTTTTTTTATCAATTGTAAATGATACTATGTTTTTAATTTTGGTGTCCTGGTGCCTACTACTAGTATATGGAAATTCAATTGATTTGGATATGTCAATCTTGTTGCTAAAGTCACTTATTAGTTCTAGCAGTTATGCTATAGAATCCATCTGATTTTCATGCCATCTGCAGATAGGAACAGTTTTATTTTTTTCTTTACAATTCATAAGCTTTGTATTTCTTTTTCTTGTTTTATTATACTGACAAGAACTCATAGTACTAATGGTGAATAGCGGTATTTAGAATGAACATACCTGTCTTTTGATCTTAAGGAGAAATCATTCAGTCTTTCATCATTATGTCTAATGTTACCTGTGGTTTAATTTTTTCTAGGTGTTCTTCATCAATCTGAAGAAGTTCCTCTCTATTTTTAAGAGAGTACCTACCATGAATGGGTTGTAAATTTTGTCAAACGCTTTTTCTGCATTAATTGACATGATCATGTGATTCTTCTTAATTCAAATGTTGTATATTATATTCATTTATTTTAAAATAACAAACCAATCTTTTATCCCTGGAAAAACTCCTTTGGTTATACATGTAATTCTTTTTGTATATTGCTGAAATCTATATGATAATATAGGTTTTTGAGGGATATCGGTCTGTAGTTTGTTTTTGTTTTAGTTTTTTGTACTGTCTTTTTCTGGCTTTGGTATCCAGGTAATTTTAATTTCATTAAATGAATTGCAAAGGATTTTTATCCTCTTCTATTTTCTGGAACAGTTTGTATAGAGTTGATGTTAATTCTCCTTTAAACATTTGATAAAATTCTCCAGTGAAATTGAATCTGAAGTTGTTTGAGGAGGGATGTTTAAATTACAAAATAAATTTTCTTTCTCAGGGGATTTATTATTTCATTTTGGGTTAGATGTAGCAGTTTGTGCTTTTGAGGAATTGGTCTATTCCATCTAAGTTATCAAATTTATGTTGGTAGAATTGTTCCTAGTATTCCTAGCATCCTTTGGATGCCTGCAAGGTCTGTAGTGATATCACATTTCATTCCCAATATTGATTATTTGAGTCTCCTCTTTTTTCTTTCTTTGTCAGTCTTGCTAGTGGTTTGTCAATTTTGTTGATCTTTGCAAAAAGCTATTTTTAAAATTCATTTGCTCTACTTTTTGTTTTAAATTTTATTAATTTCTACTTTTATTTGCTTTTATTCTGCTTGCTTTGTTTGGGGTTTATTTTGCTCTTCTTTTTCTAGGTCCTTCAGATGGGAGCTCAGATGATTTGAGTCTCCCCTTTTGTCTAACCCAAACATTTAGTTCTATAAATTTCTCTCTCAAGGAAAGCAGTGTGCCATAATTTTGATATATTTCATTTTTATTCAGTTCAATGTAATTTTTTAAAAAGTTTCCCTTGAGGCTTCCCCTTTAACCCATAGTTCATTAGAAGGATATTTTTTAGTTGGGTTTTCTTGTTATCTTTCTGCTATTGTATTCTAATTTGATTCCATTGTGGTCTGAGAATATATTCTATATGATTTTGATTCCCCTAAATTTGCTGAGATTTGTTTTAGGGGCCAAGATTTGAACTGTCTTTGAATATATTCCGCGGGTTCTTGAAAAGAACATGTGTTCTGCTGTTTGGGAGTAGAGTGCTCAGTTGAGTTGGTTAGAGCCTGTTGCTTGATGGTGATTTTTTTTCTTCCATACCCTTGATGATTTTCTTTCTGATTGTTCTGTGAATTTTAGAGACAGGGTTATTAAAGTCTCCAAGTGTAATTGTATATTTATCTATCGAACATTCAACTAGGAAATAAAAATAAAATTGTAGAGATGGGGATAGATTTTTAAATGATAAACATTTTCTACCATAAATACAAAGAATACTTGAGTTTGCCGTCCAGCCATGACAGAGTGCCTCATCAAGGCAAGTGTTTCAAACTCATTCATATTGTTTCAAAGTTTCATGGACTGTTGGAACCATATTAACCTAAATTTTTAAGAAGTAGGCTCATGTAGCAAAGTGTTATACATGTAATGGTAACATTATTGACAAAGACAATTTTTACCTGCAGCTTTTGTGATTTGACATATTTCTTTTTTATGTCAGAGCATTCTGTTATTTTTTTAATGCTCACTTTCTACATAACGCAAATGAATTTAACATTCAAGTACAAAATTACTTTTAAGAAATTGGATGGCATGAATAATGCCCCAAATCCAATGTATATTTTTTAAGTACATTACGTACTTTTGATTAGAGCATAATTAGTAACTTTCATAATGCAGACTGATTTAAAAAATATCAAAACAACAGAAAACAAGAAACATGCAAATTGTCTCATTATTCAGTCTTTATATTTAAAAAAATTCATCATTATCACATAAAAATAACTTTTTCTGGGATATCATTAGGTGTTTATCTAAAGAATATTTAAAGTTTCTGTTGTTTGCTTCTATAGTTCACGGCTTCTCAAAGCTTGAGCCCTGACCACTTTCATCAGAATCTCCAAGAGCTTATTAAAACTTATCTAAGCAGACCCCACCAGTTCTGCTGAAGTGGCATCTCTGGGCCAGAGTCTGGGGAATTCTGGGGAATAAGTGTTTTAAATAAGCTCCCCAAGTGGTTTCTATGCATGCTAAAGCTTGCGATTCTGCCCTAATTGCTTAAAATCCAATACAGAACATCAACTTGTAATTCAAAATGCAAATAGTAGAATAATATTTAGACTTTTCTATGTATTGTAACTTGTTCTATTCTCTACTGTGTAATACATTTAAAAGTGTAATCAAGTATTATTCTACATTCTTTTTTGCAATTCTGGTAACATCGTATGATTGTCCAATGCTTTTTCTCCTAGCCCCATTCCTTTGAATTGTGACTCTTCTTCACCCCCGTAGGATGACAAATCATCCGGAAGCAGTTCCAAGGTCATTAGTAAGTTCAGTATTTATTTTCCATCTTTTTTTTGAACGAATAATACTGACCTGTTTGAGTTTCACAACTTCCTTTCTGATACATGTAATATTTTAAATCATTTACAGAGATAATTACTGTCAATTGGCAGCTGTTGTGTCCTACATATAAAACTATGATGGGATTATGTATGAATCTTGACTACTGTGGAAACTGAAGTCTTTGGGATTATTCTGGAAGTTCATGTGAAGGCTAGAGACTTTCGCTTCCCCAGTGTCTTTTTCCCCACAGTGGTATCTCTTCCAGTTGCTGTGAGTGGAAGTCGCCAGAAAGACCTGGCATCATGTGAGTGCCACTGAGATTTCATCCTCATTGAACACATTCAATCTTTGTAGAAATCTTTGTCTCTGAAGTACTCTTACACTATGATATCCATTTAAAACAAGAGGAGGTATGGCCAGGACCAAACTATTGGGAGTTTGTTATTCCTGAATTTAAAACACTCTCTTTGGTAGATTACATTATCTTTCCCAATTGTAGGAGGACTGCCCATTGGTATGTGGCTTCAAATGACTCCTGGAAGGTGGAATATATATTTCTACTCCATTATCAGGCTTGGCCATGTTGCTGATGTGGGCTAGTAGAATGTGAGAAAAAGTGATAGAATGCTAGTTTTGAGCCGAAGGTTTCAGGGACACTTGTGCCTCCCCTCCTATCAGTCTTCTCTCACTGCCAATGAAGGTCCAGGAATGAGAAGACAAAACAGGCAGGGCAATACTTGCTGGCCCATCAGCACTGATATATAGTAAAACATGAGTAAAAAATAAATGCCTATTGTTATAAATCATCAAGATTTAAGGTTGTTAATGCACCAAAGTGGGGTAATATACTAAGTTCTCTGTGGACATGAATGTTATGTTGATGTGACCCATTATCTCAAGAGGGTGTTTCCATAGACAGCTAAGATGCTGCTTGTGGGCACATGCCAATGACAATTATTCATATCTCTGAGATTTTAACTTATCTTGTAGTGTGTATTTTAAAGACAGATTCACACTTGGTAAACTTTCTAATATCTCTTACCCCTAACCTTACATATGTCTCCACAATTTTTTCCAACTACACTATAAAACTTTCACTCTGTCCCTTTTCTTTATAATACATTTAGCACTACTGATAAATTAGAGCTGTTGCTCTCATAAACACTATCATGAAAAGTCCAACAAGGACTTTTGACTTATCAGTTGAAGTATGTCTTTTCTTATGGTGTTTATATCTGCAGTAGAATGGAGAATCACTTCTATTACCAAAGATCACAATCATAAAATATATTTTGAGCACCTAAGTGCACTTAGTACTCTATCTGAAGCAGTAGAAGGCATATAGTTTAGAAGAAACATATAAAAAGGATAAGAATTTTGATTGCCATTGGAACTTTTGAGTATAACTTAAAGTACACTGCTGTGTCAAAAAGTATGAGCACTGATAAATCCTCATGGAAAAATGTTCTATGAACTCGGAAAAAGCTATGAATTGAAAGTAGCTTATTCTTAATTCACTTAATGGCCAAATTGGACAAAATTTGTTTTATATTGTTTTTATTTAAAGTTATTTGAAAAATAAAACAACCGTGTGAGTATGGTGTTTCTCAAGCCAATTTTATCTATGTTATAAATTAGAAATAAATATTTTAGAAATATGTACTTAATATGATGTGCCCATGACCATATCCTCAGTCTGTCTTTGGAAATGTTATGTTCTCTGCCTTGCTCACAAACTTCCAGAACTCTATTATTCCCTGAGCTGGTCTATCCTTGCAACACTTGATCATCCACATCCATGATGTTTCGAGACCTGTGATCTGACTGTCATTTGTTGGCTCATTGGCTCTGAAAAAATCTAATTCAGTGAACTTCCAAGACAAGGTTCAGAGATCCAACCAAGCAAAAGCCTTCCAATCACATTTCCACTGATGTCGTATCTCAGCTCTGGCCATAACTATTCTTAATCTTTCAAAGAAGATATGCTGTATATTTTGGAGGATTGTAGCCCAAGTTGAGATGGACTGAAGGTGTTTTCATTAGAACCTGGCTGGTCTTTTTTGGATGAAATATAGTTCCTTAGTTTAGCACCTATGCATATACAAAAAAGAAGAACAACTTGCATTTTAAATAATGATAAAGTGTTTCTCCTACTATGATTACATGGGAACACTGGCTGTGTTTCTCAATTAAACTTAGTACCCTGCTGTTTATACACTGCCACATAGCAAATCTGCTATTCAGCTGGCCTCTCTTATTACATTTGCTCTGTTGGCTATCAAGCTAGTCAAGGGCAGTCGGGAGAGAAAAAAAAAAAAAAAAAAACAGCAGAGAAAGCAGATTCTGGGAGACCAGCAAACATAGGCTCATGGAGGTGAGTCTGCATCACACTACAGGAGCAAGTGGACAGTCAGGGTGCATTTCTTCCCTGGTAGGATCAGCTTTCATTATTCATCTCTAAAAGACTTCTGTTTATGTCTTGGGCTTTGGTCAATGGAATGTACAAATATGGGCATTTCAAGGTAGCAGAGTAGTAGAATAAGGTGGAATGTGCATGTTTCGGTCTGTGGGGCCTAAACAGCATCTATGTATTTCTTACAGTTCTGGAGGCTGGAAGTCCAAGATCAGGTGCCAGCACAGTCAGGTTCTTGGTGAGGCCCTGTTCCTGACTGTGTCCTCACCTGGCTTTTCCTTGCTGGGTGCATGCAGAGAGAGAAAGCTCTCACATCTTTTTTCCCCACTAACCCCATCATAGAGTCTCCACCTTCATGACAGCATCTAATTACCTCCTAAAGGCTCTACCACCAAAAAGCATCACATTAGGGATTAGGAGTTATTAACATATGAATTTTGTGGGGATACAAAAATTCACTTTGTAAGAGTAAAACATAAATTATCTCAAGTATATACAGATAAACTAAACTGCTTTATAATGTGCTGTGTGAATGCTTTAATTTGTGTTGATAATTTAGAGGAAGATATTAGTGAATATTCCATTGCCAGGGGGAGGCTAATACCATCCCGGAAGTAGGGGACATGTATTGGCGGTTCAATTGTCTTGACCAGAAAGTACAGAAGTCAGACAGAGTAAGGGCTGTCTGAAGGTCATCTGATGGCTGCCGGCAGTAAGCAGGGAACCACCATATTTGGACAACGCGGAATCTAAGTGTGGGAGCTGGCTACAAACTTTTTGCACCTTTTGTTTCACCCTTATTTCCCAACACTGTTGCTATCTTATGAGCATTATTTTTCTGGTGGAAAAATCCTCCTATTAGCCAGTGAACAACCGACCCACTTTCAGTCAGATTATCAGGCCAATATGTTTTAATAGCACTCTAGATAGAGTCACCTCAAGGTAGAACAAAAATGAGGTTAAGCCTAATTTATATTAAATTTACATACAATTTGAATTATTTTTAATTTGTGTATTATATATAACTGATTATATAAAAGACATTTTGTAAAATGTTGGATCCCTACAAATATGGCAAATGAATCAATTGTACAATAAAGAAAAAATACATGAACTATTTTTCTATTCAATTAATTAGATATTATTTATTATATTAATATTTGTTGATGGACTATTTCTAGGTTGGGTACCTGAACAGAACAGGGGAATACTACATTATAAACAAGGGTTTTTTATTGCCTTTTAAAAACTCGTAACCTAGCTGTTTGATATTATTTAATATGAGAAAGATGGAAGTTTAAAACAATAACTTTTTATAGTGCTATCCAATATAAACATATGGCCCAAAATGCAAGTTATATGTATATAATTTCAAGTTTTTAAATATTAATAGTAACATTAAAAAGGAAAAGTAGTAGGTGAAATTTATTATGATGTTACATATTTATTTTATCTAATATATAGAAATACTATTCCAACATATAATAAAATTATCAATAAAATTTTATTTTCTTATTTTTTTGTACTATGTCTTTGAATTCTGCTATGTACGTTATTTTTATGGTATATTTCAATATGGGGTAGTTAGATTTCATATGCTTCATCGTCACTTGTGGCTAATGACTTCTGTATTAGACAGCAGTGCCCTATAAAAACTTATTCAGAATGAAATTCATATCTTATTTAGCTTTTGTTAACTGCATAATAACCTTCCTTGACAAAAGAGCAGTAAATGAATTGTCAATAGAAATCAAAGTTAGAATATAGAACCTCACTGGAAATAATACATTATTTACCTTACTACACTAAATTCAAAACTTATTTGAATGAATGGTCACATAAAGGTTCTTTAAAGTTAGATGTAAGATATTAGGTGGAGCTTGTTGGCAAGCCAAAAAATTGACCACTAGAGATATATGAGATTATTTCACATGCTGTCAATTTAATCAGAGTAAAAACAATCATTGGATTTTTAGGGACAATATCAATTCTGGTATAATCCATATTTGCATACTAAGTGCCCTTGTTAATAAAGACCCAACACATCAAGATCTTTCAATGCTTATTAGTACATAATATTTATATATATACACATATATGTATTCACATGCACATATATTAAAAAACTATTAAGCAAAACATTTGAATATGCCAAACTCTTATTATCTATGTCCAATAATGCAAAATTGACCACTTAAGATAAAAAAGTATAAGAAAAGTTCCACCATAAGTGGATTTCTTCCCCTTTTTTTCTTAAACCAAAGCACAGTAACCAATAGGTTATTATTCATGGTATTTCACACACTAATGGTTTTTTGAATCTAAAAGAGGAATCATACATAAAGAACAATTTAACTTGATGAATTTTTAAATTATACATTCTTGAAGGAATTTTGCTTCTGATAATTTTCTAATTTGGGAAAATAATCTTCAAAAAGTTTTAACTAAATACCTAGAGGTAAATTCCCTTTTTAATTGTTTTGGTTGGAGAATCATAAAAACCTATTCTGCATTACTAGTGAATATATATTCATGGAAATTCTCTCGTATTGTCATGCAACTTCAGTGTTCACAATGACCTAAGCAACAAGTCTTACTAACACCTAACATTACTGTAATTATTTATTAGTTTTTCTGTTTATTGCCTGGGGGATAAGGGGTAATTTTTGGAACATAGAAACTTAGAAGAGACTTCGCAAATTTGAATTTAAGCAAAGCATTGTTTTCTTCATTTACTCCAACAATTTAAATGTAATTGGAAATGTAAACTTCCAATACTGATGTGAGACACTACTCAATGTGTCATCCATCCAGAATTACCTGTATGTGATAGAATAATACTATTTATTACATAGGCTAAATTTTTACACATTCTATTTTCAACTAAGGGAATTATTAGAGTATAATGTCATCAAGGATTATGCTCTAAAAACACATTTTATTTCTTTCATGGAACAGAAAGACAAAGCTATCATCACTTGCAAATGCTATGATCATCCATAGAAAAGCTCAATCAACAACACAAAGCAATCAGAACTTGTAAACGAATTCAGTAAGACTGTTGATAAGTGAAGAACAAGCAAACACAAACACAAGATGTTCTTCCTCCTCAGCGATAATTGAATTGAAAATGCAAAACTGTAATAAAAATTGAGACACTACAGACTATATCATAGTTAACCTAGAAAAAACTTAATGCTATCTATATAGGAAATTTTAGAAATTGATTTGATTCAATAGAGGATCCAAATAAATGGAGAATTATGTCATGTTAATGGATATAAATTTAATATTGACTTATATAATTTTTCCTGATAAATCTAATATGGCCATTGGTTTTAATAAAATATTTAATTCTAGAATATGAATAGAATATTAAATTTTTATATAAAACTGGGTTAATTTTTAAAATGCAGAGGGTGGGACTTGCCTTATCAGATACCAGAACTTATTACAAATATATCGGAAAAAATGCAGTAACTGGTGCAGGTTTAGTTTCCATTAAAAAAATTGGATCTCATTGGCAATGGAAAGAAAAAGTAAAGTTAGTGATGGCAAAATATGGCTAATGGTAAATGAGCATATGACAAGATGCTCAATATCATATGGCATTAGAGTATTGTAAATTAAAAAAATGAGATACCACTATATACCTATTAGAATGGCCAAAATCCAAAATACTGACAATACCAAATGCTGACAAAATGAGCACAAGGAATTCATTCATTGCTGATGGGAATGCAAAATGGTACAGCGACTTTAGAAGACAGTTTAGCAGTTTCTTATAAAACTAAGCACACTCTCAGCTTATGATTCCACAATTGTGCTCCTTAGTATTTACTCAAAAGATTAAATGCCAATAAATTAAATATTTTATTAAAATAAATGACCATATTAGATTTATCAGGAATAACAAGTTTTCACTTATGCCTACACAAAAACATGCACACAATTGTTTACAACAGCATCTTCATAATTACCAAAACAGAAGCCACCAAGATATCTCTCAATAGGTAAGTGGATAAACTACAGTATATCCATACAATGGAATATTATTCAGAGCTATGTAAAAAAAGAGCTATCAAGCCACAAAAAAGGCACAGAGGAACCTTCAATGAGAATTGCTGAGAGAAAGAAGTCAATCTGAAAAGCTTACACACAGCATGGTTTCAACTATATGATATTTTGGAAAAGACAAAATTGGAGACAATAAAAAAATCAGTCATTTCCAGGGGGTCCTGGGGATGACAGAAAGGAGAAATAAATAGGTAGAGCAAAGGGTTTTTTTAAATTTTTATTTTGGAAATTATCCTTTTTTTTTTTAAATTTCAATAGATGCAAGGGGCACAAGCATTTTTTATTACATGGATGAATTGTATAATGCTGAAGTCAGGGCTTTTAGTATACCCGTCACCAGAATAGTGTACATTGTATCTGAAGACATTGTACCTGATATATGGATATTTATCCTTCACTCCTCTCCCACTCTCCTCCTTCTTTGTTTTCACTGTTCATTACAACACTTTATGACCATATATACACCTCATTTAGCTCCCACTTATAAGTGAGAATATGTGGTCTTTTCATTCCTAAGATACTTCACTTAGGATAATGGTCTCCAGTTCCATCCAAGTTGCTGAAAAAGACATTATTTCATTCCTTTTTATTGCTGAGTAGTATTCCATGATACATATATATATATATATACACACACACACACACACACACACATATATATATACACCACATTTTCTTTATCCATTCATCGGTTGATGGGCACTTAGATTGATTCCACATCTTTGCAATTGTGAATTGTGCTGCAATAAACATTTGAGTGCAAGTATCTTTTTGACAAAATGGCTTCATTTCCTTTGGGTAGCAGGATTGTTGGATTGAATGGTAGGCCTACTTTAAATTGTTTGAGGAATTTCCGTATTGTTTTCCATAGAGGCTGTACCAGTTTACACTCCCACCAACAAAGGAACCAATGTATAACGGTTCCCTTTTCACAGCATCCAAGCCAACATCGGATTGTTTTCTGACTTTTCAATAATGGCCATTCTGACAGTGTAAGGTGGTATCTCACTGTGATTTTAATTTTCATTTCCACAGGGGTCTTTTAGGGCAGTGAAACTATTATTTTATATAATATTGTGATTGTGGGTACATCTCATTATACATTTGTTAAAACCCATAGCATGGACACCATGAAGAGTGAACCCTAATGTAACTATGGACTTTAGATAATAATAATTTATCAACATTGGCTCATCAGTTATAATAAGTGTAACAAACTAATGTTAAAAATACCATAAGATATTAAAAATAGGGGAAATGGTGGTGAAATGGGAGAGTCTACAGGAACTCACTGTCATTTTCATTCATTTTTTTCTCTTTAAACCTAAAACAGTCCAAAAAGTAATGTCTGTTAATTAAAAGATATATGTGGCTACTACCATGTCTTATTAAGAAGAATGTACAGTGAGAGATTCTGTCCAAGAACTGACATGGTCTTTCATGTGAATAACAATGCTGAAATACAATATTAATGTATTTAACTATAAATTAAAATAGGAAAATGTAAACGGATGTTTATATATGAATTATTTGTAACACTTTATTTAAATAGTACCCACATCAGTCCTCATCTCTTCTGATACCTACATAATAATTAAAGACTCTAGCAGGTCCAATCTCATTCATAGAACCAATAAATTTAACTCCAGTAAGCCATGAGTAGCCATGCTTTAAACTGACAACGAGATCTAGAAAAATGAAATTTTGTTCTATTTCTCCAGGACTGGTATCCCTAGTCATGGAAAAAGACAGAATCCTGGGCCTGGAAGTAGCATGATCTTCCAGGTTTCTGTATAACCTACATTCCCAAAGAACAAACAGCTGGAAAACCATTTGGTCTGGATCATTATGATTTCTTCTCTATTTTCTAGTCTACATTTTGTTTTTCTTATTGTTTTTACCACTTTTCACTTTCTGACCAATGACTCTTGTCATTCCTTTTGTCTTAGCGATGGACCTCATTTATCTTTTTGGGAATGACACCATCCCTGGAGATGACAAATTTACCCACTTAGTATATAATTATTCTGGTCTAGACACGTCAATTCAGTGTCAGTCAAAATTCCCAGAGCAAGATTTTTATCTCACACCTCAGAGTCATAACTCCCTGGAGTACACTGAGTTTTGTCCTAATATCTCCATTCTTGACCCTGTGTCTTCTGTCCTCTCTGGGGAACAGGGAGAGAGGTAGAGGAGTGCTTTGGCTCATGTCTTGTGTTTTAGTATTATCTCTACTCCTTTATGCTTCCCAGAAAGCCATGAAATACCAATGCTTTCCATTCAGTTTATGTTTCATTTATAATTAACTTGTGTGTTTAACATGAATAAATTGAAAAACTTCTTGAAATATAAACAATTTGATAGAATTTCATAGGTAAAATTATACAATCTGCATCCAATAAATTACTGACTTCTAAACTTGTTATAGATCTTTTGTTTCATCATGTATTATTTCAGTAATTCTATTGCACTAAAACCAACATTTGTTAGCTGTAATTTGTTCTTTGTAAGCCTTTCCCTGTGCTTTGCTTATGATTCTGTTATCTTCTTGATGAACACTTTTGTATATTTAATTTAGAAGCTTTACATTCAAAACAGTAAAAGAAAATACTTTCTTCTATATTTCTGCATAAAATTAGATTATAATAATACATATATATCTTCACAAAATATAAGCAAGTATGAATATTTTATCATAATCACTTATGAAGAAATAACAGGGCTCCTATTACATGGACTATAACAAATTAATCTATAAGTCATAAACACATACCCTTTCTAAAGTAGCAATAGGCAAAAGGGAGAAAGAGAGAAAGAGAAAGCACGATGTTGCTTCCAGAAGACACTGAACTTATTGCTACTACAAAGGAAATTTTTGGAAGGGACAGAGCTTTTGGCTAACACATACAACAATAACAACCATAGCAAAGAGAACATGAACCAAAATCTTCAGTGGAATCAAACAGTCTGTTTATAATGTAGTGCAAGAGGCAGAGACGAGGTATGAATTGTTACTTTCTCAGCATTCATTCATTCATTTAGTCATTCAAAACACAAATGGGTGCACACGATGCTAGACACTGGGGGTACAAACTGGTATAACAATGTCCAAGTTTCTCAAATCCAGCAGGGGAAATGGGCATATAAACAACAAATACCATACACTGTTATATTGGACATCTGAAGACTGCCTGATGGACTGTGATACCATAAAATAAGACACAGTCAATTTATCTGAAAACAGTCACTCATGAAGAAGTGAAGACTGTATTCAGTCATAAAGGAATAGCAGAATTTTCCATGCCAACATAGAGAATGTTATTCTCCATGGCCAGAATATTGTGTACAAAGTTAAGGAGTAAGGAAACAATATGATGGGTTTGAAGAGATGAAAGCAGATTCAAGTTGTTCAGTACAAAAGGTGAAGTATTTGGTGGAGAGAACTGAGACTTAGGACTCTTCCTTAGGGCAGGAGTCAGGTCATACAATCTGAAGCTTAAGGAGTTTAGATTTTATCACGAGACAAGTGTGTGGCATGGAAGTTTTTATAAGGTGCAACATGATAAGATTTGCATTTCAGAATCACATCCCTGATGAAGGTATAGAAGCTGGATTATGGGGGTGGGGGTTGGAGGAAGTGTGGTGGAGGTAAGAGGAGGGTAAGGAGGGAGAGGAGGGGTGGAGGGGTGGATTTCATAAAAGATGACAGAGGAAGAGAGATTAGATTGGGGCAATTAGTGGCAAGAACCAAAGGAAAAAAAAAGGTCTTAAAAGGAAATAGAAGTGATAGGCTTGTGTACTAATTTGAATAACAATGATAGCAACTGTGTATAAAGGTCTCATGATGTACCAAACATGCCATTTTAATCCTCACCATAATTAATTTTGAAAAACTTTTTTATTTCTTTTAATTGATGTTCAGAGGAGGTAGGTAGCTTCATGAAGGCCACACAGATTTTAAATTACAGGATGAGGTTAGACCTAAATGCTCCTGGACACAGAGTTGGTGTCCTTTCACTGCCTTTGTTTTGCCTTTTAATTGGATCAGAGACATGGGAAAGGGCAGAGACTAGAATGTCTGCTCACAGTTCTCTGTCTTGGGCGTTGTTACCCATTTGAGAAGATAATGAATTAAATGGACGTAGCTGAGGGATCTCCAGGTGGAAATGACAAATAAGCAGTTGGATATATGGGTGTGAGGAAGTCTCCCGATGGTTCTGTTTTGCAGATGCACTTTAGCTGAACTACATGTGTGATAATTGTTGCTCTTTGTGTCTTCCTGCTGTGTTTGTAGGTCAGATCAATATAAATATTTCTCTATCTTTTTTGTTTAAAATGTACAATACTAACTAAATATTAACTAAGTAAATAATACTTATTAGTTATTTCCTGAAGGGTAAAAATCTTCTGTACTACTTTTTCATTGGTCATATTTATTAATAACATCTTCAACAAGTATGTGTTGAGTAACCATTGGGTGCATTTGTACAAATTACACTCTACTATTTGATGAAAGAATGAGGTCTCTACTCTCTACATGATTATAGTCATCTATCTTTTATAATTTCTTTTATTTTCTCTTTACAACAATTTATTTTTGTATTCATTATTCATCTTATTACATGTGCTTTTGGCTTAGCTGCCTCAAATCCTGTTTTGCATGATAACAAGTATAAATGCAAACATACATATACAATTATAAAGCTTACAATCTTATAGCTAGAACAAATAGAGTTGTAAATGCAAAAAGATGAAAACTTGTGATCTTTTCTACATATGACTTTTGAGTTGAGATGGCAGGAAAAGTAAGTGGACAACAGACTTTGATATAAGAATAACAAAAAGCAGTCACCAGGGACAAAGCAGAAAATACACAGAAGATGAACAGAAATTACTTTTCAGGCTGATTCTACAAGGGCAATTCTTAGCATTTCCCTATAATTAATTATTTTCTGTTTTAACTGAGAAAATATGAGACTATTACAAATTTCCTCAGGGCTAGATTACAATATTCCATTTTATTAGCCCTAGAACAATGTGAACAGAAGCCTTAGCACTAGTGTTATACTCTATGATTGAGGCTTGTTAGCAGTGTGTTATTATAAGAGATATTGGTACTTAGTTCAGCCAGTTGACTGGAAGTCACTAAAATCTTTTTTCTCCTGAGAGAGAGAGAGAGAGAGAGAGCGCGCACGTGCTCTTTCTTCACAGGATAATTCATGTTAATGCATGGTCCATGGCCCTGAGATCCATTAATTAAATTAATTACACTTCATAGTATTCACTCATGAACCATGATGAAAAAAGTTGGAAGGAAACATGAAGCAAATACACTGCAGCATATGGTTTTGCCAGTGTTGGGCCCTTGAGAATTACTAAATGATACTTTGACATACTTCAGATTTCAGAATCAATAAAATCTGTCTGCACTCTGAAAGTGTATATTTCCATAATTTAGGTAATTCATGCAAATTAACTTACACCAAAATGTGTGTTCCATTGCTGCCTGTAAGTCAGCATGACTTCATAATTTATAATATAATAGTGGTATCACTAAGCCTTGAAACTATGTTTCTGTGAAATTTAGTGATATCATTCTATCTGATTAAGAATTTTGTACCTGGAAAATATTGCTAATAAATACAGGACTTATTTTGATATTTTGGAATTTCATAGGGAATAAAATATAATGAAATAAGGCCCCCTACCGAGGTCATACATTTGAGAACAACAGGTCAGTCAAATCCTCATTCCTGTGGAATTTATCAAAGATTTTTTTACTGTCAAAAGAGTTAAAAGAATCTAGTGTGATACCTATAACATAGTATATGGAACTACACTAAACTAAAATGACCTCGTCCAATATCATGGCTTCAAAAACCAGCTACCTGCCAGTCATCCAATTTTCTATGCTTTCAAAGTTCCTAAACTCAGATTTAGATATCTAAGATCTTCACTTGGTTTCTCCACCTTAATATGCTTCACACCAAACTCCTATTCTTTCTTCCCCTAATCCATTTCCTCCCATCTTTTCCATCTTATTAAACCTAATCAAATAGGAATTTTATTTTCCTTTTGGCTCAGGCTATAAAATATGACTCATGACCCATGTCAACTCAAAATATAACTCAAATCCTGTCAACTCCACTTCAAAGACATTTTCAAAATATGACCTTCTTTCACCATTACCACTCTTGTTCAAGTAATCCTATCTCTTTCTGGGGTGACTGCAGTGGCATCTTGTTACCTATTTCTACCCTTGCTCCTATAGTCAATTCTTATCTCAGCAGCCAGCAGGCAAAAATGTGAAGCATATTAGGCTCTAATCAACGCCCCTTCAGTGGCTTCCATTTCACTCTCAGGAAAATTGAAATCTCTGCAACGACTCTAGGACCCTCCATGTTCCAGTCACCTTCTTGCCTTACAACTACAAACTTGTTTTCTGTTTTCCACCTTAATCAGCCTGCTGTAGTCAAGAGACCTCTTTGCTGTTCTTGAACATTATAGACACTCTCCTACCCAGGTTTTTGCCTTCCTTTTCTGGTCCCTTTACTTGGAATGTTCATCTCTCCAATATCCACTTGATGGCGTCATTCATCATCGTCAAGTCCTTAGTGGAATGTCATATTTGGTGAGGACTTCCCTGGGAACCATATTTCAAATTGAATCTTTAGTCCCATGTCCAGCACAAAAGTGCTGCGGAGACAGCACTTACTATCATTTGACATAATTAAAGCATAAAAATGTATTTCTTAATTATTTTATTTCTTATGTGTTTGTTTGCCTCCCCTCATAGGTAGGCTTTTAGTGGCAATTATTGTTTATTTTATTCACAGTACTATTCCCAATGCTTGGTATATAGCAAACATATATTAATACCAAGCATTTGTTGAATAAAAGAATTTGATGTAAAATTATGGTCAGGTATTTGAAGTGAAAACTTTTATTTTCTAAATGAATTTATTTAGATATCAGGAATATTATAGTATAATTGATTTGAGAAATGCACTTATTCCTCATATCGCAATGGAAGGAAGAAAAGCTTGGCAGCAGTATCCTGCTTTATATCCATGTCTTTCCATTCAAAACTACTTCTATCATTTTTGAATCTGAAGCCCCTATGGAACCAATCAAGCTGAGGATTAGCTGGGACACCCAGTCCATGTTCTCAGAGTGGGGTGCCAGATTTTCTTGGCAGACAGTGTAATAAAGAATGCAGGCTGGGGTCAGGTTACAGCCATGAGCACACGCTAGTCTTCACTCATCAACACACACTCTCCTCCTAAGCCAGGACACAGACCACGTCCTCTTTTGCCTCTGCATCTCTGCTCTGATCTCTTTCTTCATCTGGGTTGCCCTCTATTCTCCTATTAGCCTGGAGCTTCAATCTCCAAACTAAAAGGCTGAGTACAAATTCACCCATCAATAAAGCTCCCTAAATAATCTCTCCCCTCTCAGAACTCTTATTGCCTCTTAGTCCATGAAGCAAGAACAGAATTGACTGCTTTTCATAGACATTGTTTTGAGTTCCATGGAACTAATGTGTTGGATGCTGTACATCCTCCCCGTAAAATAACAGTGTGCTCTCTATCGTGCCTATGTGCATCTGTCGCCTGAACTTAGTATATGTCAACCGAAATTCAGATGTGTTTGTCCACACATCAGTTTATTTAGATTGTATTCAATTTAACCTATTACTACATAAATAAAATCAATGACGTGATTTTAGAAAAAGTGATGCTGTTTCTGTAAAAATATGTTATGTTTTACAAAGTTTAGAAAAAGCTAAGTTGAATAATATGAGGGCTAAGCAAAATTGAAGAAGAAATTATAAAGTTAAAATAATTAGAATAATAAAATTATAATAAATTGAAAGATTTTTGCACTCAGATCTCTTCAAGCTTTTGTTCTACTTTAAATAAACTGAAATTGAGAGTTATAATTGGCTCATTATGATCTTGATTTATACAAAGAAAACAATGTATAGAAACTCCAGTTAATAGAGTGATAAGCAAAGGATTAAACAGCAAACACTGCATTACTATCAAAATATTGGCCAATTAATTTTCACTTGTATATCTTTTTTTCCATGATCCTCCTCTATAGCTAACTTTGTAGATTAACTATCAAACAACTGGTCTCAGTTAAATTTGAGAAAAAGTTTTCTACACTTACTGTTTTCTGACTCGACCATATTCAATGTCCCTAGTTAGACTGTATGATTCTTTAGAATAGAGTCCTCAAAATAGATCTTATGTTTTGCTTCGCATTGGTTATGTGGAAGCTACCCCATAACAGGCAGGTTGAATGGTCTTGGGGTAGACCCAATGCTGGCCTGTGGAATGGTACAGGTCTACATGTTTTCTACAAACCTAAGAAGGAGAAATGAGAAAAAAAGGGAACCCTTAGAAAGATTATCTACTTAATATTAGAACTGTGACTGAACCCAAGCTTTACCTGACTCTGTATTTCTTGGTTTTATCCATAGTACCACAGCCCAATTTTGCTCATTTCTTTATCTGAAGAAATCTTGAAGAGAAGAATTCCATTTTTTGATTTTTCCATTTAATTAAAAATTTAATCTGAATCAAAAATATCTTATTGCCATGGCAATTTTATCTCCTAAAAAATTCACAATAGAAGTATATTTGAAATAAATTCTGAGTAATATATTCTATGAACTATATCTGCAGGCTTACAAATAATCTCTATATATGTTGGAAAAATCAAACTAAAAAGCTATTCAAAATATACTCATTGCTTTGAGCATTTGGGTATAATTTTTATCAACCATAAATATCTATATTTATATGATGGCATTGTTATTTCTGAAGTCTTGGCCAACAAGATTTACTGGAGTTTGATATAATTTTTTTAAAGCCATAGCACATCTTTGGAAGTAATGCAGTGTTTGCTATTTAATGCAAAAAATATCTGGTTAGGATTTCAAGATAAAAACCATTGAATAAAATGGTACCACTTAATTTTAAGATGAGGACAATATTTCAATGGAAGGACATCTATGGTTCTGTGAACAACAAAATAATCTTTAGGCCACATGCATATGGCAATGTTCACACTTAGCACTATGTGGGAATGGCAGTGGTCACTTTTAGTAAATAATGTGTGAAAATCAATAGGACGGTTCCAGAAACACCTCCTGCTTGTCCATGGCACAGGGCCAAAGCTCTCCTATATGGCTATTACTTATGTTTTTGATATAACATCTAGTCTTACACCAAACACAATTTTCTAGTTTCTTAAAGAAAAACTTTATTAATGTAAAGCATTTGCTAAGTAAACTGTAAGATTCATATAAGAAACTGTAGTCCTAGAACTGTTTCTATTTATTTTGGGGCTGAAAAAAAACGGCATTGTTGTAATATACTTGCTTTAGAGTTAAAAAGAGGGCAAAATAAAGACATATAAAATAATAGGAATTTAAGTTTTAAATATATAACTTTGGTGACAAAGGATTTATCTAATATGAGTTTCTTATGTCAAGTGCCTTCCTTACCTCCCACATATTATTTTGCAACTCTCTGGTAATTACTAAAAGATTCACATCAGATAAATATTCATATCCAAAAAAAGTCATCAATATTTTGTACTAGCATCTAAAACCATCATGACATAAAGCCCTTTTAGAAATCAGTAATGTTCTTTATTAATAATGGTGTCAGAATCTGACACTCCATGAGTTCCTAAACAGAGTATATTTGGTCTTTGTCCTATCTCAACACAACACCTACGGTTTTGCAGAGAAAACTTAATTTTACTTGCTTTTAAGTAAAGCAGTTTCCATGCAAGCTCCTCCGAGTGCAGCCAGATAACTGTCAAGCATGTTTGAAACACCAAACGTGGCTCTGCCAAGTACCCCAGGGAAAAATCCAAACCATGATAAAGACACTTCTTTGACCCATAGTTTTAAAGTTGCTGACGATATCAACTTATAAGCATTAGACGAAGCCAGTGAGAGGAATGGGTCAAAGCTTGAATGTGAGGCTCCAGGTTTGAATGTCAATTCTTTTTCTGTAGGTTTTATCTACACAGCCAATCAAGTAGAGGGTATACATTTAATATTCTAATCCAAATATTCGTATTTCCTTTAGAGGAGCCAAAATAAGTCACCTAAGTGGTTTATGTTCCACTTTCTAGACTTGAGCATGAAAATATTTTAAATTAGTGGTTATATTACTATATTTAAATATCAACTTTTTTGAAATTGAAACGAAATACTGATCGTATGGATATTTCCCTCAGTCTCTTAATTGTTTTATAGCCAGTCTTGTTCTGAAAAGTGTTGAAAATGACAAGCTTTCTGAAGCTGCTCTAACGCACATTCTATACGACTTCTGTGCTGTAAAATATCTTAACAAAGGGTCAGTGGTATGTCTTTAAATTCTGATTTTAGAGGAGGATGTTATCATCTCATTATTTTTGCATATTATTTTATCTACTGTGAAATGATAACTGACCTTGTTAAGATACAACTTTTCAAGCTGTCATTGTATTCCATCAGTTATTTCTGCTGGTTCATCAAAATGAAAACACAGAAAAGCAGTAAAATAAAGGAAAAGAGCACAATTAAGAGTTATTCATTGAAACATCAGTTTGCAAAGTAACAGAAACACCTTTTTAAGTCAAAACAGTTTTTCTTATATTAACTATCACATTGTTGTTGAAAACACTGTTAAAACTTTGCACTTTTATGAAGACATATGAATATAGAATTTTTTGAGTTGGGTACAAGTGGCTTTTCTGGGGCAAGATTACAAAGATTAACAAAATGAAGTTGGGAGAGAATGAGCTAATTTAGGGTCAAATTAAGCTATCTTGAAAGTCATAAAACCAACATCCTGAACTTACAAATAACTGCTCCCAGTTTCCTTCCCCCTGCTAAATGCAGATTGTCAGATTTCTCTGGCTGAGTTGTCTTTACCAACTTCTAGAGTCAACCAGTCAGTGACCCTGCTCTGTATTCTGTGGCAATGATTTTACAATGAATTTCGTCCAGCCTCTTAACACTTCAAGATCATTTCGACATTCTCCTTTAACTTCTCTCTGCCTCAAACGTCTTCCATTTCTAATTTGCCCTGCACATAGAACAGTTTATTCATCCTTAAATACTGTTTACTTAAGCCACCCTCAGTTGCCTATGGGATAAAACACAACCCTTCTAAATTTTACCCCAACTAACTTGGAAACACTTATTTCCTATATTTTTTGTCTCATAAATGCTAGAATATACTGATTTACACCTACTTATTTTTCCCATACCAGTTAGCCCACTTGTAATCACCCTCTCAGTATTTTATTTTAACTCTCTGAATTCTCCTTATTTAAGGTCGATTGCCCACCATAATCTCTCCTGCTCAAGAACTTCTAGAGCCTTCTAACGTGGTAATTCAGTGTCTGTCTGAAATGCCTACTATCCTGGTTTCAGTTTTCCTGGGGACTGTATTCTCATCGAGAAGGTAGTGCAAAGGGATTGCAAATGAAAAATAAAAGCCGGAAAAGTAGAATGATCAATATTCACAAACTCTAAAGTAATAGGCTGATTCATTGTCATTAAAAGTGCTTCCAAAGGAAGTGAGGAGCATTTCTTTGAATTACAGACACTTTTAAAGAATTATTTCAGTCAATCTCATTGTCGAGCACCTACTCTGATCTAGCCACTGTCCTAGGCAATACAGGAGAAGGGGAACAAAGCATGGGTTACGAGGCCTTCCCCTAAAGGCTGGTCTGTTTATTTCTGACTGTTCTTGCAGAGAACTCAGCTCTGTTTTCATGAAGAGGTTTTTTTTTTTTTTTTTTATATGTACAGACAGAATACAGTGACTCAGGAAGCTCTGAGATTTCTAACAAGTCTGTTGAATAAATAATGCTATTTTTTCAACTTCCTTACTGCTTTCATCTTAGGAACCACAACACTCTAAAATACTAGTCAAACTTCAGAACACCCCTGTACTATGCTTATGGGTATTCTTTTTCTGAGATTCACTAAGGGGCAAATTGATGGATCATCAGGTACCTAGCAAGTCACCTGGAAAATGCAGATCAGACTAAGGAGCAGCCTTTTTTGCCATAACAAATAGTCATGCTACTGCTTCAAGACTGCAAGCTGGAAGAGAAGAAAGTGTGTTGTTCACATATGTGGAGCTTGAGAGTGTTACGCAGTGTTTGAAAAAGTGAAAGCTTATCCTTAGAAAAAAGAAAAGGCTGAGTGCTGGTAGACAGAAGAGACAGGACTGGATACTCGGGAGAGCAGGCTGATATTTTCTTCTTAAATGCTGGGTAGACTTTTCAAAAAATTTCTGTAGTTTGTTATTGCCAACTAGCCCCTAGATAATCTTCTTAGTAAGGTACCCACATGGGAATGGCCATCTTTGTGTCATTAGTTCAACCTCAGCTACAAGAATGAGAAATCAAGCTAAATGGAGTTGCAGAAAAGATTTAGCAAGATGAAAGAACTGAACAGCACTGAGAGATGGGTCCTACATAGTTCTGGAATTATGCATTCAAAACACAAGCTGGTGAGACATTTAGAGAAAGCACTTTTGCATATACTTGTTCCAGCCCTTATGCCAAAATAGACCTCTAGCCCATGAATAAAAACAATATTTTGGGACAACCAGGCATTCCTCAAATCAACTACTGGGTTCCTACAGGACTTCCCTGGTCCTTGGATCCCCCATGTTTACCTCTGCTCTGTGTCTCGAGGGTTTACCCAGGCTCGTTACCTTGACATCCATATGGATTAGCTTTCTGGCTCCCAATTTAGCTCCATTTCCTTGACTCTGACAACTTTACACTTTGGTGTACTGCCATTTGTATTCCACATGGCTCCTTACACATGCATACAGCACCCATTAATTCATTTCTTTATAAAGCCTGAATTCAGCGAGTGCTAACCATATGCCAAGGACTCTGCTACGTGTGGGAAATCAGGAGTGAGCAACACACTGATTTTCTAGAGTTCACGTTAAGAGGAGAGGGGCTGAAACATTAAAAATTATTTAAACAAAAGTTATTAGTATAAATGTTGTGTAGGAAAAACACAGGGTATGTGATGGCAAATAATAAGGATCCTCCTCTAGGATTTTAGGAGCATTATCTCAGAGAGAGTGATGTCTAGAGTAAATCTCATGGCTTTTGAGTATGAGGGGACATGAGGTAAAGTGGAATAAGGAGGACTCCCCGGTAGGCACCTTGTGTGAATCCTGAGTTAGAAAAGATCTGGTCTCTCTGAGGAATCAGTGCAGGTTAACGTTGCTGGAGCAGATCAATCGTGAGGTGGGAGGGTTTTGTCCTATATTCTAAGAGGACAAAGACCTGGGTGGCAAAAAGAAAAATGAAGGAAAGAGGATGGATTTAACTTGCTGTTTTGGATGTGGGGACAGCTGGGAGGTGGGCATGAAGGGAGTGAGGTGGCCAGCAGGACTCCATGTTTCTAGATGGAAAAAGAACCTGTTGGACATCATCTGCCTGATGTGGTCCAAGCCTGTGATATACAGAAAATAGGTGCCCAGTCTAATCTGCCAAGAGTAATAAAAATGTAACATGTATTTGTAAAAGTGTGTGCATATGTGCACACATGTGAATGTGTACGTGTGGAAATCAAGGAAAAGTAGCTGTCATGATGCCCAGGTAGTCTTTGAGTAAAGACAGGAAGGCAGACTCAGGAAATAAAATGTGAATGAGATCCATAGTTGTGATGAGAAAATGGACTTGGAAGAGACCATGAATTAGATCCTTAAGGCAAAGACATTCTGGGAAGAACAGAGATAGGATAGGCAACTTAACTGAGCTCTTAGTTACATACAAAAGTGAAACCCATGTATATATTTATATATAAAATTATATTAATATAAGAGGTCTTTGGTGTAATTAATGTCAGGTCATTAATCTTACTCAGCATTGTATGTAGAGCCATTATTTGGTTTTTTTATATATTCAAATTATAGTGGTATTATTCTGGGCACGGTTTTATTAAAATAAAGATGTATTTGCATGGGAATATTGTCTGGAATATAAAAGCAAATAAATATGCTATAAATTTTGTAAAATTAACAAATGGTTCAATTTACAGAATGAGCAATTTTTGATTTATAACCATTAATATTTTTAGTTTTCTGATCTTATAAACACTTCAAATAACATTTTTTAAAATATCATTTAAATGACTCAAATTAATCTCTATAATTATAATGAATTTTGAATAAAGTTTATGTAATCATTATTTTTATAAGAAAAATGTTTAAAATCCAAATATATAACATTGAAATTTTATTAGAGACCACAAACTTATTCAAACATATTTCTACTTTGTCAATAATTATATCTTCCTTTAATGTCAAATAAAACATTGCAGAACTAAATATTACTTTTCCATGAAAAGAAAACAACAAGAAAATCTGAAATCAGGACTTAAGCCAAAAGGGAATTGAAAACCTTAGAGAATATAATAGTCTGAGGTAATTTTAGCATTAACTATGCAATATCTGACTTAAATTTACACACAGCTGTGAAAAGATTGAAACATTCTCTTGCTGAGTGTGATATTCCAACTGCATAGTGAGAGGTTTGGCTTCTAAACAGCTTAAACTTAGCCTGGAAATGCAGATTGTTGGTATTTTCTCTGCCCTCTAAAATTTTGCCACTTAAATTTTTTAGTCTTTCCATTTCTGTTATACATAAATATGACAAATAAGGAACAAGAAAATACATTTTCATTGCCTTGGGATGATGTATTTGAACTCAAATTCATAGATAATTTTTATAATATCAGAACTAAAATGACAATTGTCAATACTGAGAGTGGAAGGAATTCTAAAATTTTCCCATAATGAAATGTATTAGTAGCAAAGATTTATTTTAAAGTTTCTCAGTATTTCATGGTTTAAAAATCATATACATTCACACATATGCATATTTGAACAAATGCCTAAGAAAATGAAACCAAAGTTTAAAGGAAACACATTTTTAAATTTTAAAGCAAAGATCATTTATAGCTCTAAGCAAAATGTTAAGTACTTCTTAAGTGTGTCTAGAATTCATGGATAAAGCAGAAATTACTCCTGATTGATTTTATTTCTTGATGCTTTTTGCTCCTCTGAAATCTCTTGAAAATACACCCACCAGGTTAACAAAAATTTTAGAGCAATTTATGAATTAGTAAACTTTTTGGTACAGTTTCTGAATAATTAATCATTATTGGACTACATCCCAATCCACACATAAATCATGATACAAATTTTATGAAGTAAATATGTATTCTTTGTACATGTAATCAAGTGTCAAACATACCCTCAATATATAATGAATACCTGTTCACCTCATCCACAAGGCTGAATGGCAGAAGTCTTAGAGCATCTATTCCAAAGCATCAATGACAGTCATTGTCACCGATCTTCCCTAGATTTCTCACAGCTCTCTAATAGATGGAAATATATCCTTTGCTATCCTCTCTTAATTATTTGAAAATCATCAAGTTCATAACCTTCATAACCTTCATAACCCCCGAAGGGAAAGGGGAACATTTTCCTTCTTTTACTCTCTGTGGTGCCATCTTTACTGTTTGATTTTTCTCTTTCCATCTCTCCGACTCTGTTTTTCTGTGTCTTTCCATCTCTGTCTCTTCTCTCTTATTTTTGGTGGTCAGGTAAATGCTTCTGGTTTTCTTTCCCACAGTTTCATTTTCAAAGTGCTCTCTGCATTATCAGTCCTCCAACTCTTCTCTCTCTCTAGATTACATCAATTCCTTCATTTTTAATAGCTTCATTTTGAAAATACTAACTGGCATTTTTATGAATACAGTACATTTCTGTACACACACACACACACACACACACACACACTTATATATCTCTGTTTAAGATCCGGAATCTCTGAATAAGTAGACTAGAAATGCTCTTCCTTTCAACAAATCTCAGACAAATTTAGGACCAAAAAATAACTTTTTACTATTTTGTAAACATATACCCTCATCTATTGAAAATTAAACATAATGCCTCCCATGATGTTAAAATGCTTGCAGTACAGGGCAGCATTCTTTCCTATTAAAGAACTCAATAGAACCCAGTGCTGAGAAGTCACAAATGAGATCTTTTCCTGAAGCAAAAAGGAAGGGAATATAAGGTCCTCTTTCCAATATTTGTGATTAACCATTGAATTACACTAATCTCCTTGTAAAACCCTGCATTACATTGGCATGTACGGAATTGGAAATTTAAGGAAAATATGTAGTTCTTCTATGTACTTACAGCTTTTAGTCCAAATATCAAATGATAAATTATAAATGCTGAGCACTAATATCTTCCCTTCAAATTGCATTAAAAGTGCTCTGCAGCATATGAAATGGAAATTTTAATTCACTAGTCTACTCACAACCTCAAGTTAATCTTCTAATAAAATCGTCTGTCTTACAAAGTATATTTACATATCAATATACTAAACTGTAATTAGAATGCTGTAAGAACTGATATATGGACAAAATATTGATCACATATAATATAGCATTTTATTATTGAAAATATTTTTTTAAATTAGAAGAAAAATTATGGTTTATTGTATTATGAAAAGCAAACAGAAACATGTATAAATTGTCACATTTTATCCTTAAATATTCACTGATGTCCTTTTTCCTTTTTATTTTCCCCAGTTTATTAACTTAGTAATCTTGAGTTCAGCAAACATTTACATAAGGTTACTATGTGTCAATTTCAATACATAGTAAAAATTATTGATAATGTGAATGAAGCATTGAGGGTATCCTGAACAACACCAAAAAAACAATCGTTGTTAATATATTGAAAATCACTATAGAAAATCCAGTCCTGTTATCCTAAAATAATGAAATTTGCTACATGCAATTTCCTAGAAGTGGGTGAATAAATTAACTAAAGGTTTTTTGTTGTTTTTGTTGGTCTATCATTTAATTTATTTTTTCCAATATAAAGCAACTAACATACAGCAAAAGGAAACACAGTATTGTTTTCACTCGCATTCTGGGGATGCCTTCTGACTTTCAGTAGAGTAAGGCTTGAAATTTTATATGATTGGGCATTTTTACTTTATAGCCACAAACTAACCAGTTGGTGAGGCTCCAGATAATATGTGCTAATATTTCACTTACTTCGTGCTTAGGAGGAAAATTATTGGAGACATGTCAGCTTCTATGTGAAATACATTCAGGATCAGAATACAAAAAATCATAAGCACACATAAGGCATTTGGTATAAGCTTCCCTACCAAGCTTTGCATCGTTGCTACATAGTTCATTTGCCTCCAATTCAAATGTCTCATCCTTAAATTAGGGACATAAATGGAGCCATATTTTTCAGTGCTTTAGAAAGCACCCTTTAAGAAGGATGGTATTGAATTGAGATATTCTGGTTCAGAATATCTCCTATTCCAGAATGCATTGAAACTTCAGTGTCCCAAGGACAACCCTCCCAAATTTTTTATTTGTTTATGAACTCAAAATCAATCTCTTATATTAAGAAAAGGCAGAGTTAGTAGTGGCCGAGAACCTTTCTACCTCAATTGACTTGATTTTCTGGTTGTAGCTACACTATTGCTTAAGATCATAGAAAAGAGCTCTGGGCCCGGGGTCAGGAGATCTGAATTCTAGTTCTCGGTTTCACACATCTGGGGTATGTAATTAGCCTTTATTTTCCCCTTTGTAAATGCCTTTCCTATCTTAAAGTGTTACTGTGAGGATTTTATTTTTATTTAATTTCAACAGAATTACATGAAGTTTTTATTTCCCATCTTTTCCCTCCACATACAGATAAAAACTAAACCCTTTCCTTGCATTATCTTGTTAATGCCCATTTCTTTTCATTAATTTTATGCTCAAATTACTGTTGCTGCTGTAATATATGTTATAAACATATATGACAATAGCAAACACCCATCATTTTCGAGCCCCAATAGTAAACAGTGTTAGCAGTTTGGGGTACATCCTTAAAGAAATTTTCAATGTACATATATTCTCATTATGGGGTGATGAAATTGTATTCTACAAACTCAATTTTTACCATTCTTTTGTAATACATGTTTATTGGGCATTTTTGTATCAATACATTTTTATAACCTATGCATTATATTCCATAGAATGGACATTATTATACAAATTATAACATATTTAATTTGTTCTTATTAATGTACTTTTTGTTGTCATTACAAATAATACTGTAATAAACCTCTTCATACATTTTTATAGAGTGTTACGGAGTGTCAATCATTAGCAGAACCATTGCCGGATCAAGGGAAGCAGGTGTTTTAATTTGCCAGATATTGCCTAATGGCTCTCCAAAAATATGGACCTATTATTCTCTCACAAGTTGTGCATTAGCATGTTTTGGTCCTTCATACCTGCCAAAATTGGATGTTTTACACTAAAAATTTTTGCTAATATATTATTCTTATTGTTTCAATTGATGTTTTTAAAGTTACAACTGATTTTGGACTTTTTTCCACATATATATTGATTATTAAAATCCTTTTTTGATTAACTCAACAATCTTTAGTAAGTAATCTATATGCTCTGATTTCATTTTTACCACCATTCTACTTTAAAAATGAATGAATAATATATTATCAATATAGAGAATTTAAAAAATACAGAAAAGTTAGCAAAACAATTGCACAGGAAGCTGAAGAGGGAAGGGAAATTCTGCTGTCTTAAGTAAGTAAAGACAAAATAGTATCCATTGGATTTGGTGACTGGCAGGGGAATCCAAAGCCTAGAATCTCCTATTCCTATCCCCAGACCTAATCAGTTACCAACTACTGCCAATTTCTCCTCCTAATATTTCTCATTTTCTCTCTTTTCAGCCTTTTTTTGCTCAGCTCATGATATTTGATTTCTGATGATTCTTTCTCTGAACTAGCCCCTGAAGGCAACTTTCAAATTATCCCTCCTCTAGTTCTCCATAATGCTGCCAGAGCAATAGTTACAACTCTAAAATTGATGATATCACTTTTCTGGGTTCTTCATATTATTTGCCATCTTTGACAGATAAAGTAGAACTCCTTTTACCACACTCAATGAATGTTTTGAGTTCAGATTTCTGCTACCTTACTCACCTGCTAGCACCAATTTCCTGTCTCTCCCCTGTATCAAATATTGTCTTTGATAATAATTGAATTATTTGATAAAACTTGAATTATTTGCAGTTCCTAAAGAATTTCATGTTCCTATGCCATTGAATTTTTGCCCATACTCTTTCCTATAAATAGTTTTCTTTGATTTCTGCCTGAAAAAAAAAAAAACTCTTACTTCTTTGAATTTCAGATTAGACCTTATTTTAAGGTAAAGATGTTCTTGTCTGCCTGAGGTAGGTATTTCTTCTCTACTTATCTCACTGGACTTTGAAAATACCATTGTTATGGCAGATATCACATTGAAATTGAAATTGCTGGTTTTCATGTCTGTGTTTGTACTTGATGAGAGTTCATTTGCAGTAGTGATCATGTCTTTGGTTCTGAATAAAAGTATCTCACTTTGCATCTTCCAGAAGCAGAACCTAAGAGGAGAATTCACATGCAAGTAATTTATTAAGGAAAGGGTCCCAGGGTAGATGAATAAGGCAGTGGGTGAATCAGGGCAAGGAAGGGAAGAAAGCCAGGCATGGGAGGGATTTCAGTATGAAAGCCCAAGGAGAGTAGGCTTCAAGTTGATTCCACAGGGAACTGGAGTGCAAACTAAGCCTCGGAGCTATGATGACTCAGATAGTGGATCCGGGGCTTTTGTCAGTATCTGTCAGTCACTGGTTAGTGGAGGACTCAGGGGGAAGTACTCTCCCAGTCACTTCACACTGTCTTAAAGCAAGGGCCAAGCAGCTCCAGTAGCTGAATGGCAATGCTCCAGAGAAAAACCTCATGGAGGCACTCAATAAATTTTGAATGGCTGGCTGGCTGGATAAATGACAAATTATGGAACTTGGGGGTTGCTTAAAAGACAACAGGGAGACACTGAAGACCTTTGATGAAGAGAGCAGTACTCTCAAAATGATAAAATTAAGTAGATTAGTTTAGAAGCATTGTACAGAATAGATTAAGGAAAAGAAAGTCTGAAAACAGGAACATTATTTAAGAGAATATTGCCCTGGTGATAAAGGACTGTTTTAGTGTGGAAGCAGCAGTAGGACATGCTTTGGATTCATATTACAAGTGAAGATTCAATCACTCTTGATAACTGACTGCATTTATGAGACAAAGGAAAAGAGACGAAGAGTGAAGTTTTTGTGCCCTAGTGACAATGGGATTACATACAGAAAGGGTATGTTAGAACACATTGGGAGTTGAATGAGAGTAGGTTAGAGGCAAGGATAGTGTTAAATTCAGGTCTAGATGTTATGGGGGCTAGCCGGGACAAGCAGACACACATTTAGCAAGCATATTTTATAAGTGGCACTTGATCTTGGAAGACATGACAGATGGGAAATGTGGATGTGAGATTTAGGATTGAAGATAGGAGAGCTGAATATGGAATGCACAGGAGAGACCTTTTAAGACAAAGGTTATGGAACAAAGATATTACAAAAGAGCAGAACTATGACAAACTATGACAAAAGACAGGAAAGAAGGAGATAGGAAGAGGTAGGGGAGAAACAGGAGTTAGAACACATTTACAATGCATTCTTACACTCCTCCAATGGCAATTTAAATTGGTACAACTTTTCTGGATAACAATTTGACAATATATGACAAAATTGTTTTAATACTTGGATATTTTATTCCAGCAATCCTACTATATAATCTTAATAATCGTACCAAAACAGCCAGAGATAATAATCAGCCTACTGTTAGCAACAGCATCAAAATAGTATAGTCTAAATGTTTAGCAATAGGAGAATATTTAAATTATTACAGAACCAAAGGATGAAATCTTACATAATCATTTTATTCCATGATTTTGGACATTACTTAATGCCATAAAATTCTTTGATAAGTGTTATTTGGAAAAGTCTCTAAAAGTACATATAACAACATTGCAAAAATGTATTTTCTGTATATTGTGTGTATATGTGTATATAGAGTACATATATACATAATCCCAGATACATATACACACACATATATAATCATATATAAAATATGAATGTTAAGTGATTCTTAATTAGTTGGTTATAATCATCCATAGTTTTCAAATTTTTCAGATTAAGCATGTTAGCTTTTATTTTAAAAGTGTAAGTGAATGATGACAATAGAATCATAGTAGAACTTCTATCCAATAAGTTGCTAGAAACCTATGGCTATTTAACTTTAAATTTAAAATAATTATAATTAAATAAAAGTAAAATTTCAGTTCTTCAGTCTCATTAGCTACATTTCAAGAGCTCAATAGCTATATGTGCCTGGTTGATACTCTATTGTGCAATACTGATTTATAGAATATTTCCATCATAACAGACAACTGTATTAGGTAGTGCTGATACAGACTAAGAAATCTGTCAGGAATATTT
>CM052445.1:49389684-49409754 GCA_028533085.1 Varecia variegata | reverse complement strand
ATTGTGGAAAACCATAGGGAAGCTCCTCAAAAATAAATAAATAAAAAGAGAATATTATCCCAGCAATCTCATTTCTTTGGGTATATATACAAAGAAAGTGAAATCAGCATCTTGGAGACAAATACTTTATGATCTCACTTCTATGTGAAATCTAAAGAAGCCAAACTCACAGAGGCAGAGAGTAGAATGGTGGTTCCCAGGGGCTGGAGAGTGGGGAAAATGGGGAGATATTGGTTAAAAGGTATAAACTTTCAGTTATAAGCTTAATAGGTTCTGGTAATCTGATGTACAGCATGGTAACTATAGTTAATAACATTGTGTTGTACACTTTAAATTTGCTAGGAGAGTTGTTCTTAAGTGTTCTCACCACACACAAAAAAACACCGGTAACTATGTGAGGTGATGAGTGTGTCAATTAGCTTGATTGTGGTAATCATTTCTCAATGTACACACATATATTAAATCATCATGCTGTACACCTTAAATATGTATAATTTTTTTGTCAATTATACCTCAATAAAGCTGGAAAACATAGAATACAATCCCTATAATTCAACCTTGATGCACTGTTCCAGCTGTATTCTGCTTGAACCCCTCCCAAGATCTACATGTCCAGCTCTCTGAGTTACATGCCTTTTCTGAAGTATTTATTTTCTTTTTACACTTCCCTTTTCTTTTCTTTCTTTTCTTTTTCTTTTTTTTTTTTTTTTTTTTTTTGAGACAGGGTCTTGCTCTGTTGCCCGGGCTAGAGTGCAGTGGTGTCATCATAGGTCATTGCAATCTCAAACTCTTGGGCTCAAGTCTCCTGAGTAGCTGGGACTATAGGCCTGTGGCACCCACCATGCCTGGCTAATTTTTCGGTTTTTTGCAGAGATAGAGGGTCTCCCTGTCTTACTCAGGCTGGTCTAGAATTTCTGGCCTCAAGAGATCCTCCTGCCTCAGCCTCCCAAAGTGTTAGGATTATAGCATGAGGCGGCAGACCTGGCCCACTTCTTTATTTCTTTATGCTTTACGTTTGTCCTGAAATGCTTGTCTGTTCCCACTCTGAATCACTATTTGCCTCACAAATAGTGTTCCACTATTTGTGGAACAATGTGTTCCACAATCCACAGTTCTGAAACAACAAGAAAACCAGAATACCAGCTTTTAAAATTAGAAGATTTTAAAATGCTTTTAGGCACCAAAACTTGACCTGACTTGAACTCATTTGGTGGCAAAACCTGACCTGAAATGATGTGAGGCCAAACACAGTACTGTTCAGTGCTTGAATAAGGTGGGAGCTTAAAATGACACATGTATCACATTATCATTCTAAAATCCAATTAAATAAATTTTTAAAAAATCTCTAAATTTTGCAACACATATGTCCCCATATGATTTATAGAAGACTGCATATATGTACTTTTTATTGTGTCTTGCACTTCATAATGTTTGGTAAATATTAAATATTCCCTAATTGTATGCAAAATGAATGAATGATTGTGTGGTTTTATGAGGCCCTATCAATTTCAAACAAGAGCCAAAATATCCTAACATGTGTGATGTTAGAAGCTAGCTGATATAATTATGAATAATATTGGGATTTGTTTTTTGCACCAAGAAGGTTCCAGTCTAGTGACTAATGCCCTATACAGACAGCACAAAAGACAGTGACAATTTAATGAAGAATGTATATAGGATAAAAAATCAGAGTGGGGAAATGCTACAATAACCATCAGAGTAAAGCTCTATTATATTACAAATTAGAGCAGGTAGTTTTACAGTTTTCAAAGTAAGAAAAATAATCCATTAAGGAGCATATTTGTTTATAGAGGTGTGATTCATACCAGTGTACAAAAAATAGAAAAATAAGGAAGCAATTCAGATGATCCCAACTTTGTTAGTTTTCTAGCAAATCCTCAGGATGTGCATATAGATTCCAGTAACAGTCTGAAGAGTTAACAGAATGTGACACTAAAGGCAAAAAATGAAGAGTGAAAAATCTATTTCCTCTTTTCTAAAGATTTATCTTAGAAAATTTGAAGTATTCATTGTGTGGAATGTGTGATTATTGAGGTTATTAATGCTGATGCTACTGAAAAGAATGGTCTTTGAAACAGCCCATGGCTTTAAAGAATCCACCTGTCCTTTCTTCAATTTTTTGAATTTCTAAAAAGGAAAAACTTCTAGAAAACTAGCAGTTCTGAACATCCTCCACCAGTTGTGTCTCCAATTTAGTCATAGCTCTTGGTATTTTTTCTTTTATTATATGCTATTTATCATATCCTCACAGCCCGGAACCTGGACTTGGAGTGAAACTTAGACACAGATCCAGTGTTGGAGCAAACACTTAGAATGAAAGACTTCAGAACTGAGAGCAAGGCTGAGGCCTGGGTCAGATCACTAATGGGTTGCAGTTTTACTTCCGGAACAATGTTTCTACTATTTATTTAATTAGAATTTCTATAAAATAAATATGACTCTTTCTTTTCATTTAAATGAATGTATCATGTTTTACTCTTAACATATCTTAAAAGAATTAATTGAGCTTCCATTGCATGTCATTATATTTATTATTAACCTGCAACTTTTAGGTTTTCTGCCATCACCTACAAAGTTCAGTTAAATAATCACCATTTAATGAGAGGAATAAGGACTACTCATATAGATCTTTAAAACTTACTTGAAATTCTGTCTTTTACGATTACCTAAAATTCTTTGAACTTTTCTTCCTCTAACTGTGTTTTGAAAATACCTGTGTAATACCTAGAAGGTGTTTACTGTTTTTGAAAGTGGATTGAACTTAATTCAGTTAAATAATGAGCCAAGTCCATCAAAAGCTGTTCACAAATAGATAGAAGTAGTTATTCATTGGAAAGAACAAAAAAGTGTTTTTGTGAGTGGATTGGTATACAAATAGCTTAAATGTAAACAATAAAAAGTCCATTCCCTCGAACATACCCATTGTCCCTGCTGCTCCATCTTGCCTCATGATGCTGTCCTTCATCTTGGGCCTGCTGCCTTTAGAAAATGCACCGTTATCCCAATAACTTCCAAGAATCTGAAGCTTGGCTCCTCCTTCTCTCTTTTCACCCCAGCCCTCCTCCCAGTTAAATTCCTGAGCTTTGCTGATCAACCATCTAAATATCCTTTTAATCCATCCATTTGTTCAGTTCATCTGCTTTTTATTGCTAATTCTCTATGTGAAGCCACCTCATCCTTTTCTTGGAATATCTCCTATAGTTGCCTCGCTAGTCTCCCAGCTATTCCAGTCTTGCATCTGCCCAAATCACCCTCCATTCTGTATCCAGTGCTGTTTTTTAAATAACAGATTTCATCTGGTTCCTCAGCTTCAAACTCCACAATGACTTCCAAATACCTTCAGCATAAAACCATATATGATATGCCTTATTTTATGTTTGTAGCCTCATTTTTCCCTTCTCATTGCCTATTTCATTGTATATGACAGTTACACCTCAAGTCCCTTGAAGTCAAGATCATTGTCTTATTCAATGTTGCATTCCCAGAACCTAACACAATATTTGCTATTTAGGAGGTTTTCAAGATAATTGTTATTGTACATTTTTGTTTGATGAGTTTAAGATAGATAAATTAAGAAAATACATATGCGGCATACTGAGTCTATGTATTTTTCTCTTCTTCCATTTCAGACTTTAAATAAGTTTAGGCTACTATAAGAATTCCTTGAAAACGGTTATCCAGATCCTCTGGAGATTGAAATGCTGGTAATGGAAGCATCTGGTCAGTTGTCAGTTCTAATTTTGTTCAACTCGAACTGGCAGGTAGAAATACTTGCTAATAAAGGCTGACTATATACTTTCCCTCTTGATACCAAAAAGTGGCAATTGACTCTTCATTTACGTAATTAATATTCCAAAAATGATTTCAGTGGATGAGAACTAATTTAGTCCTCTGTTTTATTCCACTTTATTTTACCCTTTTATTTTGTTTGTTTCCTTGAGCTGCTATAAGAAATTGCCACAAACTGGGTGACTTAAAACAACAGATACTTATTCTCTCGTGGTTCTGGAGGGTGAAAATCTAAAATGAAGACACTGACAGCATTGGTTCCTTCCGAGGGCTCTGAGGAAAAATCTGATCCACGCCTCTTCCCTAGTTTCTGGCAGCCAGTGGTCTCTGGTGTTCGTGCCTGGGTCAGCCTAACTTCAACCTCTGCCTCCATCTACACATGGCATTCTCCTTTGGTGCACGTCTTTCTCCAAGTTTCCCTCTTCTTATAAGAACACCAGTTATATTCGATTTAGAATCTGTCCTAATCCAGTATGAATTCACCTTAACTTGATTACATTTGAAAACACTCTATTTTCAAATAAAGTCACATTCATAGGTTCCAGGTAGATAGGAATTTGGGGGCTGGCGGCACATTCACTTCTACATTTTTTTTGATGAGTAAAAAGAATTAAATATTAAAAAATTAAGTTTTTTTTAAATCTGGCATGAGAATATTTTTTTCAATGAATCCTCCTTGTTAAACTATTTTAATAAAAAATAACATGATCCAAAATTATAATCCACGTTTATTACCTACTTAAATATAGGATTTTGAATCACTGACTGGCAGAAATAGTCTTTCAAGTTAGACTTTACAATGATTAAGTATAATTTAGTATTTTTTCTTCTGATATATGGTCATCCTATATCAGCAATAGGCAATTTTCTACACATGCCTTTTCTTAACAGTAGTGGTAAATACTAATAAAATATGCCTTATCAAATTGAAATATATTATTTTGTATTCATGGAAGTCAAACAATTTATGAATAAGGACTTTATCTGGCAACTCAATCCAACCATTTTTATTTCTTCATCTAGTAGAGGAAATGGAAGGATTGAGTTATAAGAGAAGATGATAATTATTTTTTTTATCAAACTCTAAGTTCATCATGGTTATTAGAAGCTATGATACGCTCCTATGATAAAGCACTTAAAACTTCAAGGACATTTAAATTGAGATACCAATTTGCATCTTTTTTGAAGGCAAAAATTAAACAAAGCACAATCCTAGAATAGTTCCCAATGAAGAACAAAAGTATTGTCAATGGATTGAAACATTTGACAAATACTTATTTAGTGCTGACTGCGTTAGGCACAGTTCTACGTGCAGGAGATACTGCAGCAGTGAACAGAAGGGATAAAAGTCATTTTCTCATGGGGCTTATATTGCCCCGGTCATGCTAGATATTCTCCATTTGTTCCTCTGGTTATATTTTCCACTAATTTACTGAGCTTTGAACTCTGGCCACTGACCTCTAAGTACTGCTTCAACCCCTGTCCTCTGGCTTCTTGTTGGTTTGACCAATGAAAGACAAAGAGGAGATCAGAAGTTGGAGAGAATGCACTTAGTGTTATTTTTCAGGATCCTTCCCTGCTAAGGCAGAGCTTGGGAGTGGCTAATTTCCTCCACTTAAGGCCACAAGGTTTACAGATCTCATAGGTTCAAGCTTGTGCTCTTTACCCTTGCTCCTTCAGGCAATGGAAATAGCTTTAGTCCCTCTAACTTTCTTATAACTTGTGAAATTCTTGAAAGCTGCTCACGTATTTAAAAATAGTCATTTTGTTAAACTCTCTTTATCCCCTTTGAATGTATCATCCATTTCCTGAAGGATCCTAAATAATGCATGGAGTTAGAAAGGAAATACAAATACATGAGGTATTTGAAAAAGACATTTTAGCAGTTGCTGTCAGCAACATATCCACATCTCCTTGGCTTTCACCATTCTTGGGTCTGCTTCCTATCTACAACCCTTCGACTGAGTGTTCCCTTTGGCTGCTAAAGTCTGCTAGACTCAAAGACAGGGTAGATGGTACATACTAGGAATTCATGCATTCCTTCCACCCCCTTTCTGAAAGCAGCCTTCAATTAATCACTGACAGGATGGTTTTGACCAAATTCCCAGCTTCCTGGAACCTTGGTTGGAATTACTTTGAGTCATAATTCACGTTGTCCTTCAGAGTTCCCTAGTTGGATAGTTGCCCACAGTGGTAAACTGCTTGATAACACACCCTTTATGGGCTTGCTTTCTTTCCATCCCATACTTTTCCACTCCAGTGCTGGTAATTCCTAAAATGACCTCGACAAACAAACACACCTCCACACATACACACAAACACTGCATTAACTCACATCTTTGTTCAATGGTAAGCTCTAGAAGGTTCTGAGGAGAGCAGAGCTGTGTTCTTATTTTAGGCTTTTATGGGCCCAAGGGGAAATAGTGTTGAGAGAGATGTGAAGGTTGTGACAGCAGAAGCAATGAGAAGCACTAGCGAGGCTAGTCTACTGCAATAGTAGACAATTGCACTAACTGAGGAGAAAGATGATGAGGGCTTGCATCTTTGCAATAATGCAATGATGAGATGTTTTTAGATCTCGTGATCAACACTTATTGAAATGTGTATCAGTTTCCATATTAAAATTTACCAAAATGGATACTATTCTAATCCTCATTTTAGAGGTAAGGAAAGAGATTAGGAAAAGAAAGTAGAATATGCAAATTCTCAGACATGGAGCCCAAGTCCGCTCAGAGTCTACCCTCTCCACTATATGACTTCTTTCCATTAGAGAGGTTGCCATACATTAAATTGAATAAAGCAGTAAAGGTAGAAAACAGCCCAGAGTAAACTCACAGTGGGAAAGATACATAGGGAAGTAGAACACTTCAAGAAGTTTGGCAGCAGAAAAAGAAAGAGAGAGAGAGAGAGAGAAACTAATAGGCATAATGTAGGCTTTTTGTTTCATTTTGTTTTTTTCTTTTCCTCTTTAACCTGGGAGAAATTTATTCTTGTTTACATGATTAGCAAGAGAAAGTATTGCAGAAAACATTCAATGTCACATGCATGAAAGGGAATAATTGATCAAGGAAGGCTTGGTAACAAAAAGAAGTTAAAATATATGTAAGAAATTTATTTTAAATCACAAATAACTTATTAATATCTACAAATACATGCTCATTATAAAATATTCAAAGAAGAGAAATGGATAGAGGAAAAAGTCTATGTTCACATTCACCCTGTCTGCTATAGCTCTGTCAGTGTTACCTTTAAAGTAACCATACTGTAGAGTGTAGCCCTCCAAATATTTGGATGTATGCATGTGCTCACAGTTTTGCATAAAATGAGTCACAACAATGTGTTTTTGTGATTTTTTTACATAATCTATCCTTGACAATTTTCTATGTCAGTACACATGAATCTATTTATGTTCTTCTTAATAATTCGATTATAACATCTGCTGCATAATGATGCTAGTTTAATGATCAGCCACATTTTAAATTTATTTATAATAAGCTTTTAATCTTAAAATACTTTTAGATTTACTGAAAAATTGTGAAGATAACACAGAGACACCCATACACCCCACACCAAATTTCTCCTATTAATATTTTTCATTAGTATGGTATATTTGGCACAATGAATGAATCAGTATTGATATATGAGTAACTAAAGCCCTTGCTTTATTCAGATTTCTTTAGTTTTTCCTAAATATTCTCTTTCTGTTCCAGGATCCCATCAAGGATAATATATTACATTTTGTTGTCATGCCTCCTTAGGCTCCTCTTGGCTGTGACAGTTTTGCAGAAATTCATGTTTTTGATGACCTTGATACTTCTGAGGGATACTTGTTAGGTATGTTATAGAATTCTCCTCAATTGGGATTTGCTTGATGTTTCTTTCCTGGTCAAGACTGAGGGTATGTGTTTGGAAGAAGACCATAGAGGAAAAGTGTCATTTTCATCACACCGTATCAATGATATACTATCTACAAAGCTTATCATTGTTGATGTCAACCTTGATCACTTGGTGGAAGTAGAGTTTGTCAAGTTTCCCCACTGTAAAGTTACTCGTTTTGGGTTTTTTTTTGTAATTTTCATACTGTAATCTCTGGAAAGATCACTATGTCACTATGCACAGCCCATACTTAAATAGCAGGTAGTTATGCTCCCCCCATTGAGGGCAGTGTATCTACGGAAAGTATTTGGACTTCTACACAGTATATTTATCGATTACTTCCCATTTATTTATTTATGTAAGCATCAATAATGTCAATATAGATTCATAGATATTATACTTTATAATTTGACTTATTAATATAATCCAAGACTTCTGTATTTTTTCTGTGGCTCAAATTGCTACAGCTTTTTTGGGGAGCTCTTTCAGTTGGTTTCTTTGTTCCTTTGATATATCCCCATCATTAAATGTTTTGTGTTTTGTTCGTTTGTTTGTTTAGTTTTGTTTTGCTTTAGCGCTTGCTTACTTTATGGCATAAGATGCTCCAGTTTCATCTTCTATGTTTTCTGTTCCAGTCCCAGAATCGGGCATTTCTCCATTTCTTTTGTTGGAGAATAATATTAAAAATCAAGAGATGGGCACTGTGATTGTTTATTGCTACTGACGTGCCATTGCTTCCAGGCTCTGTGAGCTGGCAAGGTGAGGAAACATACATGTGGACACTAACCTGTGCTTCTACACAGATCCACAACTATTTCTATGGGTATCCACTTGTATCTATATTAAGCTAAACATGAGTTCATGCTGATGTCTTCAAGTCTAATCCATTACTGCACGGGTCATTCTAACCTCCTTCCCTTGATTATCTTAACCTGCCACTCCAACAGTGAGAAACCTGGCTTCTGCAATCTGCTATCCATTTACCTCATGTTCAACTCCACTATTGTGGCTTCAGAATTGTTAACCTGTATCCCTGTGGGAAAAAACTCGATCAACCTGGGTACACTGCTTATGTACAGTGTACATAAGCCGTTCATTTCCAAAGTCACTTCAGTCAGCCCTTCCTCCCACCTTCCTACCCCCTTCAAAGAGGTTGTAATATTTTTGTCCAATTCTGTGTTTCATCCTGGGATTCTGTTAACCTCTGTATAATTGTGTTTTTTAAAATTTGCATATACTGTGTTCTATATGCAATTGGTTCAATTGGTGTAATTGGTTTTGATAAATGCATAGTATTATGTATCAAAAATTACAGCATCGTAAAGAACATTTTCTCCACCCTAAGTGATGCCCTGGGCTTTACCTATTCAAAGCCTCTCTCACACCTGGACACTGCTGATCTATTTACCATTTCTATAATTTTGCCTTTTCCAGAATGTCATATAAACTTGTTTATTTCAGGCTGGTTTATTTCACTTATAATATGTATTCCAGATTCAACCATGGGCTTACATGGCTTAATAACTCATTCCTTTTTATTGTTAAATAATATCCCACTGCATGGAAATACCATGGTTTGTTTATTTGCCTAATGAAGAATGTCTTAATTGAATCCAAATTTGGCAATTATGAATAAAGCTGCTACTAACATTTACCTGTGGGCTTTTGTGTGGTTATGCATTTTCAAATAATCCAGTAAATATCCAGAAGCATTATTGCTGGGTCAAATGATAATACTATATGTAGCTTTGTAAAAAACTGCCAAACTGTCTTCCAAAGTGACTGTATCATTTTACATTCCCACCAGCAGTGAATGAGAGTTCTTGTTGTTCCACATCCTCCTCAGCAATTGGTATTTTTAGTTTTTTTGATATTAACCACTTTAACAGGTATGTATCTAACTACTGTTTTAATTTACAATTCCCTCATGACAAATGATTAGAGTGTCACTTGATGTGCTTATCTGTCATCTGTATCATTTTGGGTGACATCATTTTGGGTGAGGTGTCTGTTCAGCTCTTTTGCCCACTTTTAAATTAGTTCATTTGGCTTCTTAGTGTTGAGTTTTAAGAATTCTTTGTACAGCCTGGATACCAGTTGTTTATCAGATTTGTGCATGAAAATATTTTCTTCCTGTCTGTGGCTTCTTTTTTCATTCTCTTAACTGTGTCTTTTGCAAAGCTGATATTTTTAGTTTTAATAAACTCCAACTTATCAATTTTTTCTTGCATGGATTTGTACTTTTGGTGTTATGTCTAAAAGCATAACCAAGCCCAAGTTCACATAGATCTTCCTCATGTATTTTATTCTAAAATGTTTGTAGTTTTGAATTTTACATTTAGATCTGTGACCTATTCTGAGTTAATTATTGTGACATGCATAAGGTTTGTTTCTAGGTTTCTCTTTTTTTGCATACAGATAGATGTCTAATTGCTTCTGCATCATTTGTTGAAAAGCTAATGCTTTCTCTACTGAATTGCTTGTTCAGCGTTTGCAAACATAGTTGACTATATTTGTGAGTATTTCTATTTCTAGGCTCTCTATTCTCTTCTGTTAATCTATATATCTATTTCTTTAACCAATATCCTGCTGTATAATTGTAGCTTTATGCTAAATCTTGAAACTAGGTAGCATGAGTTCTCAAATATTTTTCTTCTTCAGTATTGTCTTGGCTATTTCAGGTATTTTTCTTTTCCACATAAACTTTAGAGTCAATTTGTTAATATCTACATTTTTTATTTTATTGAGATTTTTTTTATTGGGATTATTTTGCATCTATAGATCAGTAGACATTTTAACAATATTGAGTCTTTCAAACCATAGACATGGGATATTTCTACATTTGTTTAGATTTCCTTTTTGGTTTTTCATCAGTGTTTAGTAACTTAACATATACAGACCCAGTGTATGTTTTGTTAGACTTATTTCTAAGCATTTCATTTTTTTGGTGCTAATGTAAAAGCTTTTTGGTGCTATTATATATTTTTAATTTTGAATTCAAAATGCTTATTTATGGTATATAGGAAAGCAATAGATTTTATATATTAACACTTGTATCCTGTTGACCTTGTTATACTTGCATACTTGCTTATTAGATCCAGGAGTGGGTTTTTTTTTTTTTTTTTTTTTTTTGGCATTTTTTCAAAATTTTCTCCATAGCCAACGATGTCAACTACAAATAAAAGTATTTTAATTTCTTCCTTTCCAATCTGTAAGCATTTTAGTTCTTTTTCTTGTTACACTAGTTATTTCTTCCAGTAAAATATTGAATAGGAGTTGTAAGAGGGGGTATCCTTGTCTTGTTCCTAACCACAGCAAACACATGTCCAGTTCCTCACCAGTAAGTATGATCCAGGTTTTTTGTAGATGTTCTTTATCAAATCAGTTACTTTTTAAAGTGATATAACCCATAAACAGCTACGAATTCAGATGATGGATACTATTTATAGATATTAATTTCAGAGACCTAGAATGATTCCTGTTTCCCTTTACCTCAATTTAGAAGTTCTGGCTTTAGTAAATACAGATACTGATTTACTTATATATGGAGATATTGGCAAAAACAAAACAACCAAGGAACCTGAGGTTGTAAAAACAAAAATAAAACTGGCAACAAGGTAATAGCATTAACTTTGCAAATGAAAAGTATTTGGGAAAAGTAAAGGAGGCTGAGATGAAATAATCTCTAGATAGTCAATGAGTGTTGATGGGAAGAGGTTGGAATTACTCTAATTTGCTGTAACCATAGTGGAGCTAGGGGACTTGATAATAGTAAATCATAAAATTAGAAATACTTTCACTATTGAAAAATATACATACAAAAATATCTCTAAATATGCATATTACCCTCAGTAAAGCAAGTATGTCATCAAAACTCTCTGGGAAACAATCTTGAAAAGTTTCTGAAAATTAAGGGAAAGTAAGGGAAAATTCATTATATACCACCTATTATTACTCATACAAGAGGAATGTTGTCTTTATTTTTTTTAATCCATTAATTTGCAAAATCTTTATAAGGACTTTCATAAATCCACACTAATTTTAGTCCCTCAGGTTTATTTTTCCCAGGTCTTCAACTATTCAAACATGAATTCTACTACTTTGTATTTTCAAGAATATCTGGCCAGTTTTTATGTCCTGAGTTTCCATCATAGAACCTAATGTTAATTCACAATTGATGTTTTGATATGAGATATTCATAATACAATTACTAAAATATTAAATTTGAACTAAAATTGGTAGCTTGTCTAAGACATTTGGAAGCATCTTTGTATTAAGTGACATTTCCGTTTGCAGGGCATCTGCTCCAGAAATCACTGGGAAGATGGGCATATCTGAGAGTGGAATCCTATAGTGGGTAAAGGGAATTTCTTAATAAAATTATAAGATGCCAAATGGAAAATCAATCTGTTTGCTGTTTTATTTGTTATCCTGAAAGCCCGCAGTATTGACCTTCAAAATGCTGCAGGCTTTGGAAAATTCCAAACCCTGAATGATCAGCATGGCTATCTAACATATAAACAATAAGACCACTCAAGAATTGGAGATATTTTACACTCACTAAAGATGAAAAGAATAGATGTAAATGAAATCTATAACAACAAGCTATATTGAAAATAAAATCTTACAGGTGAATTTATCAAGAGAAACAGCAACGAAAACCCCTCAAATCAACATTAAGTTCCCATACTTAGAGTTGTGCATGATTTTCTGAATAGTAAGACTGACTTATTAACTGTGAACATTTTGAGGCACAAAATGAGAAAATGGGATATGCCTAGCATTTTTTCAATTATTCAAAGTACTGTCATAGATTAAAGACAATGATCATAAACTAAACTCAAAGAGTTTCAGAATTCAAAGAAAGGAGATTTTAAAACAATACATTCAACTATTTACTGATGAAGAGAATAATGAATTCAATTATTTATTATGTAATTTTATTGACAAGGAGATAGATGTCAGTGAAGCCAAATGGGTTTTATAAACTTACAGTCAAGTAGTAGCTTGACCAGGAGGCTAATCTTAATTTCTGGATTCATATCAAGATTTGTTTGAATTTTTTCTCTACTAAAAAGTTTCTTTCAAAGACATTTGTTTAATCTCTAGTAATTCTACTTGGAACTGAGTTCATTTAGAAGAAAAGTAAATTATACTGATCATGGCATTGACATAAAAGATGAATGCCACATCAATGATAGTTTATACAGCATGCTTTGAAACTCAACGCCAATTTAAAAACACAACTTAATAAAGAATTGAAATTACCAAGGACTGTATTGGAGATACACAAATAGGGTTTTATGTTGAATAAATGCAAGTTAATGTGAATAATAAAAGCACCACTTACCATGATGGATATATTGGTAAGAATCAAATTATTGAAGATAGCTTATAGGGAAAGCCTTAAACTATCTGAATTTCCTATAAAACTCTACTGCAATTGAAGAAAAACTAGTGGAAGAATTTAAGTCATATGTGGATTAAATGTTTACATGTACCCTAATGTCAGCAACAAGATTATGGAAATAAATGTTTGTGGTTTTCAGTTATCTTATTAATTTTAAAATATGTCACAGTTTGCTGTGGGTTAGAAAGGAAATGGAGTGCATTCTCTGGATATTGTTGCAATATATCAACAGTATTCACCAAAAGCTTCAGTTGTAAAGACCACTATAACACAGGAAGACAGAAGGAAGCCCACTGCACATTAAAAGTTCTAGCTGGTGACTATACATACTTAACTCCTCGTGACTGGTGAATAACCACCCTCCATGGGAAGGGGAAGGTGGTCCTACTGGAAGCTCTCATGTACAGGTGTTAGAGGAAAGTTGTACTAAACAAGCGATTCAGAACCACTGAGTTAACTGAGTTGTCAAAAAACATGACACATGCCCCAGTTTGATCATCCCTTCATCCAACAATACTTGGTACCAAATAGCATGATTTTAACTGGTATTAATACTCTAATCTATATAAACTAGTTAGCAAAACAACAACTTGGGTTTTGTTCTATTAAGTATATTAAGGACTGAGTATAAATTTCTTAATGTCTGAAGTAAATCTGGAAACAACAACAAAAAATTCAGACATCGACATAGTTTTTAGTAAAATGAATTCTATTAGAATTTGAAGGGTTGGACAAATCAAAATAGGGTAAAAACATTACATTAACACTAATTAATTAATTAAAGAATATTTGATGGTAGAGGTGAATGGTGGCTATTCAGATATTTAAATCAGCACTAGGAGGAGGCTTTACTCTGGCTAGTCTATAGAAGCATATAATGTGCCTAATATTGAATGTCAGCAGTTAGACTTCATATATTTTTATAAAGGGATTAGTATAGTGCTATAAATATAAACTGAAGAATATATCTTAAAATAACTCCAAAAGAATAGATGCATTAAAAAGGGTGAACATGGTGTTATTTAACAAAACAAATAATGTATAGAAATTGGCTAATTTTGTTTGTAGCAACTCTGCATATCCTATTTAATAAGAAGTGTATAGTCTGGAGAAAAGATAAATAAATACGAAAACATTACAAAGCAAAGTAACTTCCTAGAGCAAAGCCAGTTTTGTATGGTCTTATTGAAAATTACAATAAAGTGAGGAGGTATATATATATATAATTGTATATGTATATATTTTAGATTACTATTATTTAGAAAAGTTGTCACAAAAATTTATGATATAAAATTACTTTATTTCCTAAGAGAGGCTATCATATTGTATTCAATCAATATAAGATTTACACATTTGGTTGCAATAAGATATAAATAACAATAATAATTTCCCCTTGGAACAAGACATAATTTTTCATGTTTTCTTTTCATCATATCTAAGCCTGGAAAAATGCCTGGCCCATTACAGACACATTCAGTAAATATTTGTTGAGTGAATGAAAAAATATACTCTATCATATACTTCATTTCAATTTCAATACAGTAAGAAGAGTTATTCTCTTACTGAGATTATTCTCAATCAAAGATACCATGTAGCCTATAGGGTGGAAATGTGTCTCCAAAATATGTAGTCTTTGATTCTATGATGGACTCAAAAACAATTTTTGTGTTAACTCCTGAACTTGGGAATTCTATTATTATACTCATATTTCAAATTAGAGTCCTCATCCTGGTGGAAGTTGCCTTGAGTTTTGGATATTTCATGAGATTTTCTTGGTACCTAGAGCTCAGAGCAAAATCAAGATTCCTTATCATATCCATAGCTGGTGGGAAAACATTTTCTAGGCCCTCTCAACAAAGGGTGCTGCATTTATTCCTGGTCCTATGCAACCAGCTTAAGATTCAGTTTTCTGCTTCGAAACACATAAAAAAAAAAAAAAAATCATTGTCTGGCCCTGTTAAAGAAGGATTAAAATCCAAGCATCTTGATTACCTCAATGGAGACAGAAATGCGCTTGATAAAATTCAACAATGTTTATTAGTTACAAAGATCTCAGCAAATCAGAAAGACAAGGAACTCTCTCAACTTGACAAAACCTACAGAGAATATGATACTAAATTATGAAAGACTGATGAATACTTTTCCCCTAACGTTAAGAACAAGATAAGGATGTCTATTTTCACTATTTCTATTCAATGTTATACTGAGGTCTTAGGGAAAATAATAAGGGAAGAAAGAGGGATAGAGGCGTGCAGATTGGGAAGACAAAACTGCCTTTATTCATAGATGCAATGATTATCTATTTAGAAAATCTCAAAGAGCCTACAAAAAAGCTAAAATAATTCAAACATGAAATTTCCAAGAGCATAGGATGCAAGATCAATACACATACACACACACACACACACAAAAAATACACACATACACATGTAGATATGAGCTAAAAATAATTGAAAATAAAAACCACCATTTACGATATGTCAAAAACACAAAACTATTAAGAATAGATCTAACAAAATATATTCAATACTTGTATACTGGAAATTAAAAATCATGGGTGAGAAAAATGAACATAAACAAATATAAAGCAATGGAGCTATGTTTACAGACTGAAAGACTAAATATTGTTAAAATGTCAATTTTCCCCAAATTGATTTTAAAAATTCATTGTAATCCACATCAAAATCCCAGCATACATTTTTTTTGTAGAAATTGACAGGTCTAATTCTAAAACTTACATGGAATGCAAAACCTTAAGAATAACAAAAACAATTAAAAAAAACAAATGTGGAGGATTCATGCATAAAATAAAAGTCTTACAAATGTTAATAGACTTTACTTAAGTTTTGGAGACCCAAAAAAATTTGCATACCTGCCCACTGTAGCATGGTAAACACCTAAAGCTGTGTGTTAGTCATCTTCCTTAAAAACATAAAATCCCCTGGCCTGTTCTGGATTCTAGCTTCAGTTTGCTATCCTGTGGTGCAGACCACATCTCTACTTCTCTCTCTTATTTAATGTTTACTTCTTTTCTCTCTTTTCTGCCTCTTTTGTTTCAGGAACAACAACATTTGTCCTGCTGCTCTACACAGAATATAAGCTCCCCTCAGCTAAACTATCTGTCCACACATTCAACTCTAGACATACTTTGCAAACTCAAGGGCTGAGCTAAAACTTAAATGTGGTCCATTTGTGATAGCCTCATCCAATTAAATTAATAGGTAGAGATGGTGTCCTCTTTAATCTCTACCTAGTTCAGGGAGCAAAGGGGACTGCTACCTTCAAGGAGCTCACAGTCTAACAATGTACAGGCCTGTTGAGCTACCACGGACTACCATGAAATGGAAGAAGAATCATGGGAACACTGAGCAGGGTAGGATTAATTCAATCTTGAGGCTTAATGAGAGGCTGCCAACAGGAGGCTATAGTTGAGGTTGAGTCACAGGGGAGCATGGTTTTCTACAAAAGGATAGAAACCTTCTCAATTTGGGGAGGGGAAAGTATCCTGGAAGACATCTACTATACAGCTGATCAAGAAATCATTCAGTGAAACTTCACTAGTTTTATTGACTTCAACGGTATGAGCCTAATCGAGGTAGTCACCACCATTCACAAGTGCACATTACTGTTTAGGTAGACCAAAACCACACACACACACACAAAAGCAGAAATAATACAATTATCACTATATACTTTATTATGCAATTCTTAGCTTTCATTTTGGAAATATTATTTTCTCTGTCATCACCAGCTGTGAAAGTAAGACTATGTGCATAGTTTAAACGTGTTTTGAGGAGCTAAGAATCTGGATCCTTTGAGGAATCTGATAACAAAGGTAATGAAGAAATTCTGGGTCTGAAAATAATGTAGGTTGTCTATTTGATCTGGAGTCATGGCAGTGAAAGGAAAAAAGGAAGAGGGCAAATTAACATAGGACACATGCCAACCACTCCTTTCTGCCCAAACTGCTAACATCTTCCAATAAATAAACTGCATTTTAGTTCATAATATTGATGGAAAAGGATGCTCTTTTTTTTTTTTCCTTTGGATAAATACCCAGTAGTGGGATTGCTGGATCAAATAATAGTTCTACTTTTTGTTCTTTGAGGTATCTCCATATTTCTTTCCATAGAGGTTGAACTAGTTTGCAGTCCCACCAACAGTTTACGAGTGTTCCTATCTCTCCACAAAAAGACATTCTATAAAAAACACATCTGCACTTGAATGTTTATAGCAGCACAATTCACAATTGCAAAGATGTGGAATCAACCCCAGTGCCCATCAATACATGAGTGGATTAATAAAATGTGGTATATGTATACCATGGAGTACTACTCAGCCATAAAAAGCAATGGTGAACTAGCACCTCTTGTATTACTCTGTTTGGACCTGGAGCCCATTCTTCTAAGTGAAGTATCACAAGGATGGAAAAACAAGCAGCACACATACTTACCATTAAATTGGCACTAACTGATCAACAGTTATGTGCACATGTGGAAGTAACATTCATAGGGTGTTGGGCAGGTGAACGGGGAGGGGGGGATGAGTAAATTCATACCTAATGGGTGCAGTGCACATTTTCTGGGGTGTGGGCACACTTGTAGCTCTGACTCAGGTGGTGCAAAGGCAATATGTGTAACAACGTGTTTGTACCCCTGTATATTCTGTAATAAAAACAAAAGAAAAAGAAAAGGATGTTCTTGAACTGGGAACCCCAGACCCAAAATATCTGAGGATAGAAAAAAAAGTAACTATAAAAAACTATAACAAAAAAGGTATTGTAGAAAAATACAGAAAATGAATGAAAACATTTCAGCTGAAGAAATTCTTTCCCCCAAACCTCCTCTTCTTCCTTTTAGTGGAAACAGGTATTAGAAACCATCTGGGTGCTAGGTTTGCTTATGGCTACTGGGGTATTAGTGCTTCCTTTTGTAGATGAAGTTAGGGAGGAAATTATCTATCTATTTATCTACCTGTCTCATTCTCAGACTCCAATCTGTTCCTTTATGTAGTATTTGATCTTAAGTCTCTATTTCTGCCAGAGAGAGAGAGAGTGCATGAATTCCTCAGGATTGTGTATAAAGTAATTTCTGAAAGTAGCGAGTAGGAAATAAATTTTGTTGATTTGTATCTATAAGGATATTTTTCAGACACTCATATTCAACTGAGCTTCGATGTGGTGGTGAGAAAAGACTTTTCAATTCATCTGCACCCATATGCTTTTCAATGTCTCCTGCATTTTACTGAGTTCTAGAGCATCCCTACCCAGTACCCAGCATCCCTACCCAGCATCCCTACCCAGTCTGGTTTCTATTCACTAAGCTTTGAAAGTAAAAATTATAAGGTAGGATTGAAGAGATACTGTTTGAGTAACAGTTTTTAAAATGCCCAGACCACCCCAGAGAAAAATGAACAGTGCATAGATTATGTTATGGCCACAGATCACTGTGACAAATGAGACGCCATGAACAAAGCTTGCATAGCGCGCTGTTCTGAGAGTAATGCCTTTGCCATTTCACAACAGTCAGGTACTCACAGGACTTACATCAGGAAGGATTTCACAAGGTCTATGATACAGTCATTTGTTAAACCACTTTAGATAGTCATTTGACATTTTCGTTTTATTTTTAGCAAGCACAGAACAGGTGGGAAACATAGCTTAGTTGGAATGGAACACGAGAAGACTTGATACTTTTTTTTGAAGCTCTTCACAATATAATCTATTCTTTAATGAATAGCATTATGAGAGAAAATAAGATTATAATGGAATATAAAGTGATCTAATGTTCATCATTGAATTTAAGGATGATAAGTTATGATGAGATTATTTCTAGCATCCTGTGGAGATAATGTTAGATACATTTCTTGATCCTATGACTGGTATTATTCTATCATAATTTCTGAGCCCATCACCAAAAATGTTTTACTGAACCTATTAAAGTGTATTATGTAAAAGATAGTGAGTTATGGTGCAAGATGCTATGCCACATGTAACCTAATATTGTGGCTACCTCTCCATCCATTTACAAATAGAATTTATGTGGTGTAAACAGTTTGAGAAATACTATGATTATGATAAAAGGATTTTATAAAAATATCTATTGTATCTAATAAAAGACTAACAACTATGTCAAAAGAGAAAGTTTGCATTTCACAAGACTTTTGTGTCTAGAAATTGCTGAGATGTAAACTTTTTTTCCATAAATGCATTTGCTATTGACTACTTTTCTACCTGAATTGACAAATAGTCATCTCCATGCCCTTTGCTCTAGATACAGACTAGAATGGGTAGTGGTAGTCCCTAAGAAACAAGCAGCTTGCAAGTATTATTGAATTCTCCTTTATAAAAGCTTTAACCTTTAGGAGAAAGTAATTCACAGGCAGATATAAAGTACATGAGGACACAATGAAGAAGAAGCTTTCTTAGATATTAGACAGAGACTAAGGAGCTCCAAGTAAAGACAAGTGGAAGAGAAAGCAGGCAGCTGACTTGTTGACCCAGGGAAGAGCCCTAAAGATGGGTGTGAATGGTAAGAATTGCTGCCAGGTGGGTGGCTAATCCTGAGTAGAATCATCTCACACTCTGGAACCAGGTGATCACTCACTCCACCACTTATGTATGGTAAGGATCTGGAATTCTTTCCAGTCATCTCATGTTGATCAATGGAAGGTTTCCATTGCTTTGCCCTTGCCTCACTTACTCCATGTGGACTTGTCTCTTAGCAATGTTCAGTTCAGTAGCATGTCCAAGAAAAGAGTAGACTTAGGATGCTCACTGGCCTAAGGAGAGCTCGATCTACAAAATTTAGAAAAATTTCAGCAATTATTCCTTCACATATTATTTTCTAAAACGTTTTCTCTCTCCTATCTATGGAGAATCCAGTTACTCATATACTAGATCACTTGAAGTTGTCCTATGAATGCTCTGTTCATTTTTTTGTCTTTTTTTATTTCCAATAGTTTCTATTATTATG
>CM052445.1:49296885-49389184 GCA_028533085.1 Varecia variegata | reverse complement strand
AAAAATGCTTACAATTATATATTCTTTTACTATTTTCTTATCTTGCCAATTCTTTCTGTTCAATTTTCTGCCTTGGTATCATTACCTAATCCATTATATCAATGTATTTTCAGGTTACAAATGTTCATATATTCAAGGTGATGTAAAACAGTGCACTGCCTATAATTACTCATTAAGTTAGCCGCGATGGTAATACTTATTGTTAGTATTTTATTTTCAAAGCAATCTTTCTCATTCTGTACTAGTCATATATATTCTGTTTTCTACTATATTTCTACTCAATCCCTGCCCTTTTCATCTTCCTTTCTTCAAATGTCAAATAAACATGGAATCATTCCTGAAGGTACTCCACTAGAATAGTTGACATCTCTTGTTCCTATCGCTCTCAAACTGCACCTTTTTATTGTTGTTTCTCTTCAAAGCTTCCTTTAGGACCTGTCATCAAGTATTTGAAGATAATCAGAATCAATCAAATTACAGAAAAATCACTAACCCCTGCATTATGTTGTCAATATTTGTCAAGAATGCAGTCCTATTGATTTTTTTGTACTCATGACTTGTGTGTTTTCTAGTTCTACATTTATCTCTCCAAGCACCTGTCACAGGTGGCATTTATCTAATGGCTCAGAAACAACTTGAAGTTGGGAAAGAAGAATGGAATCATTGCTGACTCTTCAAAGGTGTTTATGCTTTATTATTTAAGATACTTTACTATTTAGTATTTCCATTATCTTTGTGATCATCATGATTATGTATGTTTCTATGTTTCTATACACTCTTTATATGCTATTTTAGGAGACATATATGCTTTCCTAGGCTTATTTGGCACAGTATAAGTTAAATCACTATTTTTTATAATGTACCAGGTAGATGTTTGGTAGACAAATAAAGGACTAGGGCAAGAGCTAAGAACAAATGACACGAGTCTCCCAACATTATAAACAGAGACAAGTAGTCACCAGCAGTTGGGACCAGATACTTCCTAGCTCTCTCACAAAGAGAAGGCCAAATTGCCTTACTTCCTCAATGACCCCCGACCACCACTCTTTCCTTCCCGTAGTCAAGTTAAAGAGAACTAGGCTAGCCTAATGAGAAAGACACATTCATTTCCACCAGAAATTGCCTTTGTTTAACAGGGAAGGATTTGAGTTACCATTTCTAAAACCAAGTGAGGTGAGCTCTAAAAGAATTTTGGTAAAAATTCAGGGTGTTCACAGAAGGAATCTTGGCATCTCATTCCTTGACTACTCTTTTTGTGCTGAAATACTAATAAACCTATTCTGGGGCCACTGTTGAAGACAAAGCTACATTTCAAAGCTGCTGAAATTGGAGAGGGTGTGTATGTGCACAAGGAGACATCCTGCCTCTGATGTATGAAGGGAGGTGGTTCAGAGAAACAGTGGGGAACAGCAAGGCTGGAAGAATTGGTGTAGCCTGACTGAAAGGAAGATGGGAAACAGCCCCCACCACTTCCTAATTCTTTGATCTCTTCTGGGGATATGGAGACATTCCCCAAAGTTCTCCTACTTCCATGAAAAGAGTATGGAAGTTAGAAAAGTGACCAAAGCTGTGAGTGTAGCCCAGTGTCAGCCAGGCCAAAGAGGTTCTCAACTTGGAGGAGGAGTTGGAATTTTGAATACTTGCAGAAGGCAGATGAGAGGCCCAGGTTCCCTTCTAAAGTGACTTCACTTATGAAGAGGGCCACAACCCATGCCCACAGCTGTAGATAGATAGAATCAGGTTGGATCACAGTGATGCTGGGGACACTGCCACCAAAGGAACACACTAAGATTCAGCTTTCTCGCCTGTCCTGGACATCTAAGAGCTGGAGCTGGGCCTGGAAGAAAGGATGTCTCAGAGCCAGAATCCCCAACCCTACTGACCCCTAAAGTAGCCTGGGTCATGGCTGTAGCCTGGGGCAAGGAAAGTACAAAACTTAAAGATTGCAGTTTAAAAGAAAAATTGGATTGATTCTCAACAACAGATAAAATGACTTGTTAAGTAGTTTCTTTTTGACTTCTAGGTGGTAAAGGAAATTTTGCTATCATCTCTCTCTCTCATTCTCTCTGTCTCTCTCTTTCTCCACTGATGCCTGCAGTTGGATGCCCTTTACTTAGCATTTACTTTTATGTTGGGTGGGTGAGAAGGATTTCAGGCTGGGGCCCAGAGGATACCACTTCAGGCTTAAAACAAACTCAAATGATTAAGGTATTTGACACAGCCAGTCTAGGTATTTCAGTCTATCACACCAACATCATAGTAGAGAGCATCAAAAATAAATAAATAATAAATAAATAAAATAAAATACTATCCAGGAAGAAAATATATGCTATTGACTAGAATTCATTTGTGGTTTCTGTCTATTTCAGAAAGCCTAATACTTTGGACAGGTGAAAAAGGGGGAATACATACTGATAGAAAAGTAGAGAAAGAAAGGAGAACAGATACGTTTTTATGTTCATTTTAGTATAAAATATATTTTAAAGCCAAATTATAGTACGTCGCTCCTAATTATTACTTTGCAACTGTTCCTTGAATTAAGTGTAATTTATTGAGGCTGTAAACAAGAAGGGAACCTCTTGTATAATTCAAAACCAATTAATATGTGTCATCATGGACTGCTCACAGAGGTTTTATTGATAATGCGTGTAGAAATACCATATTTTATTTTACGAGTTACAGTAAATATGTTGTAGTTTAGCAACACCAGATATTAGTGCATATTTTAGAAGTACTGATGTCCTTTAATACATGATAAGAATTGATATTGTGCCCATATGTGATTTTGCCTGACCACTGGTTACCCCAAGAACATAGTGGCTAAGGGATGAAACTTTATGATGGAAAGCTGTGTAAAGTACAACTAATAAACAAATCCAGGCTGTAGCATGGTTCTATAAACCATAGCTGCCATGCTGAGTGAATAATTATGCTATTGCAGAAACGATAAATAATGCCATGCTATCTTCATTGGGAAAATGAAGTATTTCTTGCCCCTCAAATTGCTAAAGGTGAAATCTGCTTTCTGGGCCCAATCTGTTAGAAGAGAAGTAATCTGACAAGATAATTCTTCTTAAAGGGTACATGTTCGGCTCTATGTCATAAAAATATTTAGTTTATAAATTTTACCTGCACTCTTTGTGATTTAGTGAGGAGGAAAATTAAGGCTTAATTGAGATTCAGAGAAAGATGTTTTAAAAAATTGGAATTTTTGAATAATATTATGATTGGGATTCTTAGCTTCATTCAATTAATGAAAGTCATTTTTAATTGCAACAGAAGATCAAATAATAGATTATTTGATTATAAAATATAAATACAAAATAATGAAAAGAGGTAGTGTACAAACTGTATATATGTGTATTTCACTGTATACTGAAGAATCTCTAAAGCTGCTAGCAAGTCTAAGTTTTCAACATCCCATTGATATTATATTATTTGGAACCAATGTCAAATATTATAAGAGAATTTTACTCCTATCTTCTTTCCATATGTGATTAGTAGAATTATATGTAACTCATCTAAGATGGGCCACCTCTAGTCCAACCCAGCATCAAATTATCATCCCTTTCAAAAGCATATCAGGCTCTAAAAAGAGGCTCAGAATGAAGGCAGACCTTTGCTAAAAATCTCTTGAGGAAGCAGCAACAAGGCAATTGGTAACATAGCACACAGTGCAACATGCTTACAATCTTCTTTAGACACCTCTTTCTCTCCCCAACATTCAACCCGCAAAGCCACTGCTCATATTTTCTTCCTCTCATATCACAAGAATGGAAGAATAGGCACCACATGTACTTGCCATCAAACTGGCACTGACTGATCAACACTAAGGTGCTCACACAGTAGCCATGTTCTTTGAGGGTAGCGGGGCTGGGGTGAGTAAATCACAACTAATGGACGTGGTGAGCATTGTAGGGGGGGAAGGGCACATCTCAAATCATGGTTTGGATGTGGCAAAGTCATAACATGTAACCAAAATGTTTGTACCCCCATAATTTCCTGAAATAAAAAAAAAACTTTCTATCACACTGGTTCCCTCTTGCTTTCTTATCTCTAGGCTGTGTCTGTTAGTCTCTGTACTCTTAAGATTCCATGCTGCAAACTCAAGAGCCTCCCACAGCACAAGTCTCTTGAAAAGTGAGATCCGTATCCTTCTTGGACTTCTCTGCTGGGATCCTGAGGAATGAGAGTCCCCATTCCATCCAGATATTTTCCATAAAATTCATAATATTTTCTTTATAGGAGACTACAGTTCTGAATCTGTGCTCCTTTTAATTTTTTCAGAATTATTACTATACAATCTGAGTATTACAATGATATTAAAAAACTATCATTATATAATTGTAAAGTATAATTTGAGATAAGTGATTTACTTCAATTGATAGAGTTTGTATGGTGATGATTAAAGCCAAATGTATTTTCACTGCAATAAGATGGAAAGATATCAGCAGGGACCTGGAACTCAAGAATTCTTCATCTGATTTCTATGGCTGGCACAGGCTCCTGAAAGAATTACACAGTAGGGACAGGAGGAAAAAATATATACTCCTTATCAGTGAGGCTTTGGCACACATGGCTACCTCACACTCACATTTTTAGTGACATCACCTGTGGATCGCAAGGATTCTTCTGCCCCTTGGACCAAGGGCTTAAATACTGTGTTCTATACCTGCACCTAATCTTGACTTCTGGATCTTAACCATCCCAATGATGAGAAAATGCAAGCAGTAATAACTTTAAGGAAAAGACTGCTAAGGGATGTAGTGTTCTCCTTTTTAAAGCTAAGAACACCTGAATTACATACACTAAGAGAATCCTGCCCAGTCCTGTAAGGTCTTGGTAAGTACAGTGTGGGGAAACTGGCAGAAGGCCCAGCATTAAGTTGTACCAGGACAAATTTACTTATTCTTTCCCACTGAACTCCACATTGACAGCCCAAATATTTGTCTTTGACCTACATCATCTCCATTCTCTTGGTGAATCTGAGATATTGAGTTCACATCATACGTGAAAATGTACAACGTATAGCTATTTCCTAAAAGTACTTCATCATAAAGTAGTCAAAAACAATTTCCCAATGGTGCTCTGCAACATTTTTTAAGTGACCAAAATAGTCACATAGCCCAACTGATATAAATTTAACAGCATTATGCATTCTTCTTCTGGACATAAAAATATATAATCTGAGTTAATGAAAATCAATTTAATGTGGGAATTCCTATCATTGAACATTTTAATGCCTTGTATTAATAAACTTGTATTCAAGATAATACCTTAGATTATATGCCAAAATTAATCTAAACTCTCAGTGGACAACATTATGTTGTCAAAATCACACAGACACAGAGCTTCAGAAATAGAAGCTTCATATCAGAAGGTTAATCATTTTCAGATATTAGACAATAGTAATAAAAAGCAAGCTCTGGATTAGATACAAATACAGGGATTTGAATGCTGGGGATTGTAAATCTAAATTTATATTAAATATAAGTACACCTTTTTGGAAGACAATTCTTTGTATATCCCTTGCATTTCTGTATGTCTTACAAGCAGGGACATTGACTTTCTTTTGTTTGGATTATCTCATCAAGAATCTTTACATAGTGAACAAGCTTGGAAAACAGAGGGTATTTCTCCAGAGAAAGTCCAAATAGGCTTAAAGCCTTGAGGATGATGGTAGTGTCTCCCTGCAGAGAAAAAGCAAGTGTACTTAATTTCTGTTATAAAAGATGTGGGTTCCCTAAACTCAGGTTTCTTTCCTGTAATCAAATCTATTGTGTGGGCATGTGTCATATGACTCGTATGAACTTGGGTTGAAGAACCAATGCAAAGAGTACTGAAACTCTGGTTACTGTTATTGCTGTCAGAGAATTGTCTCATCTTCTGCTGTCATCCATGAAGTTGTGGTTGGATAACTTGCAAGAAGCGTAAAATCTCAGAACCTTCACAGTTCTATATGTATGTAATGCTGAAAACTGTGTGAATGGACATGGCAGAAGTCAAAATTTGGAATAGTTTCCATTAATGGATTTCCCTAGACCCAAGGATCTTTTCCACTGGAGTTAAATTTGAATATAAACAATAAACTTTCTAAGGGAAATGACTGGAAAAAATTGCATTCCTGAAAAGTTTGCAATGTTCAGAAACAACTAATTCATTCAGTTTCTTTTTAATTAGAAAGCGTTTCTATATACTTAGTCATACAAAATTGCTAATGTGTCATTTTCAGCAAGAGTTTTGTTTCATATTTGAAAACATAGCCCCATCCTTACTACAGAAAAGCAACTCCAAGATTTTTCATAACGATCCACCAAAGTAACTTGCAGATAAAAGAGACTTTGATTTGAGAATTATTAAGAGATAACTAGCTTTCTTTCTCTTTTTTATGTAAGAATTACTTGTTGCCTAAAAGTCACTTTTGACTTTATAGCCCACTACATGAGAAAAAGTTGTGAAGTGTGTGCAGGTGTTTGGAAGTGGTGACTCTGTAGGGTGAGGGACTTCTGCAGCCCTCACAGCTGTTCAGCTATTCCTTCATTCACCTCTAGTTGACTTCCTGTGGCGTTCTTTGCAGCATATGTTCCAAATATTTTTAACTTTCCCAACTCTTCATCACTCTGAGCAGATGAGTCTTTCAACTATATCACTCTTTAACTATAATAACAACACTGAATCTTTCTATAATTTTGCTCTTTAAATATTTTTTCTGTGTCCACACATATAACTTTGCTCTTCTCTTAGAGGAAGAAATGTTCCTCCTAATTTCCATGCCTGAACCTTTCATTTCTTCCTGCTTCCCTCAGACCTCAATCCATAATTAGCCTTACAGGATACTGAAAAGTCACTCTTTATTTTCTCTCTTTTGTCACATTCTCATTGAGGGGTAAATCACTCCAAGGATTTTTGAAGTTATAAAACTGGTTCTTGCAGCATTAGCCCATCACCTACTTCCAGGTTAGAAAAGAATATAATTTATTACTAAATTTGATAAGACCATGATGAGAATTTCTTTAAAGAGAGTAGCTGGCATATTAATGCGGAATAGTACAAAATGTTAGAGAATAACATAGAGGGAGTAGGATGTTTCTCCCCCTCACTTTAATACACGGGTAATATTCAAGGTCCCAGTTGGGAACAGACAACATATCCAAAATGTTAATTAAGAACATTTTAACAGAGGAACAATTTACAAAGTTGTAGAGATAGTTAAGAGAAACCAAAAATGAAAGAGGAAGCATCTGGGGTGAGCAACAGAAAGGAACTATAACCATCTCTAACTAAGCCTGAAGAGGGAAACAGAAATAGTGGTTTTCAGACCCCAGAAGAACCGTAGCAACATAGCTGCAGGAGAGGCCTCCAGGAAGATCTGTGCCTTCAAGACAGGGACAGAGTCACTGTCATCCTGCCACCTGGCTGGGACAGGGTTAGGAGAATTCCTACCACAGCTTCTATTTTCCCCACATTTTCTTCTCCATGGGGCACAAAACCCAACCAGAAGCCAGAGGACTGGAGGCCAGGGCAAACAATCCCAGCGCTGAACAGAGAAGTCTGGGACTGGCTGGAGAATGGACATGGAGGGGCAAAGGGAAAATTATAGGAAGCATCAGCTGAGGAGAGTGTTCAGAAAAATACCCAGAGAGCTTGATATATATCCTATCACTACTAGTGTTACTGGTGGGTCCTATGTGGGGACTTGGACCTGACCTGATTCACGCTTTAAAAGTCTAAAGACCAGAGACTGGCTTGAGTTGGAGAGTAAGGAAATATTTCCTTAGGCGGGAGAGGCTTCAAAATCACCAAAAGTCTTGGCCAAAGTTGAGTCATATTTTCTGTGGGCTAGACATGGACCTCACAGAGAAACTCAATTGCATTTACCTTTAATAAAAGGGATTTTACTCAAAAAGATTATCAGAGATGACTGTAACAGAGGAGTGGATCTCTGGCAGCTAAGGCTGGAGGCAAAAGTTATGAGCATCCTGCCAGATCTGGGGGCGGAGGATGAAAGTGGAAGCTGAGCTGTGGCACAATCAGCAGTGAGTTTCCAGGGAACACAGTGGCCTGTGGTAGAGTCAGCTCTGGACATCTGCCTCAGCCAGAGAGGACCATTGTAAAACTTTACCTCTCCCCATTCTTCCACCCTCACTCCCTGAGCTCAAGCAGCAGCTAGCAAGTGGGGCAAAAGAAGAGGCAAGAGAAAGCAAAGTGGACCCCACCTCAGTTTCACAATGAAGATTTCACAGACTCCGGTGAGAACAAAATGGTTGAATGAGAATTTTACATTGGCTGCATTTGGATTTACAAGACTGGACTGGAGTCTTTAATCCTTCAAAATGACACTTTAAGTCAATGCCTGAGCCTGACAAGGAAAGCTATGCTATTTCCCTGAGATTCCATCCAGAGTTGGTGTAGAATAAATCCACAAAGCTGCCTTAAAGAGAATGGTATGGGAAGAGAAAGCCATTTCGTAATTTCATCCATAACAAGTCCAATTCTTTCAATAAAGTATGACGTTTACAACAATTTATTGTAAATTTGTATTTTTCCTTCCCTGACTGCCCACATTCTGCCTATAAACATGCTTAAGTCTCCCACGTTCTAAAAATCTTCCCGACTTTTGACACTGGCAAGTCATCTGGCCATCTGTTTCAGCTGCTCCCTTTCTTTGTCAAACACTCGAAATAGTAGCTTTTGGTAATATACCTGATTTCAACTTTTAAATTTATTTTTATTTAATTGTTTTAATATTTTAGTCTTTAGTTAACTTTTGGAATTAGTTCTATATGAACATCACTAATAACTTTATGTTATCAGAAAAAAAAAAATCTGGTGGCTCTCCTGAAGATCTCCTTCTTGGAGAGCGCTGTCTGCTTTGCCTAAGATGGTTGTTTTTGGACCAGCTGTGTTACTTATTTGAAAATCGTGGAACTCCCCTTACTCAAATGATGGACCTCCTGGAATAATTTTATAAATGTCTTCTTTTTTGCCTCTTTTAATTTTTTAGATGTATCTTTATATTATATATTTTTCTGGGATTTTTTTTTTCTTAAATTTCTGGTTCTCTAATCTGTTTCTTTCTTCTACTTGTCTATTCAATTATTTTCTTTGTTTTGCAAAAATTTAATGAAATTATACATGTATTTTAAAAATAAAAATATCAAATGATATGAAAGAGTAATAATAAGAAGTGATCATTCTTTATCTTCTAATCCAGTTATGTTCCCCAAGGATAGTAATACTGATTCTCGTAGCTATTTTTCTGGCTTTTATTACCAACTTTCTAAATAAAATTGATTGTTGTGATATCTTGACTTTATTTTAGCATTATGTACTGTCTTTCTCTGATTGTAGATTAGTAATATGCTTAGACAATATTTAAGTAAATCAATGAATCAGTGTTACATAATTTTGACTGGCAAATATTATTTAATTCAGAGTCAATTAGTATATTATTTCCCTTTAACTTTGGTGTAACTTTTGCTTTTCCTAAAAATAAAAATTTCCAAGCTGGGTGTGGTAGTGACGGCCTGCAGTCCCAGCTACTTAGAAAGCTGAGATGGGAAGAATGCTTGAGCCCAGGAGTCCAAGACCAGCTTGGGCAAAATAGCAAGATCCTGTCTCAAAAAGAAAAGTCAAAATTTCCTACTTTGTATTGGTTTTCTTTTTGTTAAACATACTTTTCTAATTACCAACCAACCCTCATCATACTTCAAATGATTGATCAATCAGCCATTTGTCTATGATCTCCCCTATATCTGATGTTCCACAATCCTTTTTGTCACAAATAGCAATTATTTTATCTTTCATTTTAGAATTTTGTATATATAATTCTATACACTAATACATTGAAATTATTTAATAATCTTATATTCATCTTTGTACTCTCAGTGTTTAGAAAATGCATGTTATTTGAATTTAAATGAATTAGCTGATTTTAAATAAGTACATGCTATCTTTGCAAAGAATGTGTTAATCTAAAAATAACTGGTGAGTTATTTCATAAAATTGCTTATATAACAAATGTTTATATTTTAAAATTTGCTATTTTGTTTCAAATACTAAAAGCATTTCAAAACATGCAAATATAAAGCCATTCTTAACAAAAATGCAGTTCTCAAGACTATGAGGAAAGGCACTATGACATAAAAATTAAATACGCCACTTTAAAAATAAAGCACACGGGTAGTTGATTATTATTTAATAATTTGATAGAAGTAATCTTGACTCAATTCTCCATGCATAAATGATAATGTGTTTATTGATATAGTAAAAGATTATTCACAATTGCTTGACAAGAAGCCACTTATTTTCTTTATTTTTCTAAATACAAAGTGTGATTTAGTTTTGAGAAAATTAATGATCATTATTCTGCAATTATTTTTGCATTTGCTATTATACACTGACAATTGTGATTTAACAAACTATTTTTTAATATAGATGTGACTAAATTTATTTTTGGTTACTGAATATGTGAGCTAATATAGATAGAAAGTTAAATTTAATAAATACTTAATTTGTTTCACTTCAAGATCTTAATACCATTAATAGATAGCGTGAATCATGTCATTGAGATAAAAGGTGGTTAATATTATTATAGTGACATACTCATTTCCTAATATCCAGCTTTATTTCACGTTTCTCTCTAGTTATGTCATGCAAATAGTCAATCTAATCATTGAGGGCATGAACATTAAGCTTCATTTAGTTATATATTTTGCTTTTACCTACATATTTTTTTAACTTCCGATGACGTGTTCGATGTTATTCAGTTTGTTAGTAACATTTCTATTAATACATAAGTTGAAACCAGTAAACACTTCTTATGAAAATCTTTAGGAAAAAGAAGTAAATAGAAGAGTTGAAATGACCTGTTTTTAAACACTGGTTTATCTAATTAGCCATGCTATCCTTGTTCCCTATTATTCGTATGAGGAAGAGTTACCTATTTACTCTTTTGTTTTCTGTGGTTTCTCAGATCATAAAGAGTGACTAAAGTTAAGCATTTGGGGGGCAGAGGTCAAATTAACCTAAATATTTACCATCATTTTTCTACCTTTCTTGCAATAATCTATCATCAGTGTGTCAGTTATCAGATTATCTATGACAATCAATTGTGGGAGAAGAATACTACTTTAGTTTGGCTTGAAAGAAGCATTTCAATGAAATCTTAAAGACAGTCATTTGTACAAACAACTGTGTAATTAAGATATGTAAGGAAATTCCCTTTAAATATTGGAGGTTACTTAGTAAGAATAGGAGAGGAAAAATAAAATATGCGGAAAGTCCGGCTGTTCTTCTTAATTCTTCTGGTGGACTATTTGCATGACAAGTTTTTATCAATTTCACAATAGCAATGACTATGGGAGGAGCACTAAAGGGCTGCACATAACTGAAGTATTAGATGTTATTTGTTTTTAAGCGATTGCCAAAAAACAAAGGGGTCGGTGTCTTTTAAATTTAAATCCTTGTAAATATGTAACTCCTATAGTTTGAATATAAATTTTTTAAGTCCTAGAAAAATATAATGGTAATCATTATGTTACTACCAGCCATCACAACTTATAAAAGTTCCCTGAAAGAATATATAGAGTAGAATTTTTGGATTATCACTAATATTAACGCAATAGTGAAGAATGTATGTCTAATGCCTGGAAAGAGAGAGAAAAAATCAGAAATACATATCAAGTGGATTTTTTTGTGTGTGTGAGAATTTCACATGGTGGGAAATAGGAAGTGGCAGGTAAGAGATTTGAGTAGGTTATTTAGTTACAAATGGAACTGAGAGTTGCTTGGAGAAAACAGAAGAGTTAGTGTGAGAAATAAAAACCCTGGAAAGTAGCTGAAGAGAAAAAGAGTAAACTGAAACCTGGTGGACCAGAAATCTATGGTAAGACGTGGGTGTTCTGATGAACAAAATGGAAAGATCTAAAGGAACTCAACATTAGATTGTCAATTGCTGTTTAAAATGATACCATTAGCTTCTAGGTGGAGCATGACTTCTAGGAAGCAATATTTGATGTGGGGAGATGAGGTGGAAGAAATTACAGCAGACCAGTTGTGATAGAGTCTTTGAGGAGGGGGTAAGAGGTACAGTAAGAGAAGTAGACAGATTTGTGATGAGCTTTGGGGGTAATGTCAATTTAATTCAATGTACTGAGGGATAGGATATAGGGGGAATAGAAAAAAGTAGAATCAATGTTTTCTCATATGTTACTGAGTTGAGCAACCAGATGAATCATGGTGCCAGAGTGGATTCCCATTGCGGAGAGAAGACTGGCGCTAAACTAAAACAGATTTGGTGGAGGTGGAATTGAGAGTTAAGGTGTGATTATCTTAAATTGGATATGAGAAGTTAGGCCTTAATTTCAATTCATATTCTAATTTCTGCATATTTTCTTCTTGAGATACTTACGTACCTTCTTCTTCCCTGCTCCCTACCCTCAATCCCTTCTACACTATTAGGCACTATTAGATTACCTTGCAGCACAACTATTGTAATCCTATTGTTGATTTTAAAATTCAGCTTCTGGATTTATTTATTGGCAGTTTTTCTGTTTTTTCTAATTCATTAATCTGTATTTTTTTCCTCTTTAAGTTGATTTTACCTTCCTAACACTTTTTAAATTAAATGCCTAATTCATTTTGTATTGTACTTTCCTTTTTAAGCTACATGAGCATGTAAAGCTATTTTGTATTGTTTTCAGAGCACAGTTTTTCTGGAATCCCCAAATCTTGATATGAAACATATTCATTACTGTAATCTTAAAGATTTTCTGCAAATTCAGTTTTTCTTTTTACTTGGCTCAGCAGTGTTTAGTAGAGGACTTTAAAGTTACCAATTATAAGAGTTTTAGGAGTACTTTCTAATTCCATTATTACAGTTTTACGGCATTGTAGGGACTGGAAGGTGTGAAATCTTTCTTCCCAATTATACGGGTCATGGCTGACATTTCAGTAACAAAAGACAGGTTAACGAGAGAAAAGCATAACAGATTTATTTAATCAAAGTTTTACATAACACAGGAAACTTCAGAATAAAGACCCAAAGATACTTGCAAGGAAAACTATCCATTTTTATGCTTAGATTTGATGAAGAATGGACAGCCATGCAGAAATATGATTGGAGAAAGAGAATACGATATAATGCTAGTAGACCCACGGGGAGACACACAACAAGGACTCTTGGATTCTTCTTAGCTTCTGTGCGTGACATTCCTTTCTCCTGGGTATGGGGCAGGACAGCCTGGAATGAGGGTCTTATGAGTTACTATTGGACAAAGGTGGGTCAGATAATTTTTTTTTATAGTCAGCTCCCGGAGAAAGTCAGAGGAACGTTACAGTAACAATTCTGTTTTTTACATCTGGCTTTGGGGAATGTTTCTATGACACGCCTTGGGGAAGAGGAATTCTGGTAGAATGAGTGAGGAGTGAGAGGCAGTAGGGCAGATCAGAGAGAACTTGGTTCTGAGACTGCCTTTGAGCTATCCCAGTGTCCTTCAGTTCAAAGTACTCGGCACGCCAAAACACCATACACTGTGTATCATTTTATGAGCTCCAACAGCAGCATGTGTGTTCTTTTTACATTTTGAATCTATTGTCTGATTTATTTAAATATTCCATAACATTTGAAATAAGTGCATCTCTTTTATATAATGAAATATGTAAGTGTATATGTTTATGCATATGTATTGTATTCATTATTTTATTGATATTTTCCTTATCTTTACTCTTATTTTTCCTACTTTACCTTTCATGGTCTTAGAGAGAAAAGTTAAAGTCTTTTAGTATTATTTTGTGTCTATCTTTTCCTCTTCGTAGCTCCTACAGTTAATGCGGTTATTGCTTTATACAATTTGAAGTTATGCTAGTTTATACATAAAGTTTCATGAGAGCTAGTCCTGTGTTATAGCTTTTTCCTTTTACATCATGTTTCTCATAAAATGCCTGTCTTTAAAGTTGAACATTTGCATAACAAAATATTATAAACCTTTGCATAAATATATTAAAAATTACCAAGAATTCAATGTGTCTATATTATGGTAGCTTAAAAATATAGTTCCTAAAATATATTATAGTAAAACAGGGTCAACAATGTTATATAAGACCTTCCTTGCTAATTTTTCCTCAGTATTTGAATACTAAAAGTATATTAGAGTTTGAGAAATCGTGGCACAGTCTGTTTTACATTTACCAGTTAGGTCCCACATAACTTCTCTGTGTGTCTACACTTTTCTACACTTCAGTACATACTTCCAAAGTATGCTATAGTCTAATTAAATAAGTGTATTTGATTTTAAGATGTCACTTCTGATTGTTATACATCAGCAAAAACAAATTGAAAACTCACTTTCTCTGTATTTCTAAAGTAGAAGTTTACTAAAGAAGCACAAGCATAAATTTTTATATTAAAATGCCCTGTAGATATCAACCTATTTTTCTTTAGAAAACTTAATTTTCTCCCATAACCTCTCTAGATTATTGTATTTTACTGGGGAAAAAAGTAGATCCTTATATATATCAGCTTTTTAATTTGAGTTACATGCTTTTTGGGTGTATGTGTTGTTGGCAGGGGAAGTTTTATTTGTCAAAGAAGTTTGGGAAATGTTGCATTTTTCATAGCCTTTATGCCGATTCCTGAAGACTTAAGGTGGACGTTAATTTGCATATTTAAGACTAAAAGAAATCTATTTTACTGTCTTTGCAACATTTAACAAATCATTTTTTCAATATATATTTTTTTAATATCCAAGGAATAAACTGGTAATGCTACTCTAGATACATTCATTTTAAAAGCAGGCTCAGGAAGGGTATATAGTATCTTGAAGCCGATAAAACATTAATCTTGATTTTAAACTCGAATAAACAGAAATGTCCCAAGGGCAAGCTCCTTCTGTGGTCACTGTTGTGTGTTCCCCTGCGGTGCTCCTGCTAAACTGCATGTTGCATCGAAATGTGGGCACACTGGCATTTTTGCATTTTCCGCCTTATACTTCAGGCACTGCTGGAAATACAAGCTTCTATTTTTGTGGTTCAAGTGATCAATACATTTGATCTTATGTCTATTATTTCTCTAGCCCCATTTCAGGTAGAGTATTCCTATCATTTATGAAATTGTCTATACCACTAAGCCTTAATTGTCAACATAAAAACAACTGGTGTGGTAAACTGAGCAGTGGATTTAGAATTAGAAAATAGAGGTTTAGCCTCTGGCTCCAGCACTGCTGAAATATGTGATGTCTAGAAAGTCATTTCAATTACTTGACTCTGCTTCCTTAAATGTGAAATGGAGGTAATCATATGTATAAGCCCATTTTTTACAGATTTAATTGTATGACCTTTTTAAGGAGGACAGTGCTACTATTATGCCATTTTGCTTTCTGTATTTAATTAAATGTATCCTGTTAAATATATGGAGGCTATAAAAAGTTTTAGTTGCTCATATCAACATTTTGCCTTTCTGTAGAGTTAAATCTATTAATATTTTGCAAAATTTATTTCTAAGGAAATCTAGCTCTGCAATTAGAACTTGCTTCTTGAGTAGGATAAGATTAGTATCATAGAATGAAAATCTACAAATTTGAAAAGGTGTTTGATATAGCTTTGCTTCTCAGTGTCCCTCATCCACCCTATTATTGCTGAGGAAATGGAAGGCTAGAGAAGCTAGATGACTTGCCAAGTGAGTGAGAGACCTGGACATTGAATCCAGAGGCCCCTAATTTGCCACTTTATCACACTTTCTTGTAAGCAGCCATCTTCATTATTCACAGGAATAGGAAGATATAATAGCTTCTCTGCCCAAACCTATCTCATCATCTGCCAAGTGGACTGAAATTCTAATACAGATGGTCCCTGACTTATGATGGTTTGACTTAGGATTTTTCAAATTTACCGTGGGTTTATTGGGACACAAACTCATCATAAGTCAAGAAGCATCTGGACATACAAAGATTTGACTTACAATTTTTCAACTTTGCAGTGGGTTTATTGGGGTAGTAAATACATTTTTGACTTAGAATATTTTCAGCTTACAATATGTTTACTGGGATCTGACCCATCCTAAGTCAAGGAACATCTGTACTAGAAAACTCAAAGACTTTGTAATTTTTATATATTCCTTAATAAAATTCAAATATCTTTGTATAATAATACCTTAGTGAGTATTCATTTATATCAAATTGTCTTCTAATGGTATTAGCCAAGGAAAGCAAGATAACAAGAAAATGAGACAAAACATTATATTTGGTAAGTGAAAGTTGTTGGTGTTAAGATTCATTTCTTTGCTGAAAATTCTAAAAATTTCTGGATAAAATCAAACTCCTTACTAGAGTACACAGAACCCTTCATAAGCTAGTAATTCGCTGGCATCATTCCTTCCCATGTTCTCATTCAATCTTAAATTCTAGGAATACTAAATACTCACTTGGTACTTCCCAAATGTGGTATATCTTATCACATCTATGTGAATTTTTCACTTATTGTGAATACAGATTCTGTTTGATTATTTTTCCTTATCACACCAATCACATTATTTTGGAAGTCTAAATCAGGTTCATTGCCTCTATAAAGTCTTTCTTAATTAATATCTGAACACTTTACATAAAGTTAGGTATCTTCTTCCTTGGCAATAACCCCTTTGAACTTAACTGCTTTGCATCTTAGTTTCCTCATTTGTAAAATGGGGATATTGATAGCACCTACTAGGAGTCTAATAAGGATTAACACATGTATATAAAGTGTTTAGAAGGGTTCTTGGCAAATAAACGTTGTTATAATTTTTATTATTGGACACATTAATTACATGTCTATCTTTTCCACCAGATTATGAAATACTTTAGGGCAAAGAATGTTAGAAACATTGTATCCCAGTAATTGTTATTTTTTAAAATACACCTGGTGCCTATCATAATGTCTGGCATAGAGCAGGCAATAATAATGTTCTTTCACTGATTAGACAGGTGAATTCCTTTGGGAGAATGAACGTGCTTTTTGTCTATGAGAGTCTCTATCATGCATTCAGGGCACTGTGAGGCCAACATGAGTTTGTGTATGTTTGCCTTTAACGCAAAAGTTGCCGTAAAATAACACTAAATGGCAAAATGTGATGCCATCAGATACAAGTTTCGCAGCTTTACAATTTTTCTCAGCAACAGCCCTCTCTGTAAATATGTTTTGCTGGCCTCATTGAATAACTTATTCTTTTATTTGTATCAAACTTATAAAGAATATAATAGGTAGAAAAAGCAGATGGTGTAAGATTTGAATCATTTTCCATATGTATTCGAGTCTCCAAGAAGTTAATAATAAATTATACTAATGATAATGACTGAAACTCAATATTTATGGAAAGTTTACACAAATGTAGATAATAGCACAATTCTTGATGTGGTTTCATTGCTCTGAAATGGCAGTTTTCAATAAATATTGAAATTAGGTGATAATCGCTAGCATTATGTATTATTTATCAGCATGCAGATTGCCATGAATAGGGATGCCCTTTAACACGTTAACCTCCCTTCAAAGAGCTTAGAGAAAAAACCTAATTCCAAATGCAGTATTATTTTTCATACCTTTTTCATTCTTCATTACTTATTGTAGAAATGCATGCATACTCTTGGGGTAGTAAGGGAATTCATTTTTACCCAGTCATGTCTAAAATAGCTCTGAGCTAAAAATATTCTCCCTGGTACCCAATGCAAATAAACCTACCATGCAATTTTCAGGGCTGATTTTTTGAAACTTTTGTAAAACTGAAGCTCTAAAATATTTGGGATCTTATAGTAGTAAAAATAGTAGGAACATTCTGTTTCATATACTATCATAAAATATTCACCAAAAAACATGACTTTCTGTCTCTGGAAACACTTGCTTAGTTTTACTGCCTGAGAGAAAGATAAATGTTTTTAAAAGAGAACAAAGAATGTCTTCAGCATTTTAATAACAATTTGAATATTTACTTTGAAATATTATTTGAGAAGATTTTGGAATAAAACCTATAACTAGAATATAGTCCTTGATATCAAAAAGTCATTTTCAAAGAGCAAGGAGATTGGTCTGATAAACATAACAATAAGAATCTTGGGGACTACTAGCAGATTCCATTTTATACATATTTGAGAATGAAACTATAGATTTTCTTTTCAAAGGTTGACTTTTGGCAAAGAAAATATTTTGAATGAATTACTTTCCTGGAGCTTAAATATGGATTATCTTTTTGTCTTGAGCACCTATTTTCTGAGATGTTGGTGGTAAGGATGTTGGTTGTAAACTCCAATCTCAGCAGTCATTTCCAGACAAAGAAAAGGAAAACAAAGATGGAGACACATGACTCTCAAAGAATGATCCAGTCGTGGGATTGTAGACTGCATCCATGAAGTACAGGAAGGAAGGTCCTCTCTTTCCGTATACCACTTATTGGGATAAGTCAGCTACAATCAATTCTGTTAGTTACTTGGTATTCTTTGGTTATAACTATATTTTAAATATACCTGGTTTATAAGAACTTAACCCTGTGTGTCATACCATAGTTCTTTCTTCAGAAGCAAAATGTGATTTTATTATGACCACACAATTATTTTAGATTTCTAAATACCTCTTAGATGTCTGCACTGCCCAGAAACTTCCATGATTATAATGTACTCCATAGACACTATTGTAGATGATCTCTCTGAACAGAGAAATTTACTTAGATTAAGCAAAAGTGTATTGATGTTAATTTTAGTTTTTTCCTTCGGAAATTCTGAATGCTGTTTTTAATTTCATGAAAGGGAAATTACATAAGCTGCCCCAGTGTGACACTTTAGTGAGACAAATAATTTGAGGTACTATGTACTGCTCAGAATTTTCATCAAGATGGCTTTAAATCTAATTGGAATGCTTTTCTTTGATGCTCCTCCTAGCTGAAATTAGAAAACATTCATAGACTATTATCAAGGTTTCATTGGGGAAATTTTGAATTAGATGACAAACTGGGAGATGCTACCTTGTGAAATTGTTCAGAAGCAATGAATGAACTCTCTGGATTAACTGTACTGGAGTGAAATAAATGTTCCCATTTATTTTCTTTCACAAAATAGTTGTTCTTTGAATGATCAACCATCCATAACAATGATGAATCCAGAGAATGCTTATTTTACCCGGCATTGATTATAGTTGAGTTCAAAGTTAAATAGACACCTTATTTTGTTTTGATTTGTTTTCTTTTTGAAAAAAAATTCAACTTTACCCAAGGAAATGGTAAGGCTGTTTTATACTGAATTTCAATTTTAATACCACACAGGTCTTGATATGTTTTAACTAGTGTGAATCTTATGTTTTTCTTACTTAAAAACATCAATAAAATGCATTTTAAGATTAGATGCTTGTGTCTCATAAGGTTTTCATGCATGAAGGCTGGTCAACACAGCAGGAGCGTAAACCTCATTATTGGAACTAGTTCAGGTCCATTACATTAACTGGCCTCATCACAAAGCACTCTATTTTTTGCTTACACATTGAATAGTAAATGGAAGTTAGATAAAGTTTTATCTAGTGAAGCAAAAGATCTGGCCATTTCCAGTGTTTTTCTTTTACCTTTCTTTTGAGTTTTAGGATAAACGTGCCAGATCAGTATTATTTTTCCCTTCAGAAAACTGAAAAGAAATGAGGTAATAACTTGTCTAAGGTAATAAGTGCCAGAACTTACACTTACATCCTGCCCAACTATGTCTCTAGCTTACTCTTTCTTCTTTCCTTCCTTTATTAACTCTTCTTGATACATTTATTAAATACCTACTATGTGTTAGGTGCTCTGATTGTTCCAGGGTTTCAAAGATTTGGCATTTTCCTTTGCACTCAATTTGCTCAAAGGAATCAATATTCAAATACAAACAATAAACTAGAATGGAGTATGATAATCAACATAGAATTATGCACAGGATCTCTTGCAAACCGGAGTAAATAGTTACCGTTCTGGGTGATTGGGGTAGGAGAGTTAGGGAAAACTGCATATAGAAGCTTCTTTGTCACTTAAAAAGAGCAGTAATAGTTTTTCCAGGTAGGAAAAAACAGAGAAGGTGGGTAAGGACATTCAAGACAAAGGGATTTCAGAAGCAAAGTCATACAGGCATAAGTTAGGTTGTATTTTTAGAATAGCACAATTGGCGGTTATGCAGTATAGTTGGAGCATAGGAAACAATGAAAGGAAATAGGCTGGGCAGTGTGGACACAGCTAAGTCATGAAGATCATCACAATCATGTGCAGCAAACAGCTGAGTGTTTGGATTGTAACTCTGCACAATGTCTTCACAGACAGTGTCACAGGGTGGAACTCTGGGCTCAGAGTCAGTGCATGTACACATATATGGGTGAGTGTTTCTGCTTTAAGTTAAATTTGAATATTATTAATTGGAGCATTCATTCTTTATGTTGGACAGTCCCTCACAATTCCAATTATATCTGGGCCCCAATAACACATTTATATTAATAAGTTTTCCCCTTGTATGCATTTAAGTTTAAAACCCCTGTTTATTGAATGTTTATCTCATCACAATTCACAATTACTAAGATGTGGAATCAATCTAAGCGCCCTTCAATTGCTGACTGGATAAAGAAAAGGTGATATAAACATACCATGGCGTATTACTCAGCCATGAAAAAAGGATGAATTAATACCTTTTGCAAAAATCTGGATGAAACTGGAGATCATATTCCTAAGTAAAGTCTCTCAAGAATAGAGAAACAAACATTCCATGTTCTCACTATTAAATTAGAACTAACCAATGAGCACACATGTGCAGAGGGAAGTAAAACTCAGTGGAAAATCAACCAGGGGGGAGGGGACAGATGGGAGGGGCAAAAACCTACCTAATAGATACAATGAACACTATTTGGGTGATGGGAACACCTATAGCCAGGACTCAAGCATTATAAAGTGATACATGTAACCTAAAACATTTGTACCCCCTTAATATTTTGAAATAAACAAAAAAGAAATGAAATAATGTTGTTTGCAGGCAACGTGGAATGAACTGGAGACCATTATCCTAACTGAAGTATCTCAAGAATGGAAAACAAAACACCATATGTTCTCATTAATAAGTGGGAGCTAATATTGGTACACATGGGCACAAGGTGATATAAAGAACAATAGAAACCCAGGAGGGGGAAAGTGGGAGGGCGGATGAGGGATAATAATGTACCTATTGGGTACAATGAACACTATTCTCATGATGGGCACACCAAAAGCCTTGACTTAAGCATCATATAAGAGATCCATGTAATAAAAACAGTTGTACCCCTTAATTAATATTTTGAAATAAAAAAATTTTAAAAAATAGATCATAAGCAAATGAAAATATATTTATTACTCATTAAGGGGAAGTAGATCATCATAAAGGTCTTCATCCTTAAGACTTCATGTTGAGTAGGCTACGGAGGAGGAGGAATAGAAGAGTTTGGTTTGTCTCAGGGGTGGCAGAGGTAAAAGAAAATCTGTGTATAAGTGGACCCTGTGTGGTTCAAGGGTCAACTGCCTTCTCAAAAATTGTTAATAGAGTAGTGTTTTCACTACAAAAAAAATGATAAGTATGTGATGTAATACATATGTTAATCAGTTCAACTTAGCTATTCCATAATGTATATGTATTTCAAAGGAATATGCTGTACACAATAAATCTATATAATTTTTATTTGTCAATTAAAATTAAAAAATAATTTAATTAATTTAAAGGACCATGTGCAAACTGATAGACAATGTAAGCCTCTGTCATGGCGGAATGAAATTAAGAATCTTCCTTGCCTTATTATAATGTCAGTCTCTAGTAGAAAGAGGAGAGAGAAAAAATCTGCTCTCATTTTTGTCTGATTTTTTTTTCTTTCCCCTTCCATTCTCTTAGGGAGACTAGAATATAGGTAATGTCTTTAAAAAAAAGTATTCTTCTTAAATAAAAATTATTGTTTCTCTAATGTAAGCTACTATAATTAAGCAATTGTAAACAGAATTGTAGGACTTGTAGACAATAAGTATGAATATGTTGCTTTCCTCAAGAATACACTCATTAAAAACAACTGTGTTGGTCTTAGAAAAGAGTAGAATAAAATGGAGAAGACTTTTTACATTTCTTCTCATATGTAAAACATTGGCATTTATGACATTTTCAAAGGACTGAAAAATCCCCCAATTCCTCTCTTTACCTAATTTTATTGTTTTATGGTCTCACTCAAACTATTATTCAGATACATTTTCCACATAGCCAGATACGGCCATTAAAATTTTAGAAGTTTCAGAATATCAGATCCACCTATAAAGTACAAATATTTGTCAGCCATTGAGATAATTAAAAAAATATTTTCCCTTAAGATTTGACAGAAATTCCAAAAATGGCAATTTAAAAAAAATCAGTTTCACTTAAACCACCACCAGAAGTCATTACTTTGAATGGGGCAAACCTATATGAGCTAATAGCTTATTGCAAATGGAATTCACATTGTACCAGACTATTGGACTTACGATTTCTTCATGGTCAAGTTGACAGTTATGCTATTTCTGAGGAAAATAAAAACAAGCCCCCCCCCAGAAAGAAAAAAACAAAACAAAGAAAAAAAGGCAAATTAAGAAAACTGTCTTGTGATGTCACCCTCCAATTAAACAAATAAACAGAAAAAGCAGTGTTAAATATCTAGAATGTAGATTCCAAATACTGACAGTTAATAAGAACTGTCATACTCTGTGAACAATGTGTAAAGAAAATTATAGACATGAGTGCTTTGCAGGAGAAAACACTATATTCAGTCTACAAGTCTATAAAAATGTAAGGAAGGAGTGTTGGTTTGATCCAAGTTAGACTCCAAAACCAATTTACTAAAAGGTTTAATTCCTTTTATGACTAACTTTATAAAAAATACAATTTTTAAAATTTCTACATATTTGAATTAAATAGTCTCAGGCCCTCCTATTACATTTATTCTAACGTAAAGCAACATCAGCCAGCAGTTACTTGATTTTCTAGTTCTTTTACATTGCTGAATAAAAACCTAATATTATATTTCTTTTTTTCCCTATCTTTCCATATTCCCTTAAAAAAATCCCAGCAAATGTTTCTTCCCCTTGGTGTTCTAATAGTGTATTTTGCAAAACCAGTGAATATGGCTGCTCATTTATTTTTCAGATCGCTCTGATGCAGAAATGTTTCAAAGGGATAAATTACAGGCAGAATTCTAATTTAACTATTTGCAAAGTACTACTCTTTTGTGAAAACTGATTGAACTTCAAAGCTTCCCTAAAACATCATACATAATTTATTTTAAGGGAAGAAAACAATAAAACCCAGGACTAGGGCTGGAACAATGGTATTTTAAATAAGCCATAGTGACAAGTAGAGTATTTGCTTGGAGATGAATACACTTTTTATAAGTCAAACTATTTTTAAAAAATTTATATATCTAGTAATATTGGAGAATTAATGATTACAAGAACTTGTGGAGTACAGAAAAAAGCAAATAATGCAGTATGATTGACTTCCTCTTTTTTAAAACTAGTTACATTCCAATCACAGATTTTTAATTGTTCTTTGACCTACATACCACAATGGGTTGATTAACAATTCTCTAATCAAGGTTGCATAATGTTCATTTGTGTTCAATAATTCAGCGATCTGTCTGGGAGACATAATGGAACCCAGGGTCGACACTCAGTGACTGCTTAAAGCACTAGAACCCTTTGTGCCCAAATTGAACTCAAATTCCTTAATGAAGAGTCAGCAAGATTCTACAACGGCGCTTATTGCTGCACTTTCTAGATGAAAAGAAAACCTTTTATGTTACTGAGAAAAGAGAGCCATTTGTATTGTCCAGAAAAATTTATATATGAAATGTTGAAAAATAAGTTTAGATAAAAACTCATAGTAATGGATATAATCTTCATTGTAGGCTCCTATTATCCAACAATCCCGAAGTAAAATTCCTTAGAAGTTCTAGACTCTTAACACGTGCTATACGTGCTCATTAAAAAGTAATTTTCCTGATTAAAACAGGGCTATTTTCAGACAATTCTTCACTCAATTTGGCAAAATTAGCACCAGAATAAAAAATATGAATTTAATCTATGCAATTGCACAGTTTTAGCACATTTGGTTCAATCTGCCACATTCAAAAGGGTTAATGTGAAGAAAAAATACAATTTAGAAAGTTCTAGGTATGCAGCAAAGGCAAGGTTTGAGAGTTGTGCTTTTAAAAGGCAACTTGATTGTGCTAATTCATAAAAGCCACTTGTTGTCTATGCCTTTTATTTTATTTAATTTGTGTGGCCATATATTTTTAAGACATATATTAAATATTTCAAAATATTATGCATTAAATTACTTGCACATTTACATAAATATTGACTTTTGAAATAAATATAACTTCATATGTAACTCCCTAAATATACGTTAAAGAAATACAGAGATTCTATTTTTTTTTTTTTTTTTTGAGACAGAGTCTCGCTCTGTTGCCCGGGCTAGAGTGAATGCCGTGGCATCAGCCTAGCTCACAGCAATCTCAAACTCCTGGGCTTAAACGATCCTCCTGCCTCAGCCTCCAGAGTAGGTGGGACTACAGGCATGCGCCACCATGCCTGGCTAATTTTTTCTATATATATTTTAGTTGGCCAGATAATTTCTTCTATTTTTAGTAGAGACGGGGTCTCGCTCTTGCTCAGGCTGGTCTTGAACTCCTGACCTCAAGCAATCCACCCACCTCGGCCTCCCAAAGTGCTAGGATTACAGGCGTGAGCCACCGTGCCCGGCCAAGATTCTATTAATATTTTGTCCTAAAGAAATATTTTCAAAAAATTGACCTCAAAGTGAATTTCTGTAAAATAATCCACATTTTGTCTCCAATTTACATTAAACAATGAATGTGTTAACACTGCTTTGTGGTCTTTTAATTAATATACAATTTATTCATCTGTGATCAAAAAAAGAAATATGTATCATGCATGAGGTAGAGACTACAGCTTGACTCAAAATCCATTCTTCTCTTATTCTTGAGCAGATGGGTAAACTGTGTATCCCAGCTCCTCTTAAAGTTAAGTATGTTCAAGGGACAACATTTTCCTCAGTGCAGGGGGTTGAAAGTGATGCTTAGTACTCCCAGACCTGGGTCTTAAGACAGTGGTATATCTCCTCTACTCTCTCTCTCCTTCTTTCTGTCTGGAACCCATGTTAATGTAGCTCTGGCTATGGAGATGATAATTCCCTGAATTATGGCACCACACAATGGAAGGAAACTTGATTCCTGAATTACTTCATACAACTGAGTCACCCAAAGATCTAACTGCTCAATCTGTTACTTCAGATTGTAACCCAAAAGATACATATTCTCTTCCTTAGGTAAATGAATTAGCTTTGCATGTCCTTGTTAAAGTATAACCTTAGATAATACAACCATGGAAGAGGCATGATATTCCTGGAGCTCTCAGAGGCAATCTTTTCACTGTGGTTATGCAATCTTTTGAAACATTTGTTTCTATCTTTGAAACTTCAGCTGTAAGATAATCCAAATGTTCTTTATAGAATTTTAAATTTCTAAATCATACAATCTAAGTTTAGCAAATTTCTGTGTAAGCAAAGCAAAACAAACAAAACAAAACAAAATGCTCAGAGCCTCTTTGGAAATCTCCATGGAAGGGAAGTTGTTCTTCGGTTTGGGAAGAGTAGGTTGCTCTTAGGAAGACAGAGATTTTCTGAGGCTTTAGAATAAGAAAACAAAACAAAACAAAAAAACTGTTGAGCAGGTAAGAGTCAGCTCAGTAGACTTGATTTACTCAAACTCCACACATTCCTAAACAGGCTTAATTTCATGACTGGCTTTTGGCTAGTTCTAGGGAATTGAGCTCTTGGAATTGAGAACTTGCCTCCACTGTGCTGGTTTGTCTAGATAGTTTATGCAACAGTGGGATTTGTGGTGAATAGTTGATTTCCTCCTGGGGTCTGTAGCTTTAGTGACTTCAGTCAGTCATACAGGCACTATGTACACAGGCTTAGAGGAGCTTTCTTGGTAGGCAACACCTTATATATGTCCCAATTTGTTGGAGGAATTAAGTGTGTCCTATGAAATTATTGAGAAGGGACTCTAGGAAACTTGCACCCAATTTCCTTCAGACTACACCCCAGGTGACTTTCCCTTTGCTGATATTGCTTTGTATCCTCTTACTGGAAAAACAAACAAACAAAAACCAAAACCAACTATGATTATAAGGACCTTTGAATCTTATGTGACCTTCTAGTAAGACACTAACTCTGGATGTGGTCCAACACAGCTATTCTTCTGAGAATTTGTTTTGACATAGTGATTAGGTTACTGATGCAATTTCCCTCTTTGAATTGGTTGCTAAAAAGGCTAAATTCCACTACAAGCCTATAGTAACCAAAACAGCATGGGAATGACATAAGAACAGAAACAAAGACCAATGGAACAGAACTGAGAACCCAGATTTAAAACCATTCTCATATAGCCATCTAATCTTTGACAAAGCAGACAAAAACATACACTGGGGAAAAGAATCCTTATTCAATAAATGGTGCTGGGAAAATTGGATAGCCACATGTAGAAGACTGAAACAGGATCAGCACTTCTCACTTCTCACAAAAATCACTGATGGTGACAGCACACTTAAACCTAAGGCCTGAAACTATAAGAATTCTAGAAGAAAATGTTGGAAAAACTTTTATAGACATTGGCCTAGGCAAAGAATTTATGAAGAAGACCCCAAAGGCAATCACTGCAACAAATGGGACCTGATCAAATTAAAAAGCTTCTGTACAGCCAAGGAAACTATCATGACAGCTAACAGACAACCCACAGAATGGGAGAAAATATTTATGTGCTACACATCCAATAAAGGGCTGATAATAGAACTCAGGAAAATCAACAAGAAAAAAATCAAACAAACTCATTAAAAACTAGGCAAAGGACATGACCAGAAACTTTTCAAAGGAAGACAGACTAATGGCCAACAAACATATGAAAAATTACTCAACATCTCTAATTACCAAGGAAATGCAAATCAAAACCACAATGAGATATCACTTAACTCCAGTGAGAATGGCTTTTGCCAAAACAAACATTTTGTTATGTTGAAATTTTCAAGCAATTATTTCTTTTTTTAATTCTTATTTCAGCATATTGTGGGGGTACAAAAATTTAGGTTACGTATATTGGCCTTGCCTCCCCACCCCCCTGAGTCAGAGCTTCAAACGTGTCCATCCCCTAGACAGTGCGCATCACACTCATTATGTATGTATACACCCATCCCCTCACCCACTTACATCTGCCTGACACCCAATCAATGTTATTCCTAAATGTGCTCTTAGGTGATGATCAGTGAAACCAATTTGATGGTGAGTACATGTGGTGCTTATTTTTCCATTCTTCGGATACTTCACTTAGTAGAATGGGTTCCAACTCTTTCCAGGAAAATACAAGAGGTGCTATATCACCATTGTTTCTTATAGCTGAGTAGTACTCCATGGTATACATATACCACATTTTATTAATCCACTCATATATTGATGGGCACTTGGGTTGTTTCCACATAACTCCAGTGAGAATGGCCTTTATCAAAAAGTCCCATAACAACAAACGTTGGCGTGGATGCGGAGAGACAGGAACACTCATACACTGCTGGTGGGACTGAAAACTAGTGCAACTTCTGTGGAAAGCAATATGGAGATACCTTAAACATATACAAGTAGACCTACCATTTGATCCAGCAATCCCATTATTGGGCATCTACCCAAAAGAACAAAAGACATTCTATAACAAAGATATCTACACCCGAATGTTTATAGCAGCACAATTCACAATTATTTCTTAAAAACATACATACTGAAATCTTCTATTCTAAGAGCAATGTAATACCTGTGGAAGATATAAAAATGAGCAAAATTTGCTTTTTGTCCTTCAGAAGTTTGCTCCTAGGAGGTACAAATAACTGTATTGCAATGAAATATGCTTAGTGTTGGAAATGAAGTGAGAAAATTAATTAAATTCAAGACATGTTGGAAAATTTCTTAAATGCTATAGGCTAAAAAAACAGGTTAAAAATGTTTTTGAGTCTGTAACTTATAACTGAATTACTGATTTCTGAGAAAGGTATTTCATTTGAGTGGTTCAGATAGAAGTCATACTTCAAGAGATTACAGTGAAAGGGTGGTGAGGATGTAACAAGTACAAATTATATTTCAAGAAATTTGGTGATAAAGAGGTAAAGTCATGAGATGCTTGCTTGTAGGGGAATTTGGGGCCCGGGGAAGGCTATTTTCATATTTGGATAAATTTGAGTATGCTTATGCCTAGAGAATGAGCCAATGGACAGCAAAAGATTAAAGATGAAAAAAACCAATGTGGGAATACTTCCTTTACTGACAGGATCATGCTAGGTATACTCTAAATAATCTCTTTCAAAGACACTGCAAATAACATATAAAATGTAAGTAAGAAATAATTTCAAATAAATTGCTGGGGCTTGTAAAAAAAAGTTTAAAAATTTAAAAAACCACAAAAAACCCAGAAGTCCAAATGAGATCAAAGCACATGTAAGATGATGGAGTATGTTCAAATGTACCAGTATTTCCCCAAAGTACAAATGGACTACATTCTAGGGTTGGATGTTGGGAAAAAAATGCAAATCCGTCTATAGGAGATTTAAAAAACACACTTGAAAAATGCATGGATTAGAAATGTTGACTGTGACAGGTTAGAAAATTCAAGAAATTTGTTGTTGGCTATTTTATTGAAAACAACAAATCGAGCCTCTGATGTGCGAAGTAGGTTCAAAGTTGTTGACCGTATTTATAGTCTCTACAAACTTACAGCCCGTAAACATAAAATGCACAATGAAAGAATGCTTTATAAACAAAAGAAGAATTCTTCCGTAAGCATTCCTTTTTTTCCAGAAACACCTGTAAGGACCAGAATAGTTTCAAGACTTAAGCCAGACTGGGTTTTGAGAAGAGATAGCATGGAAGAAATCACAGACCCCCTGCAAGCTATTCAGATGGTGATGGACACACTTGGCATTCCTTATTAGTAAATGCAAACATTTTCAGTGTATAGTATCAAGAAATATTAAAGCTAATTATGAATATGTAGTGCTTTTTGCTATCTATATACAACTTTTAAAATCTGAGTTTGTATTAAAATAAATTGAGGCATTTAAGAATTTTAAACCTAATTTGTCTGAAATTGTCTGCTTATAATTTGGTTAGGATAGACCTAAGTATATTGGTGTGTTAAAGAATATATGAATATTAACTGTGGAGATATTTTTATTTTCTTTCTTTGTCAATAAAAGTGTTTTAGGAAAAAAAAAAAATTAAAAGCCATGATAGCAATAGTAATAACAGACAACATCTGATCCTCTTTTTGTGTGAATTTGGCACCCCAGCTTCCAATTCTCCAAGCCAGAACACTCAACATCATCCTTTATTGCTTCCTGTACTCTAGAGCCAGTAAGTCACCAAGTCCTGATGTTAAATGTGTATTAAATATTTCTCAGTCTAGCCCTCTTCTCTTAATCTGTAAGACTTCTCCATTAGTTAAGGCACTTTACATAGATAACTGCTATTACTTCCTACCTAGTCTTCTTGCTCTATTTGTCCTCCAACTCCTTATCTACAACGAAGCCTGAGCAATCCTTATGTTATTACCCTGTGTAGCAACCCCTCACCCCCATCAATAGTTCCGCTTTGTCAGCAGGTTAAATTCTAAACTTATTAACATGGCTTCATTAACCACCCCTTCATTTTCTATACCCTGCTGATCTCTGCAGACTCACACCTTGGTATATACTGCTCCATCTCTATGCTTTGAACTATGTTCAGCTCCTCCAACACATCATGCTTTCTTTAAAATCAAGGCCTTTGTCAGGCTCTTCCTTCTATTTAATAATACTCTTTCCCTCCCTCACCCACTTCCATCTTCAAACCAACTTTCCCCATCTCTTTATTACACTGACTTTCTCTAGCTAATCCCTGCCTAGTCTTCATATTTTAGCATAGGTATCCTTTCCTCCCAAAGCTTTTGTTTATTCCCTAAATATAGTTCAGGTGCCTATTTACCTTACAACTGCACTTAGTGCACAGTATTATAATCATCTGCCTATAAGTCTGTGTGTCTCATTATATTATAAGCAATAAGGGCAAGAAATGCATCTGTCATAGTGAGCATTTAACATCTTTTTTTAACACTAAGCTAAGTGATTATTTGTCAAGCAACTTAGAATTAAAATGTTATGTATTGTCTTCTAAAGACCAATACTATAAAATCTCTGGAATGATAATATTAATTTTTATTTCTAGATAGTATTAAATAGATCCAGTGTTATACACAGGATTAGTCTACATGTGGGGTTAAAAACTGGCTTAAAGTCTTTCCTGTATTGATCAATAGAGAGAAAAGGGACAAATTCTAAATCGTTTCTCCTTAACATGACAAGTTGTTAGGTATTAATTTATTTTGAAATGCTGTCAAGAGTTTAAGATTTTATGGCTGGTGTGGTGGGTCATGCCTCTAATCCTAGCACTCTGGGAGGCCAAGGCAGGAGGACTGTTTGAGCTCAGGAGTTCAAGACCAGCCTGAGCAAGGGCAAGACCACATCTATACTAAAAATAGAAAAAATTAGCCAGGCGACTAAAAGTAGAAAAAAAAAATTAGCCAGGCCTGGTGGTAGTAGTCCCAGCTACTTGGGAGGCTGAGGCAGGAAGATCACTTGAGCCCAGGTGTGTGGGGTTTCAGTGACCTATGATGACACCACTGCACTCTAACCAGGGCAATAGAGCTAGACGCTGTCTCAAAGACAAACAAACAAAAACCCCCACTAAACTCATGTTAAACTTGCACTTATTTTTATTATTTCACAGTTATCTAACATAGATTAAAAAGGGCTCTATAACAGGGTATCTGAACCATAAAAATCTTCATAATCTGAAAGCTAAAATCCCCATGAAAAACAAGTCAGAAAGCTTTTTAAGGGAGCAAAAGCAACAATCAAGGATGTCCAAGTCAGAAACAACATAAAACAAATTTGATCTGACATTCCAAACACATGAGAAATTGGTGAGAGGAAATTAAAAATTAAAACAACAAAACACATTCTGCTATGGTCCATCCTGCCTAGCAACCATTTGCATCCATATGCATTTATATTCCATAGCTTGACTGTGAAATTTAATTAAAAACAATTATAAGCACAGCTCCTTGAGGCTACTAAGGATTTCACAGTTTGAATCTTTATTTTTGAAACATTTTATTCTCATAAAAAAAGCATGCATCACTAATGGTCTTGTCAGAGTTTGGTATGAGAAGAAATGACAGCTTGCCTGGTTCAAATACGTCCAAATAAGCCAGATTTAGATGGAGTGACCTAGGAACTTGACCCAGGGTTCAGTCAACATATCAAGTGAATAAACTGAATTGTCCCTGCGGTTCCAAATTTGGCCTCGATGTCCATCCATTTCAGATGGAAATGTCAAAGGGAATGCAGCAAGAGAGTTGTCTCCAGCACTGTTGGAATATAATTCTGCAAGAAGATAACTGGATGAACAACAAATAAAATTAAAAAAAATAAGTAAATTAATTAAAAAGGCCAGATGCCATAGTAAAAAGTATTTCAGGACTAGAGAAGGTCTAACATAAAGATAGATCCACTTATCCTATTCAGTTTTTGCTCCTTTTTTCCTCTCTTTTGACCCCAAAGTTAACCTGCATACCAAAACGCCAATGAATAAAATGGAAGCCTACGCTGAGAAAGTGATCTAGGGTGTTTCATCAGCATTATTTGGAAAAATTGCAGTGTTTTGCTTCCATTTGACACTGTCTTAGATTTTCTGTGAAAAAGGGAACAAATTTGATTCTGATTCCTCCACTCACCACCCAGAAGCACTCAGTGATATCTGTGGAAACATAATTGATTTCTTTTTGTTTATTTGATAAACTCAACACTTTAGCCGGGAGGATGTCAGACTTAAATGCAATTTTATAGTCTCTTCTAAGGATGCAGTTAGTCAAATAGCATATAGATAAAGTATCTGTCTGGCTCCCGAATGTCTTCAGAACATGGAAGTAAGTGCCCTGGTTACAACCTGTTGTTTCTCCAAGTGAGCATTAGGGATATTTCCTTTACCTCCACGATGAAAGCATTTTTTTTTTCTACCTGAAATTATATACTGAACTCTGGGAGGTTAGGATGTGCAAGGTTGAAATATGCTTTTGGAACTTGAATATAATAAAGCAAATTGATGCTAAATTTGTAAAAATATTAAAAACAAAAAGACCAGACACTTCCTGTTAAACCATTGTAAGCAAGATCCTAACAGACGGTTTGTGATCCATTAAATAGTTTTAAAAAATGTTCTGAGTTTCCAGGATAGTTTACATCACTGTGGAGAGGGGAAAATTAAAAACAAACAAATGAACAAACAGCCGAAGCACTTGTCTTTTCATATTGTGACTGCAGAGCTTTTGGTAGTTTTTGGTGTTACAGATCATGCCAAATAAGGTGTATATCTGTGTCCCTTTAAATTACTAAATGTTCTTTCAATGTTGTCATTAAACAGGTATATGAAAAATTTGTAAGTAAGAGGACTGTTTTTTAGAACTCAATTATTTATCAGTATTATGACTTTAGACTTATACTGAATGTATGTTGCTACAAAAGCTTGCATGAAAGTATATTTAAGAGACTATCTTCCCTTTAGATTTTTCTTTTATTTTTACTTCGGTAGATTTCAGGGGTACAAATAGTTTTCTGTTACATGGATGAATTGTATAGTGGTGAAGTCAGAGCTTTTAGTATACCTGTCACCTGAATACCTGAGATATTTCTAATATCTTAGTCGGGGCATAATGTGTGTCTTCTTGAACACTCAAACACAGTATTTTATTTTGTTATCTCATTGACTTTATTTTGTATTTATCTCTCATTTTGTTTTGTGTTTCTCTCGGCAATGTTTCAATGCTTGCAAAAGTAAGTGAGAAACTAAGGTGGATGTCAGTAGAAAGATTAGAGACCTGAGTTTTAGTCCAGGGACTGATATCAGGTATAGGTGTGGCCTTGGTTTGTCATTTAAATTTGCTGGGTGAACATATCTTCATCTGAAAAATTAAGAGGGTTAACTAGATTATGTGATTCAGGGTACTCAAAACTTATCCATTTGAATGAATGATTGAATGAATGTATATACTTAGAAATAAATGTGACATTTTTAAGGGAAGGACAGCAGATAAGAGCAATGACAGATAAATGAATTAGATGAAATAAACTGAAAAAAGTCACAATAAAAGCATTTTTGACATTGTCACCTTTGATATTATGGCTATTTTTGAGAGATCCCAGGGGCAAGATTCCATTTTACAATGAGAGCAAATGAGGCTTACTAAAAATGTATGACTTTCTCAAAATTACCGAAAAGATTACTCCATAAAACAGAGTGAATGCCATCTTCTGAATTCTAGATAAGGTCTATGAACAACTCATGATTGATTGTAGGGCTACCTAAGGTAGGTGACTCTTATTAAAACCACTGTTAATGACATCCATTTTAAATGAATATAATTGTGCATAAATTCTACATAGAATGATTTGGATGATCACGGACAGAACATTGGCTGATTTAATTGATGTCTGCATTTGTCTGGAGAGTCTGGGTGTTTGGCTTGCTTTGCTTTTAGATCTCCATGTAAAACCTTGGAAAGGGGGGCATAAAGCTTTGTATGGTTAATTCTGAAGGTCTTCTAGGACAAGTTATTTACAAAGAACAGTTAATATGTGAATTTAATAATGATGTGAAGAAAATGTGGTAAAGCAGCTGGATCTCTGCCTCCTTTAATCTAGGTAATGATTTGGAAAACTGAGATTTTTTTTAATTGATGCCATCAAATATCATTAAACACCTAGATGCATGTGTTGTTGCACCAGATCTTATACCCATCACACTGGGCCATATGTTTTCACAACAGAAATACCTACTTGGCTAACTTATAGTAATATTTGTACACATTTTAATAACATCCAACTTACATAAAAATACAAACAATAAGATTTACTGGATTAAAAAAAAACAAGGATTAGTTGCAAGTATTTTGGTGTTATTGGCCTGTTGGGTTTGATGTAATACTTAATTTAAGCTGGGAAGTAGATAGGAATGGGGACATTTCATGTCAAGTGATTTTTTTTTTTTTTTCTTTTTGGAAACAGGACAGAGTCCTCTGGGTGAATTTGAAGGAGGGCTTTTCCAAATAGAGTAAATAGCCTGAGAAATGTTTCATTATTGGTTGCAGAAAAATTGGATGGTGTCAATGTTGAGAAGGTTAGCAAAGATATACAAGAGGAAATGGGTTATTGCAATAGGATCACAACCCTCAAAACTGAAGGTGATTTTTTTAGGATGCTTTACACTGGGGAGGGCACTGGTATAGGTCTGGTAGGCATTTTTGTGGAGGGGAAGCAGAGAAATAAGCAAGGAGGTGGAGAATGGGGTGTCTTACCATTTTTAAAAGAATTTTACTTATAATCTCTCTGTATTCACTAAGGCACTGGACATTCACCCTCCCGTGTCTGGCATCCCTGTGTTCAGAGCTTTTTAACCTCTTGTCAACTTTTCCAGAGAGTGATCACCTAGTCCTGTGCTGATTCCAGATAGGCACTGCCTCCCTGCACAGACTTGGGAAGTACAGCCTGGTGTCCGGTAGCTACTTAAAAAGATTTTCAATCAACCCTCTTAAACTCCATCTCACACTCCTGCCATCTAAGAAAACTGATTCTCCAATTTCTGAGATTTCTCAAGGTTTATTAATAAACAGATTTGCATCTTTCTGGCATCCTGAATGTAGGGTTAAATTTCAGCTTCTTTGGTCTACTGAATCAGTTACTACCACTCCATTTATCTCCAGATGGTAAAATTTTGTTGATGTGAGTTTTCTGTTGTTGTTTCCTTTTCTACACTCTTTGTCCTTGTAGTTTATGCCTTTGAAAAAAAATTCCATTATATACATTTTAGTGGTGTTTTGGGAGCGTGTAGAGATAAATGTATTTAAGTAGAAGTTCTCCCCACTCTCTCTTTAATCCTCTCCAATCAGACTTTCATCCCCACAAATCCACTGAAATACCTTTGTCAAGGTTAAACCTCACTTGCCATTTCAGGGCATTTGATGAGGTTGATTACTTTCTTCTTGAAACATTTTCTTCCCTTGACACCCACCCCCTAGCTGTTCTTCATCTGATTAGTTGCTACTTCTCAGTCTCCTTTTCTCAAGAAAGTCAAAGTACATATGGGCTGAATCCTAGAATCTCTTCTCTTCTGATTCCAAACTTACTTTGTGGTTGATGTCATCCAGTCTTCTAATGCCAAATGCCATCTCTATGCTGATGATTGTCACATTTATTCTTTCAGCTCCAACCTCCACCCTGAACTCTTGATTGTTTATCTAATTGCCTACTTAACATGATCACTTGGATGTCTTATAAACATTCAAATTTTATGTTTCCAAAAAAGAAATCCTGATGCCCTGCCCCCATGCTACAACTTCCAATTTTCCTCATCTCAGCACATGGCATCAGCATGCATTCAACACTTACACAGTCGTTCCCTCAGTGGTCACCTTCCTCCCTACCTTCAACATATATCCCAGATGTGATCACATTTCCATTATGGAACCAGCCACCATCATGCACTCCTGCAAATGTGTTCATCTTTTCTCCTAATTCCACCCCCCCCCATAGTACATTCTGGTTTAAAAACTTAAATCAGTCCCTTTATCCGTGTTCTGATCACTCTGGTAGCACTGAATCTCCCTTATCTGGTCTCTCTCTGGTCTCTCTCTCTCTCTCTTTCTGAATCTCCCTTATCTGGTCTCTCTTGGCTTCTCCAGTTCATGCCCAACCCCTCAACCTCACACTCCACTCTAGTCACATGGGCTGTCTTGCTTTCTGTTCACCAAGCTTCACTTGTTCCAATCTTGGGACTTGGCCAGCACTGCCACGTCTGACCAGGAGGCACTCACTGCAGACTTTGACCCAGCACACTCATAACATGCAGATGTCTGCTCTTAATTGGTACTTTTTCAAAGAGCTTTTCTATGGTTGACTACCTCTTTTGCAGCCGCTCTCTACTCCCTTCATTTTTCTTCATTCTTTTTATCATCTTTCGATATTTAATGTATCTCCTTCTGGAATGTACACTCCATGAAGGTTGAAAAATTTTCTGTTTTTCTTACCACTTCATCCCCAGTACTTAGAACACATGCCTGACAAAAAATAAACACTTGTTGAATAAAAGAAGGAAGAAAGAAGAGAAAGTGGAAGAGAGGAAAGCAGTCAGACACGTATGCCTCAATCTGCTGTCTTTAACCTTAAGTTACAAGAAGATGTGGCTATCTGAAATATAAATGAAGGTTACATGGGTTGATGGGGGCACTGATGAGATATGGTCTCCACACACTTGGCACACTCTTCCATAAATTTATGTAGAGAAAAAATCCACTGTGGTTTAGCCTGTCATCAGTGCTTGCTTGACATAGGTAAAGCAGTAGGTCTAGCATAGTGTCAGCCACTTCACGGTAAAGTGACCCTCGGCAGGAGTTAAGAGTTGACCACCAGGTCAATGGATTGGGTGAAGGACTTGGAAGACGCTCACATTCCCTGACGAAGGAAGGTCATGGAAGTCTGAGCCAGTTCTACCCTCTATCACTGCCTAAGAGAAAGCTACCACTCATAGGTGGAATCCAAAAAAGTTGATTGCACAGAAGTATAGAGTAGAATGGTGATTACCAGAGACTGGGGTGGTTGTAGAGGCGAGTTGGAGAGATATTGGTCAAATTACAGTTAGATAGGAGGAATAAGTTCAAGAGATCTATTGCAGACCATGGCAACTATAGCTAATGATGACATATTGTATTCTCGAAAAATGCTAAGAGAGTGGATATTAAGGGTTCTCACACACAAAAAATGATAACTATGTGAAGTAATTCATTTGCTAATTAGCTGATTTAACCATTCCACTTCAAAACACTATGTGGTACACAATAAATACATACAATTTTATATGTCAATTTTAAAAAATAAATATATAAAAAATAAAACTCTACTAGGCAGAGACTGCAACCACATACCAGCTGGGGACCGAGCACCCAGTGCAACAGGGCATTGCTCTAGAGATGATCAGAGACTCGTAACACACACTGAAGGCAACAGAATACCAAGGCCCATGTTTACTAACATGAACACACATGAGGTGCCCCAGTCATTGCACTCAAATGGAACCTTAGGGAGAAAAGCTTCTTGGAGGGGAAGGTGATCTTTGGGACAGAGAATTTTTCCAAATGAGAGACTGAGGCTTTCCTAAAAGAGTGGTTTAAAATATCTGACTGAACTAAGTTAAACTGGTTTAAACGTTTAAATTTTATTTTCCTAATCAGCATAAAGGGCTTATGAAGGAGATCTGAAGAGTTGTTTTAAAAATCTTCTATTTCTTTTTTCATCCTTTAAAATTTAGCATGAGTTGTCTTATGGGATCCTGCTACATAATTCTACATTCGATGTAACCTGTACTGCTTTGATATAGGACAGAATTGTAGAAAGGACAGTGCCAGGGGCATATGCCTAAAAAGAAACTAACAGTGGCTTTATACAATGAGAAAACCCATTGAACAAGATCATATCCATTGGACAGGGAAAACTACTTGATAGGACTTATCTAAAGTAGATCTTGATAAACAGAAAGTGCTCAATAAATAAGCTCAGAGAGGAAACAGAAAGGTAGGTAGGAGTAGAGACGACTCAAGTGTCTGTTTCAGAGAACAACACACACTACATTGAATCTACAATATCAACATGGGTTGAGACCTTTATCGTGAAACTTGAATTGATAGAGGAGTGCTTAGTTCCAGGTATCTGGTAAACAGAAAAAGAAAAGGAAGTGAATTCAGAAGAAATGTTTAGAAGTGTCTGTTGTCATGACTCAGCTCTGATAGCAGATTAAATAACCATGAGATAGGCAATAAAAGGAAACCAAGGAAAAGAGAAGTGACATCCACTTGAAGGTTTTGTTCAGAAAGTTAATGTTGGGAAAGGCAATCTCCTGTATGCAGTTTTTTCACTCCCGTTTAGCTGCACAAGAATGGGTCTTGTGCCTGGAACACTCCCTTATCAAGGGATAAACAATCCTTGCGGGCTGGGCTGGGCTTGTTGCCTTGTATAGGAATGTCTTTCCCTGTTTCAGACCCATGTATATTCCTTTGTTCTGCTTAAGAGCATGTTTCAATGGCCCTCATGCATGCCTCCAGCTTCCTGTATTTTGGACCCCACAGGTAAGGGTTCTGGTGGAGGAGGGGAAGAGTCCTCGTGGCCCTTCCCCTGCGGCACAAAGTGAGCTGTGTGCAATTACATCATCCCAGTTGACTGGGGGATAGATCCGCTGGCCATGCAGGCCTGATGCTTTGCAAGGAGCTGGATCTTGTGTACTTTCCCTCTCCTCTTTCTATAAGTAAATGCTGCATCACTTGAGCCTAGTGCCCATGTTGTCTGTTCTCAATGACTTCTCACCATGCACTCGTCTCTTCCTGGGTGGCACTTATCAACCTTTTAACCTTGGCTGCACAGCCTGGACTATCAGTGAGCAGTGAAACAATTTTGTAGAATAATTCTGGGAAAAAATTGGATCTATGTGAATGAGGGCATATTACCTCTGGCCTCAGGGATGAAAAACAGGAGAAAATTGTAGCACTATATGTAAAAGCATGATGCTTCTTTGCTGCACTTAACTAATGGTTCTTAAGATTTCAACCAAACTTTCTCATTTGGAAGGGCAGGAGAAAAGGAATATTCTGCCAGCCTTCTCCAAGCCTTGGTGCAGATGGACTTTCTTCCATCTTCCATCAAGACTGCAAACAGCTTCATGGTAACAGAGCATGGTTAGAGCTAACTAGGACCTACAATGAATGAGTTTGGTAACCAGACGCAAGAAACATTTACTCAACTAACTTGAAGAATAGATCCTCTGGGATAGATATGAAGAAACTGTTGATTTTTTTTTCTCCCCTTGAGATACAACTCTGGAAATTTCCCCCTACTGCTCATCTTCCCCTCAAGCCTTTCATTGCTTGCTCATTTTCTCCCAATGTTAGTGACAGGGAGGTTTCTGTTGCAATTAAGGATGAGACTTCTACACAGAATAACAATAGTTAGAAACATCAGCAGAAACTGCTTTAGAGGTTAAGACCCTTCACTGTGGCTCAGGATGCCAACTACAGGGAACCAATACCTGCTCTCTGAGAGGCTGGGACAATTTTGAGAGAATCATACAATCCCTTGTTTATAACAGCAATTCCAACCAGTGTACTATCCCTAGTCACAGAGCACATGCCAACACCACTGTGGAGGGTGGAGACAGGGTTAGGCCATGCATAGATAGCATGCCTGCTTCCAGGAGGGAATGTCAGGGAAGTTGGGCATTTAAAGGGATCAGAATTACTGCCTGGAAGGGTAATGGAAAGATTGTGTCTATATTTTTATTTTTCTTTCTTTTAGTAAATCACAGGCTCAATCATTTTAAAAATTAATTGTTTTTGAGAATAGAGACTATGCTTTATTTTTTACATAGACATTCTCTTCAATATTCTTCTTCAGGAGTACCATCAATAATGTACAATGAGATTTTCCTCTTTTTCTTTATAATTTTGTTTTAACAAAATGCTGCCTATTAAACCATGTGGTATTATAGAATAATAAAAATAATCCTCACTTTGGAAACAGAAAATTAAGGTTGAAGTCCTGGTTATGATATTAATTTGCAAACCTTGAGAGAGTCACATAATTCCATGAATTCCCATTTCATATTAAAATAAAAGAATACGAATTCCCATGTACATTCAGAGCTTTGTAAGGATGAATTAAAACATCATATGTATTATCATTTATGATTTCATAGATATACAAATGTAAGTAGTTATTAAATTTCTTTAGATATTAGCTCTCTGTATGCCATGTCAATTCAGATTATTAAAGAAAAACTTAGGAAAGATACACTTTTTTTTTCCTATTTTCTAAGCCAAGATATAAAATTCAATATTTTACTTAAAAGTTAAATGACAGTCATCTTCTCAAACCACACGTTTCCTAATTCTCAGCTGATTAGGAGATATTGATAGAGATGTTTTTGATCAAGGACTCAAGAAGGAAAGAGTGGAAAAGAGCTCAGCAGGTAAAACCGCCTTCTTGTGTGTTTTGAGCATGTGTGTATTTGTGTGTGTGTGTGTGTGAGAGAGAGAGAGAGAGAGAGAGAGAGAAGTACTGTGATGTCTTCAAGAACTAGCACATTAATGCTGAAAGCTCTGGGCAACTGTAAGCCCCAGGAGTAGGTACCTGCTTTGCTGGCAGGGAATGGTCCTACTTGATATCTGTCACCCCCATTTCTGGTTCTTTTCTGGGTCTCTGCTCCCAGGGCACTTAGGAAATTTGACTTTCTCCCGTAAGGTCTACCCCCGTAAGACCTTTAGGGGTAGGACAGAACTATGTTATATTCACAACTGTCTATCTGGCATCTACCCTGGTATCAGCACATATTGGCCACCCATAAATGTGAAGCTTAACTGAGTAAAGCTGAACTCACTGGCTGTTTTAATCAGTCCCCTTTGTTGGGTCCATTTGTCCTGCTCATTTCTCCAATTTGTCCTTTACGCTGATACCAAAGTGGCTACTTAATGTGCAAAAATTCATCGTGACAACCCATGGCTAAAAATCCAAGTTCCCATCATAAGCTTCTAAGCTTTTCACTATCTATCTGCAGCCTACTTTTCTGGACATATTTCTCATACTTTTGTTTTCATATGCTAGGCTCTCTGTTCATACTGGGGTTGCTTGCAATTCTAAGAATACCGTATGGTCTTTTATTTCTCTGGATAGTTACACATGCTATGCTTCTGCATAAATATCCTTCAGTCTTATTCATCTATGAAAATTAGCTCTTCACTTTAGACTTTATTCAAACAGATCCCTGCAATTTCTCCAACCTTAATGTGTTCAGGGAATACACTGGGAAATGTCTGGTGAGCTTGCCACCACTCTGTCTCCTCATGTTGAAGGCAGGCATTGCTGATCCCTCGTAGCACTCCTCACAGGATGCAGGTTCACAAAGCACACATTGTCAATTGATTAGCATCAGCATATAAACTAAACTCTGTAAACCTGGCCAGGTTTCAGAAGACGAGAGGAAATATAGATCAGTATTCATAATATTTCTCTGGATACCTTTGTGTCTTGTAACCTCAGGCTGAATGTGTCCTTCAACCAAAGGTCCAATCTCCTTTCAAGGTGGCCCTTTCCTTATGACTGCCTCATTTGGGGTTCCAGAAACTCCTTCTGTAGCCTGTTCAGGCTTAGAGACAGTAACAGCTCTGCTGTCACTTCAACAGGGTACTATACTAACCCCTGTGCTTTCCCTATACACTATTTTTACCTTCGTAAAGAGGCCCTTCAATCTTCTCCAGTAATCCTTATTTGTTTGTAACATCTGCTTCCTAGTGGTAAACTGACTGACATTACAAAGTTACCAATTTGAATATGAAGATAATTTTTAAGATCAAGTAGGATTTACCCCTGGAATACAAGAATGGTTCAACATATACAAATCAATATATATGACCCACCACATTAACAGAATGAAAGACAAAAACCATATGATCATCTCAATAGTTGCAGAAACAGCATTTGGCAAAATTCAACATCCTTTCATGATAAAAACTCTCAACAAATTAGGAATAGAAGGAATGTACCTCAACACAAAAAGGCCATATACAATAAGCCCATAGCTAACATTATATTAAACAGTGAAAAATTGAAAGCTTTTCTTCTAAGATCAGGAACAAGATAAGGATGCTTGCTCTCACTGCTTTTATTCAACATAGTCCTGGAAGTCCTAGCCAGAGCAATTAGGCAAGAGAAAGAAATAAAAGTCATCTAAATAGGAAAAGAAAAAGTTAAATTGACACTGTTTGCAGAATTCATAAACAGATACAGAAAAGTTGTAGAGTCCAAAATCAACCTAAAAAATCAGTGGCATTTCTATGCTAATACTGAACTATCTAAAAAAAATATTTAAGAAAACAATCCTATTTACAATAATTACAAAAAAATACTTAGAAATAAATTTAACCAAGGAGCTAAAACATCTGCACACTCTAAAGAATAAAACATCAATAAAAGAATTGAAGAAGACACAAATGGTAAGATATCCTATGTTCATGGATTAGAAGACTTAATATTGCTAAAAGGTTTATACTACCCAAAGCAATCAACAGAGTCAGTGTAATACCTATCAAAACTCCAATGACATTTTTTACAGAAATAGCAAAAGAATCCTAAAATTTATGTGGAACTTCAAAAGACCTCAAATAGCCAAAATAAACTGAACAAAAAGAACAAAGTTGAAGGTATCATACCTGATTTCAAAATCTACCACAAAGCTATGGTAATAAAAACAGCATGGTACTGGCACAAAAACATACATATGATAAATGGAACAGAATAGAGAGCCCAGAAATAAATCTACCCATATATAGTCAATTGATTTTCAATAAAGGTGCCAAGAACCCACAATGGGAAAGGACAGTCTCTTCAATAAATAGTGATGGAAAAACTGGATAACCATATGCAGAAGAATGAAAGTCAACTTTTATATCATACCATTTACAAAAGTCAACTCAAAATGGTTTAAAGACTCAACTGTAAGACCAGAAACTATAAAACTGCTAGAAAAAAGCATGGGGGAAACCTATGCAACATTGATGTGGGCAATGATTTTTTGGATTTGACCCTGAAAGCACAGGCAAAAAAATACAGATGAGATTGCACCAACCTAAAAAGTTTCTGCATAGCCAAGGAAACAATCAACACAGCGAAGAGACAACCTACAGAATGTGAGAAAATATTTACAAACCATACATCTGCTAAGGAGTTAATATCCAAAATATACAGGGAACTCAACTCAAATAACTAAGAAAACAGATAATCCAATTAAAAATGTGCAAAGGACATGAATAGACATTTCTCAAAAGAAGATATATGAATAGCCAACAGGTATATTTTTAAAAATGCTCAACACCACTAATCATCAGGGAAACATAAATTAAAACCACACTGAGATATCATTTCATACCTGTTAGAATGGCCATTATCAAAAGGATGAACAATAACAAGAGTCCGCGAGGCTATGAAGAAAAGGGAACCCTTTTACATTGTTGGTGGAAATGTAGATTGTTACAGCCATTATGGAAAATATTATAGAGATTCCTTAAAAAATTACAAACAGAGCTACCATATGATCCAGCCATCCTGTTACTTGGATATATATCCAAAGGATATGAAATTGGTATGTCAAAGAGATATCTGCACTGTCATATTCATTGCAACGTTATTCACAATAACTTAGATTGATATGGAATCAACCTAAGTGTTCATCGAGGTATGAGTGGATAAATAAAATGTGGTATATATACACAATGGAATAATATTCAGCTTTTAAAAAGGAGGAACACTCTGGGAGGCCAAGGTGGGGGATCACTTGAGGACAGGAGTTTGAGACCAGCCTAGGCAACATCATGAGACCCCCTGTATCTACAAAAAAAATTAGCCAGGCACAGTGGTGTGCACCTATAATCCCAGCTACTTGGGAGACTGAGACAGGAGGAGGATCACTTGAGCCCTGGAGTTTGAGGGTGCAGTGAGCTATGATCCACCACTGTACTCCAGACTGGGTGACAAAATGAGATCCCATCTTTAAAAAAAATAAGTAAATAACCCAGTAAATAAATAAATGAAAAAGGAAGCAATCCTGTCATTTGCAACAACATGGGTAAACACGGAGGACATTATGTTAAATAAAATAAGCCAGGGACAGGAAGACAAATACTGCATGATCTCACTTATATGTGGAGAATAAAAAAGTCAAACTCATAGAAAAATGGGAGTAAAATCATGGTTATCAGAAGATAGGGAGTGGGGGATTTGGGAGATGTTGGTCAAAGGACAAAAAATTTCACTTATACAGGAGGAATAAGTACACGAGATCTATTGTACATCATGGTGACATCAATTCATAACTATATTATATACTTGAAAATTGCTAAGAGAGTAGATTTTAAAGTGTTGTGACCACTCAAAAACATAAGTCCGTGAGGTAATGTGTGTGTTAAATAGCTTGATTTAGCCATTCTACAATGTATACATACATCAAAACATCATGTTGTAACAACATAAAAATATACAATTTTACCTGTCAAAACTTTTTTTAAAAGATAATTTTGACTGTTTTGTACATATGTATATATTAACATATGTATATACATATATATTTTTATATATGCCATGTTTAATTATGTTAGTATCTATACTATACGTAACTATTAAAATATAAAATACTATTTCTGATGATACACATGCTACTTCAGTATGCAACTCAATGGACTGATTTGAGGACTAGAAATCACAGTTTGTACAATGAATAATTATCCCTCAATTTACATCTGCCAGTGTTTGCAAAATGTCACTATGTTTTGGATTTGTGCTTAGCCTTAAATTTTGCTCAAAATGGGTCATTCCATTCTTGAGATGTATTTTTTTTTATTCTTGAATGTTTAGCTCATCACTTTTCTTCAATTTGAATTTCTTTGATTTGCTATAGCATTTCCCCCCTTAGTCATACTGTCCTTAACAAGGGTTGCACACAGCAGTTACATTTCCACATTAAAATGTATAAAATTATCCTAAGTCAGTAAAGAAAGTGACAGAGGTCTCTTTCACCTCAGTAATAAAGTTCTTTCATTCAAATATGGAGAAAGTTTTTGGAATATGTGCTTGCTTTATTACTTGAGAATATTCAATTCTGTTATAAAAGGAAAATAAACATAAGAACGTGAGAAAGCTAGTAACTTATGAGAGAGGGCAGGAGGGAGACAAACCTCACGGGATGTGTTAAGTACAGGTATGAATAAGCAAGTAGCTTGTGGCACATAGGCAGGATTCGAAAGAGATGTTAGCGAGAGAAAGGAAGATCGTAATCTCTCAGATGTGTTAAAGATAAAAAGAATAAGTGGGATACATGATGTAACAAATAAGAGAGTTTCTTCTAGAAAAGACAGGACAGAAAGACTGAGTCATAAGATGTGATTCTCTCAGTGCACAGTTATGTTATCTCTAAATTGGCTGCCCATTGGTAGCGCACATAACAGTCCCATTATGGCCCCACATACCCTGTGCAGATGAAGTGCAGGTAAAACCCACACCTGTCCAGTAGGCTAACTGGGGAACTCGTCTGTAGTCAGGAATATTTGCCTGATTGTCTCAAACAGAGCAAGTGTTTTCTGCTGCCCCCGGCATCACCTATTGCCCTCCCTTCATTCAAACATCAATGTAAGTCTTTAAAACTACTCTCAGTTGTGAAGGGTGATGAAAAAGAGAGAGAGATAGAGAGAGACAAGAGAGAAGAGGAGAAGAGAAGAGAAGATAAAAAACAGATGAGACATCATAAATATGCTAATCTAGCATCTGGCATTCAGGTAGGATGGCCCTTCTACCTGCTTGCATCCTATCCTACCCCCATCTCTTTCCTTTTGCTTCCTGCTATTTAAAATGGATTTAATAACTTTGTGATCGAAGAACCTTAATTTTGACTGAGCCTTTCTTTTCCACGACCTCTGACATAGCTTTCCTTGAAGTGTCTTGGGAAGATACTATTGCATCAAGGTAATTTCCCACATGACAGTTGCTAAAAGATTCTAGTGTTTCTATGAATTCTCTGCGGTTATCACTTCTTGTGACCATGTGATATACTTTCAAGATGTCTGGATAATGTCATTCATTCATCTATGTGGTTATTCAGCCCATAATTTGAACCCATGTTTTCTTCTAGACCAAGTCCCTATGCTGATACCTACCATCTGTGATGGTTAATTTTAGTTGTCCACTTGACTGGGTTAAGGGATACCCAGATAGCTGGCAAAACATTATTTCTGGGTATGTTTGTAAGGGCTTTCTGGAAGAGATTAGCATTGGAATCGGTAGACTGAGAAAAAAAGATCACCCTCACCAGTGTGGGCAGGCATCATACAATAATCGGTTTAGGGTTTAGATGAAACAACAACCAAAAAAAAAAAAAAAGAAAGGACACATGGATTTACTCTCTCTCCTGGAGCTGGGACATCTATCTTCTCCTGTCCTCAGACAATAGAACTTCAGGTTCTCAGGCCTTCGAATTTAGACTGAATTACACTACAGACTCCCTCGGTCCTCCAGTTTTCATAGGGCAGATTGGGGGACTTCTCAGCCTCCATAATTGCAAAAGAGAGCAAATTCTTATATCTCCTCTTATATATCTCTATCTGTATCGCTATTTCTATCTCTACTTTCTGTCCATCTCTCTACCTATCTATCTATACCTTATTGGTTCTCTGTCTCTGGAGAATCCTGACCAATATACCATCCTATTAAATTAAAGTATTAATGCTCAAATTGCTCATTGCAGTTACCTTGGGAGTTCTGTTGTCTGCATTTATTATTCTCTGGGGTTAGCACATGCGTAAGTGTTGTGTGCCATTGCCCTGTTAACCATACTTTTCCTTCCATAAGTGCAGTTGTACCATCCACGACAAAATAAGAGTGTATGTCTACCTCTACTACAAAAGGGGTTAGGATGAAATTGGGAGGTCATTCTTACTGTATGTAAATAAATGGTCATTCTTACTGTAAGTAAATTCATGGTTTTGCACAATTCTGTGTTACTTGCAATCACCAGCATTTTCACAAATAACTTTCATTGCATCATTTGTCCTTCTTGGCTGCCAATTGCACATATTTGCAAAATCTTTTTTAAAAAGTCCAAACTAAATACACAGGATGACATCATTTTAACTCAAAAATGTCTTTAAAAGCTATTTTCTTTACCGCCAATGTTTTTGTTTTTCTATCCTTTGTTTTTTTTTTCTTGTAGCCAGACCCAACTCTTGCTTAGTTCACTTCTCTGTTTCTTATGTAAATAGTATAAGAAGCATTTTCTTTTTTTTTCTTTTTGACATGAATGTATTTAACATACTTTAGTCTAAGAAGCATTTTCTTCTGTCAACTTGCTTTCAGATGCTACAAACATGACTACTAGGTGACTTTTATTCACTGCTTTACATGTGACTTTGTAGTTTGTGAATTATAGGATATTAATTAAATTAAGAAAAGCAAAACTTGTAAACTCAGGAATTCAGAGTTTTAGTCCATTCTAGTTTTAATTTATCTTTTTATGACCTGCAATATGAAGCTTTGCTAGCAAGACAGGGTGACTTAATGTAAACCAGATGGATTATGAAGGCAGATTCCAAATTGGGGTTTGAATCTTGGTTTAGTTACTCTAGGACCTTGAGAAAGTTATTTATATATCTGCAAAACAAGACTAATAATACCACTTTCAAGGTCACTGACAGAAACATATACATATATACACACACATACATACATCTATGTCTACATCTATATCATATCTGTATTTATCTATGTATATGGTCTTTGGAACATATTAGTGCTCCAAAATGGTAGCTACTAATAGCTTGCCAACTCTGGGCTGAAGAAAGATTGATGAGTGGGATGATGGGTTGGTGGAAAAAACGGTCTTGTCAATTATTTTTCAGACATACCTTCACAGTTATTCTAAGTAAGAGCATCAAAATCTCACAAGAGGAGAATCCAAAAGAGAAGTGTGGCAGGTAGCATATGGATCTACACATAATGTACTCATGCGACTTTCCCAATGACTGATGGCTGAGGGTAGGTGACCTTTCAGAGCTTTTAATATTGCAGATGAAATGATATAGCCTGTTACATTGGAAACTGGCTAGTTAAAATCTTAATGTATCTGACATCCATTTTATTTTGAAGATTACATCACTTCAATTTTTTGAAGTATATATTGCAGGATACAAAAGAAGATTAAGATATGATTCTTGACCTCATTGAATTTGAATCTCAGTAGGAAAACAAGCTATCTACAGGTGAAGGAGTTTAGATAGTGCTATGAGATGGCATATGATTACAAATTGATGACTGACATGGATAAGGACAGTCTTTGGAGAAAGAGATCAATGTGGTTGAAATTGTCTGAGAAGGTTTAATAGAAGTCATGTGACTTGAGCTGAGTTAACATATTTTGAGGTTAAAGGATGGAGCATGCTTTCTAATAACAAATGATTTGAACTATGGTTTCCTATCACATAGGGATTCATTAAATTATATTTTACTTGCTCCAATTTTTCTTAGAGTTGCAGGGTTATTCATTTTTAATGTCTAATTTTTAGGCTCTGACATCAAAGGGAGATATTTAAGGAATGTTCTGTTGCTTCAGTGCTGAACACCTTGCTCTAGCAGAAGTGCCACACAGCTTCTCATTTGTAAAACTTTATGCATGTACAGGGAACTTACTGCAGCGGCAAGGTACAAAAATTCTTTCAATTTAAGTTATCTTCACACTGAGAACTAAACTTTAAAATGTCTTAATAAAGAAAAAACCATGCGACCGCCCAGTCTATACCAAGGTGCTGTCTGCCTTCAAATGCCCTCTTCTCATTTACATATCTAATTCTGCACTGGCAGAAACAGATCACTGCATGATTTTTGCTGGAGGAAAGAAATAGTAAAAGATTTTCGTAAAGCACACTTATGTCTCTGAAGGTTTGAAGTTAAAAATTAATGTTATAAAGAGAACTTGATTCTATACTTACTCTGACTGAAATTAAAATGACTATTGGATATATCTGGAGGGATTTTGTGAAACAATGCAAGTGGAAAAATCAGGACCTTAATATATACACACACATACACACCTTTCTGGATGAGATGGCATGGGGGCCATTGAAGCTGAGTAAGCTGTCAAACCCATCAGTCTTGATTGGCTTTCATTTTAAATGCATTTGGTCTGACACCATTGTATCTTGGGAATGCATGCTCCGGGTAGCACAGAACCAAAAATTAAATCTCCTTTCTTACAGTTGAATGCTTTCTCTTCAATCTAGAGCAAATCTGAATACTGGGGCAAGACAGAATATAGACTGAAGTTAAATATTAAATACTATTTTAAAAATTTCAATACAGACTGAGAGTAGTTAGCCTCTGTCCTAGTCAAAAGAAATAAAATGAGATAAATATGTAGCAGTGCTGAGAATAGTATGGGTCCAGGGTTTATATGAGTGGCTCAGAGATGTTGGAGGACTTCTGAAAGACAGGAAGTTAATGGGATTCTATTTATATTAGTTTCCTAGGGCTGCCATAACAAATTACCACACACTTGGTGACTTAAAACAACTGAAACGTATTCTCTCACAGTTCTGGAGGCCAGATGTCCAAAATCAGGTGTTGGCAGGGCCATGTTCCCTCTGTAGGCTCTGAGAGAGTCCTTGTCTCTTCCAGTTTTTGGTGGCAGGAGGTGTTTCTTGGCTTGTGGCTGCATAACTCCAATTTTTGCCTCTGTGTTCACTGTGTGAATGGTCTTTTTCCCTGTGTTTCAAATCATCCTTTTCTTTGTCTTATAAGAATAGGAGTCACTGGAATTAGGCCCCTAAATCCAGAATGGTCTCATCTTGAGATCCCTATCTGCAATGACCCTATTTCCAAATAAAGTCACATTCACAGCTATCACGAGTTAAGACTTGAACACACCTTTTTTCCTTTTCTTTTTCTTTTCTTTTCTTTTTTTTTTTTTTTTTGTTTGTTTTAGAGATAGGATCTTATTCTCTGTTGTCCAGGCTGGAGTGCAGTGGCATGATCATAGCTCACTGAAGCCTCAAACTCCTGGCCTCAAGCAATCCTGCTGCCCCAGCCTCCCAAGTAGCTAGGACTACAGGCATGGGCCACCATGCCCAGCTAATTTTTTTTTTGTTGGTAGAGACTGGGTCCTGCTATGTGGCCGAGACTGGTCTTGAACTCCCGGCTTCAAACAATCTTCACCCCTCCCAAAGTGCTGGGATTACAGGCATGAGCCACTGCGCCCAGCCAGGACTTGAACATACCTTTTTGGAGGCCACTATTCTACACAATGATAAGAATAAAAGAGAACAAAGGAACCAATTGTCCAAAACTTGCCAAAAAGGAAGCAGAAGAAGTAGGAAAGGTGGGGACTTCTTCCCAAGACTGAGCCTCAAGAGGGTCTAAGCTCCATGTGAGCAAATGAGTAGAGCAAGACTTGGGACATGGAACAGGAATTTGGGAAATAATTGAGGTTCTGTAGATGAATATCTACACCCCTCTTTCCAACTTCCCTTTTCCTTCCCTCTTTTCTGCCCCATTATTTTGAGATAAAAACTGGCAGCAGTGGCTTTCATTCCTGATCTTCCTGTTAGCTAAGACCAGAAAGTAACACTCTTACAACACTCTGAAGTAATAAACATTCTTCCTGAATAGAGTTAGTCCTTTGATTTATTGTGATTATCTGGCATTTCAGTGAAATCTCAGCTTCTCTCCTGCCCACCTCCAAGTTGTGTTGATGTGCTTGTCTGCATACAGAGTTCAGAGCCAGCCTTTCCACTCAGGAGAAAGACTGACTTTGATGAAATCATCTACAAATGAAACAAAATCTTACACAAGCTAAGTGTGGTCATTAGTCTAGTCCATACACATGGATATAAATAGAGAACCATCATCAGACACATACAGAAAAGCCAACACTACGGAAGAACATAATCAAGATATTTCTGATAATTCATATAAATTATGATAATTCATAATACTTATATAGAAATTACTATGTTATAGACAATGAATAAGCTAAAATAAAACAAACTCAGAAAGAATCCAATTTACTATCTTCAGAAAGATTTCAAGAAGCTACTGCTTCAATTTTCCCTATTCAAGATACAGGGTTGTTAGAGGATTAAATTAATGCTTGGAAGCATTTAGAAAAGATAGTAGTATGGTTGTATCAAAAGAGCAACTCTCGTTCAAGATTTAGATTAAAATCATTTCCTTGGAAAATGATTTGTCTATACCATTCTGCGTCAAAGCAGGAGACAGACATCACACAGTATTTTAAACAGGGGAAGCTTTATTATAAAGAATGATTAAGCAACGAGAGGAATGTAAGTATAAGATGCAACGAGAAAGCTAAAAGGTATCTTAAGCCTGAGAGTAACCTAAGAAAAACAAACTTGGAAGGAAGTCTCCTTGTCGCAGGTTGGAGAAGGTATGATTGCAGTAAAGCAGATGGCGGAGAAGTTCATGGGTTTGCCCAGACCAGATCTGATCTACGTTCTCTAGGCAAGCGAGAAGCTCCTCTCCAGGGTGCAGGCGGACTGCAGCTAGTGGGCAGGTATGCAGAAGGCGTTGGTGTGCTGGTGATGACACCAGGAGTATGCAGTGTCTACACTGGGTGGGCTGTAAGAAGGGGGTAATCAGGCTGGACTGGGGCTGCAAGGTCGCCAAGAGACCACACATTCTAGGCAAATGGCAGGAATAGCTGTCCCCACACGTGCTCCGCTGACCAAGGGTGCAGCCATTGGAACCTGCCAAAGCCCTCTTCCTCCTGCAGCGTCACTCCATCGCCCTCTACCGAGAAACTTTTAACATTGTGCTCACTCACTGTTAAAGAGAAATGCTTGAAGGAATCCCATCCATTAGCACAGAGCAAATATTGAAGAATGAATTTGAAACTGAGAGGCAAGAAATTGATAACTGTAGCAGAATCTAAGAAATCTTCTTGGAAAAAAAATTGTATAATTGGAAATCAGCTGCCTTCTTGTCCCTGGAGTAGTGCAATGAGGTAATAAATGTTCAGCACTACTTAATTTTTTTTTCTCATGATTGGACTGTTGATATAACAGCTATCAGTTTAGTGCCAGGTACACTTAAAAGCAGTTTAGATGAATGAACCTGCCTATTAAAGGCTCACTATAAACTTTTAAGTACCATTATTATTCACACCTGAGGAAACTGACACATACACTTTATTGACCATAAATTTTGAGCAGACCAATAGCCACACTCTTTATAACCAGTTGCTGGTGAGGGGTGGAGGGTGGGCTGGTGGTCTACCTGAACAAATGTCATAATCGTTTTGATAAAATTCCATGTCTGTACATTTATAAAAAATCTTATAAAACTTAAACATTGAGCAGGGGAGCAGAGAAGTCATTGGTAAAGTTAAATTAAATTGACCAATTAATTATTTTTATTTTTTGATTTAGAATAATGAAAAGGACCTCAAGAGAGTATTCATGCTTTACCACTTCAAAGAAGTCAATCCCTAAATATTCAATACTCCTAAAATGGTATAATACGTTAATAGGTTGTTACCTTATTTTTGGAAGTACTACAGGGATGAAAAACTACAATCCCCATAGTAGAATAATTGTTTTTTTTGTTGTTACTGTTATTTTGCTAACAGATCTTTCTTGCTTTCACTTAAATATAGAATCATGGAGCTAGACTGGCCTTAATGGGATTTTTCTGTCATATGCTGAAATAGTGTATTGAGGAAGAGTTTCTTGGGAGAAAAAGTTAAAGAAGGAAAAAAGAGCTCTTTTTTCATTGTCTTTTATTCCCAAAGGATTCTTAGAGCTTCCTTCTCAGCACTGATCAGGGTATTGAGGATGATAAAGAAACTCTAATCTCATTTTTTTTCCCAAAAGAAACCCCTCTTTTTCCCTAATGAACCCAATCACATGTAATAAAACATCCTTCTGTGGCACTACTGTGCCTTCCTTGTCCAGCAGGCCAGGGTCACCACAGCAGTATCCATCATCCTCGCAGAAAATGGAACAAAGAACAGAACAAAGAATGACAGAAGGACAAAATGTCCCACCAAAAGGTGATACCATTAAAAAAGGACAACAATGGTAGAAAACTCAGAAAGCTTCCTGACAAAGAAACTCCATTGGGAAAGTTATCTTTTTTTGTTTTAAGCATACTACTTTTACTATGGAAAAAAAGAGATAATTCTATTAGTCAACACGGACCAGATACTTTATTTTGAAGGAAAATCAATACATATATTACAAATTTAGTTTCAAATTTTACCTACAAGCTTATTTTCAAATATCTCAATCAGAAAAATAAAACGGTTTATCAGTGATCTTATTTATTCTACATATAGTGGATTTATATCCTAAGAAGATTTTTTTTTTGACAGGAGCTTGCTCTATCACCCTGGGTAGAGTACAGTGGCATCATCTTAGCTCACTGCAACCTCAGACTCCTGAGCTCAACTGATCCTCTTGCCTCAGCCTCCCAAAGTGCTAGGATTACAGGTGTGAGCCACTGCACCCAGCCCCTAAGAAGATTTCAAATTGCTCATAGTTTTATAATACTAAAATAATCCCAATACAGATGCCTTGAAATAATGGATGTTCCAAAATAAACTTTCCATACTTGGATTTGGAATGTGGTTTCATACTTATATGTAAAATTTGGATTTATCTGGTTATTTGGGAAATTTATATTACCAAAAAGATCATAAAACACACTGATATCCAAAAGACACTTTATTATAAACCTTGACTCACAACCTGGCTCCTATTTTCACTTACTGTTTGTATCACCCTGTTCAAGTCATTTAACCTCAAGTCATAAGCTTCTGTTTGTTCTGTTAGGAAACATGCAAAATTGCTGTCTGTCTATACTTCAGGATTATTGTGAGGATAGAACTGGTGTCACATGTGTGGCAACAATTTATTAACTGTGAGAATATAGTCTAACTGTTCTCAGAGTCCTTGCCTTAGCTGCTTATGTGCTTCTCCTGCATTTTTGGAAATGGACAAAACTAGCCCCCTCTCAAAACATGTATGTAACAACTGATTGCGTACTTACCCAAGGGGGCATCTAGGGCTGGGAATGCCTCCCAAACTATGCTAGATACAAGATTAAACAGAGGCAGGGATAAGTCTTGATAAAAAGGGTCTGGGACTTGGAATCAAAAAAGGGAGGACAAAAATATGGAGCACTCACCAACTGTGGGTTTTGGTAATCAACTCTAACAATGTACATCATAGTGCCATAAAAAATAGATGTAAGTTATAATTAAGAGGCATAATTGGAGTTGATAAATTTCAATTCAGACACTCTTTCTTTTGAATATTTGGTATGTCCTGCTGTGTTTGTTGTATATGGGTTTTTTTCTGTATCCATTTTTTTTGGACTTAATTTCACTTATTCCACATGCAAACATATCATTTTGTTTTTAATAATATTAATTAAATAAAAGTTAATTATATAAATTAAGTAAAATAAATATTTAACCAGAAATAAGACAATTTGTTTATATTTGGATTATAGAACAATATTTTCTAAAAGAATTTAAGTTGAATATGCTTTATTTTATATACTACTAAAAGATTTTGGAGGACGCAAACTCAATTCTGCATGCTCAAGGAAATTATTTTTAGTAACCCACTTAGTAAACTAGGTTCATCTCAAATCATAATTGACTTGATCAGAATAATTTTCAAAATCTTAATCTGTAATTCATAATGATCTGTGATGAATTCACTCTTTTCAGTTTGTGAACTACTATTTTCAAATTGTACCTGAATTTTCTTAGAAATTATGGAAAATATGTGCTATAAGCTATATTAACACTTGGGATTCCAAATATGTTTTTATGATTTTAATTTTTGCTTCCAATTTTACAGCTTACTCTGATTCTGCTCTTCTTTTATGATTTTCAAATATTACCTACATCAAGTATGTATAAAACATTGTCTTTCTTTAAACACATATGGTGAAAATCATTCAAGCAGATGGCTCTACACAGTCATTGGTAACAGAGGATCGAGTATCGGCTCAGTTGCTGCTGAAATGGAGTCCAATTTAATAGCTCAAATGAGGACAAGAATTAAATTGGAAATTGCTGGCTGAAATATTCTGCATTTGATCATAAAGAGATTATAAGAAAGAAAGAACGCAGTGTAACAGTCTGTATTTTAAAAGGAGCCAGGCTTCTGATAGTTCTGTGCTCTATCAGTTCATAATCAAAGTAAGCAATATAAATCCATTTTTAAAGCACTAATATGTTTTATTTTTTTTTAAGAAAAGGAAAATTTCTTGCAGATGTAAATGGCATTAAAATTCTGTTTATAATTATGGTGCACAGAACTTGAAAAACAAGAGTTAGTTTTGCTTTGTTGGGGAAGGGGGTAATGTTGCCTCTGCCCTGAACCCTGTTCACCTAACCAGGTGTTCAAGTGTTTGTGTTGACTTCCTCTGCTATTCCCAAGCTCCCATGTTTAGGGGCTGGCAATTTTATTTAGCACAGGCAAAGATTGAGGTTACTCATGAACTTCTATTTAATAACCATATTACCTACCCATATAAGCAGCCATAAAACCTAGGGCTCATTGGGTGAAATAAAAATATTGTGGAACAGAGTGATTAGAGCAAGTCACTTAACCTCTTTAAGCCTCAATTCTCTCTTTTGCAAAGGGTTTAACAGTAGTACCTACAGGAAGACACTGTAAGGATTCACTGAGACAATGCAGAGGAGATGTACACGTATAGAACACGCCTAACCTGGAGAGAGAGCAGAGAAGGTCAGAGTACACACTTTCCCAGTCCAAACCCAGGCTCCCCCACTTGCTTGTTGCTGGACATTGGGCAAGTTACTTAACTTTTCTGTGCTTTCATTTCCTCAATCATAAAATTAGGTTTTATAATAACACGGTGTTCATTGATTTCTTATGAGGACTGAATGTACTAATGTTTATAAAGCACTCAGTACAAAGCCTGCTCTTTGTGCTATTAAGTGTCATAAGCACACAAATGGATGTTATCATTATCATCATCATATACTTATTCAAAACAAATGGAGTGTTGTTGGGAAAATAAAAATTGTCATATTCAGACATTGTGAAACTTAAAAACCTAAATAAGACTATTATAACAAACTAAATATTCTGATAGCACAGATATATTTTAAAGAAATCAAGGTAGAATAATCTTTGTTGTAACTTGATGCCAAAAAAAATTATTCTTCCATGCTTAGCAATACTAAACCTAATTGTCCTTTTATGGTTTTAAATTTGTTTGTTTTAGTTTTGGGCAAGGAATATTCCATTCTAAGCACAGTATGGTGAATTGTCAAACAGGAATATTTAGAATTGTCTCATGGTATTTTGAAATTACTCTCAACAAATTGGTTGATAGTTTATTTTTTCCAATTTCTATTTTAATACTTATAGGTAAAACATTATTTGCATTGGTAATAATGTTAATAGTAACTTGAATATTTCATTTTCAACTTCTGGCTTTTTCTTCCTTCCTCTCATTATCATTCATTTAAATGTGTTGGGCTGAATTAAGAAATGCCAAGAAACCAGTGTATTAATTTTACACGGCTGCCATAGCAAATTACCACAAACTTAGTAACTTCAAACAATAACAGGTTTAATATCTTATAGTTCTATAGGTCACAAACAGAAGAGGCTCTAAGGGGAAATTCATTTCCTTGCCTTTTCAGCTTCTAGAGGCTGCCCCATTCCTTGGCTCCTAGCCCTCTTCCTCTAGCCTCTGGGAGTCCTGTATTTCTCACATCACATCACTCTGACACTGACTTTTTTTTTCTCTTTGAATTTTAATGATCCTTTTGGTCACATGAGACCCACCCATTTAATTCAGGATAATCTCCTTATTTTAACATCAATTGATTCACAGTGTTGTTGCTATCTGCAACCTTAGATTATATGCCTTGGTCATGTAATCTAACATATCCACAGTTTCTAGGATTAGTACATGGACATCTTTGAGGAGGAGGCATTATTCTGTCTACCACAGCCAGCACCCATATCAGCCTGCAAAATCTTCTGTCTATCTGGTCATCATAGTATCAATTATGTGATCAACATGATAAATTCCCCTTTGCCTAAGAATGCTGAAGATCATTGTAAAGATGATGAATTTTCTGTCCACAAGTTAAAGCAGACAGTGCAAAAATTATTTTGGCTATCATTAAATCTTTAGGAAATTTTGGCCTAGGGAAATTTTTAGCTCTGGGAACAAAATTCAAAGGATTGATTTTCACATGGTCTTTAAAAGGCAATGACAGTGTCTGTTATGTGTGAATACTTGATGTGGACAAAGACCTCCTCATCCTTTCAAACAATAAGCAGCCAAGTATGAAGGTTTTATCAACTTCTATGACAGCTGTCTTCCTGGAGGGTGTCAAAGATTCCTTGAAAGTTTTGCTAATATGCTATAATAGATCATAATGATCAACCATGAAGCATTTCAAAATGTTAGCAAATATTTGTTTCTATGTTACAGTCTTCTGGGTAGGCTAGAATATACCACAATTATTAAATATTTCAATAATGGCAAAAAAGGCAAAGATCTTTTACAAAATAAAGTCTGAATTAAGTAGAATAAATTTGGCAAACATCAAATTCTTTGATATTATTTACATGTTTACAATTCTTGGCATTATTCTATTTAGTTCTTGCAATTTTGAGTTTTCTGATTGGGAATTGGAGGGTGGGATCCAAATGCATCAATACAGCTAAAGAATAAATTCTTATTTTGTAGGTCAAGGAAATAGAGTACACTGGAAAATTTATGAATTTTTATTTATTTATTACCAAGGAAGATCAAAACCATAGCACTATAGCCAAATCATTATGAAAATCAAGAAAAAGCTGAAATGTGTCTGAGTATAATTCCATTTGTTTGCTGATGGCCAGACTGACTTAAAATGTATTCGCCTCTTCAAGGGCCATGATCGATACTTTTGAAACTTTCAACTCTCTTGGGTCCCTTAAAGCCCATGGGCCATGATGTCATGAATTGGCTGCATCAGCTGATTTTCAATATTCTTCTATTCCATCTCTTTGTCTATATCTCTGATTCCTTTAGCTTTAAAAAATTAACGGGGAATTTGAGAAATTGAAAGCAGTATTCTCTTCAATCAAGGTCTGTATGTCTCTAAACATTTTGATTTTTACTCGGGATAAAATGGTTGCTGCTGATTTCTAAGTTGGTAACTACTTAGCAATTTTTGAGCGTAGGATCATCTTCCTGCTGAACTGTTATTAAATTAAATTCTGCCTGGAAAATCAGTTTTTTTGGTAATGAATAGGAACCTTAGTTGCCTGAGGCATAGTATACCTTTCTAATGGCCTCTAACAGAATATCGAGACTAAATGAGAACATGTCCTACATTCAGGTAAATCTCTGCTCCCATTAGTTGAGTTATATAGCCATTTCCTAACCAGTTTGAATTTGATACTGTAATTATATAATTTAATTAAATTATTAAAATAACCATGAATAGAAATAAATTTGACTCTATAAAACAATATTGAATACTTTCAAAAGCCTGCTAAAGGTTGGTCACTGAAAGTTTTATGTCAAATTAGGAGTGGGAGACAAAACTCTAAACAGAAGGGTAAAATCCGTGCTCATATTGCTCTAAAACAATCATTTTTTTAAAAAAAATAAAACAGAACTTGAAAGAAAAATGCATGCTGTTTTTATTAAAAACATGAAGTAAAATTCCAATCAGTAGGCCCACTATAAAAGAACTTGGTTTAATCAAAAGTTTGGCTGATGAATGTACATTTCTACATATTTAATTGAAATAAAATGTAACTATATGTTCTTATGATGTTTTACAACTATGCTCTAAGTTTCTCAATTAACTGAAAAACTTATGGTCTTGGTTTGAGATAGGACAACTTCACTGAAAGTCATTAACTCTTTCTCTTAATTATAACTGTAACTAGGAAGCACTAAGAACACTTGCTCTTTGTAGCACCGAAAAAGAACTCTGCATTTGACAAGAGGAGGGACTACGGCCTTGAGTTTATTTGGCTGCTTTTAATTTGTATGACTTTGGACAAAGATCTTAAAAACTCAAATTTAGTTCTTTTATTTTAATTTTTTTTTAATTTCAAAGTATCATGGGGGTACAAATGTTTTTGGTTACATGGATCACTTTTGTAATGCTCAAGTCAGGGTTAAAAGTGTGCCAGTCACCCAGATAGTGTTCATTGTACCCATTAGGTAGGTTTTTGCCCATCTCCTCCTTCCTGCTTGATTTCCATTGAGATTTACTTCCCTCTGTGCACATGAGTGCTCATCAGTTAGTTCCAATTTAATAGTTTATAAAACCAATCTTAAAGAGAAGAATGGGCAAATAAAGGTGAAAATGGCTGATGCAGAGTAGTCACTCAATAAATGTTAGTTTCTTTTTATCTTAAGTGGAATAACATATAAGCTGTTTTGGAAGACATATAGATCTGTGTTGATTGTCTTCAAGATCTACTTTCCTTTAGATTATTTTCTACAAAATTTGATATCGCAGGCAAAACTCTGGTTAATTTGCAAATACTTTAGGGATTTGTGGACTCCAGAATATTTCATGAGTGTTAAAGAAGAAATGAGTGCGTTTCCACTGCTTTTCTTGCTCAAAAGTGAATACAAGAATAGTATAAGAGGTGTCATACCTTTTATACCTGGATATTTAATGCAATTCCCCCTTTGACTTCCTGAGTGTAAACTTTATCTGATTGTCTCCTAAAAATTTTCTGATTAGGATAAGGGAAGAATAGCATCTTTTATTTGAATTTAAACCAATTTGATCTGAAGTAAGGTAGCCTCAAAATAATGGTGCTAGCCATACTGCATTAAAAAATAAACACAAAACACACAGAGAAATCTCTTTAATATCTTTTCACTTGGCTAGTGTATAAAGCAACAGAAAAGCTCTAATAGTGTAATTTCATTATCTAGGACACTGATGACAGAGAGGCTCTCTTGTTCTACAGATGGATCTACGCAAAATCTATTGACACAAGGGAAGAATAGGCTGCTTCACATTCCCATTTACCTGCAAAAATGAAAATTATTACCTCCTAAATGACCATTTGAGCAACTAGCACCAGAAAGCATCTTTCTGCTCATAGGTTTAGAACATATTTTATTATAACTGCTTTTATTTTAAAAATAAACAAAAACAATATTTTACTTCTTGAGAGAATTATTTTTCTGTAAATACTTGGCAATAACAATAAAATGTAAGACTTTTTTCTATAACTTGGATATATCTTAACTCCTCTCACATTTTGTTAAAATAATAACATAGTAGTTGGGAATGATGGAAAGTTGATGAGTAATTAAATGGATGATGATCAAGACCACCAAAAACTGTTCTTTTTGTAGGTAAATTTCTGGATCTATAAGAGATATGTTACATTATTATATGAAAGTGTTTGGGATGTAGTAAGCTTGTAATAACACTAATTTAATTAACTCTGAAATTAAATGGTAATGTCAGAGAAAATCTTATCTATCTCATATTACCATAATCATTAAACATAACAATAGATACTATCATTATTATAATAAAGAACTTAATCATATTTACCATTTTAGATCGAACCATAAGGTTTTTTTTTTAACTAAAATGGGATTCAAAATATGATATCTATCTTACTTTGTCTTTTGGTAAAATGTCTATTTTTCTATATTTGTTAACACAGACTAATATAAGTTACTAAGCACTGGATTTTGACAGTGTAGTCTAGCACATATTCATTATTTCTTTGCATAAGCAAAAAAACAAGTCATTAATCAAGACCTTTTCAACATAAAGTGTATTTCATGCAAGTTAAAATTAAACAGAAAACTGCATTTAAATAAACGTGAAAAAATTCAAATAGAAAATGGCTTTTGCTAGCTCTTTTTACGTTTAGTCATCTATTTTTTTTTTAAAAAAACTATTAGATAAAAAACTTGAATAGAACAATTAAACTAAAATAGCTTTTTGGGGAGAGTGGCTCTTTTGTAAACAATGTTCAGTGTAGTAAGATCCCATTTCATTTTACATGTGAAGTTTACATGGATGTATTAATTCTAAAAAGCTAAGAGATATTACAGGCTTTATAGATGAAATACAGAAAGAAACAGCAAACTTCTCAAGCCTTGTGCTACTATTACTGGCTACATGCCAGGCCTTTAAGAATTTAAGACAGCTATAGAAAAATGACACTGACTGGTACCTGTGACCAGATTGGAATGGGGGAATTTGGTATTTAGAGATCTTTTATTTTTTTCGTGCTGCTGCTCAGTATTATTTATTGTGTTGGTCATCAGCAAACCGCCCCACGCTTTGAAGCTTCACTTGTTTTATTCTACCATGCTAGGGTCATGGTATGATGGTCCACCATTCTGCCATACTTTTTGTTTTCACAAAAAAGCAGTTCTAATACATTGTTTAAACAACCTCTCATAGAATAAATGTCATGGTTTTTAAGTACAGTGATATTTTGTAGGTATGAAAGACAAAGTCAAACAAAGTCTGTTACTGTTTTTGATAACTTTACTCACTTTTATGAAACCTAAGAAGAGTTATCTGAAAATATTTAATTCTCTTGGACTGGAATCTAGCCCCTGGACCTATGATAAAGCAAACATTATTTTATGGTATTGAAGAAATAACAAAGGAAAAGGGAATAGGAACTCACGCAGGGTACTCTTTGTTCTGTTTCAGGAGGTCAAAGTTCTCTTGTTATTAAAACAGAGAATTTCAGAGTTTAAAGAGACATTTAGAAACCATGAATCCATCTCCTTCCTCTTACAGAAAATGATGCAAAAGATGATTCTTTGCCATCTGAGGACCCATGGCTCCACTTCACCCTTCAGCCCCAGAGGTTGGGGAGCCGCAGGGTGCATATAAAGTGAGCAGGCACCCAAAGGACCGAGTGTGGAGAGACCATGGTAAAGGCAGAACACAAACAGCCCTGGCCAGAGCTAATGCTTTGAGGGAGTGCCACAAGAAGGAAGCTGTGTGCCTGGGAGAGAAGTGCGCAGGAGTGAGTGGGAAACTCATGAGTGAGTTTGCTGGGATTTGTGGAGTTGCTGAGAGCTGGAGAGCTGGTGAGGAAGTGAGAGGGAATCTTGGTAACTATTGCTGTGTTATATCTTTGAATCTTATTTTAAATGTTCTTTGAAGGCATGAGTGAAGAATGAAAGTTATTTCTGGATTCCTGTTGGAGGTTAAAATCTTCTTGAACTTTGCAACACATCAGCAACTCTATCAAGTGGGTCTCTAAGATTGATAGTTTATATTTATATAAAGAAACAGATATCAAGAAGGATATTTATCTAAGGAGGTGATCTCTTCAGTCAGGATGGTCAATTTGGATAATGTTATTCATCCAATGTATTGTCCCTTTCTTTTCCTTTCTTTCTTTCATTCTTTTTTCTGGGGGGGGGTGGAGGGGGGCAGAGTCTTGCTCTGTCACGCTGGCCAGAATACAGTGGCATCATCATGGCTCACTGCAGCCTCCAATGCCTGGGCTCAAGTGATCCTCCTGCCTCAGCCTCATGAGTAGCTGGGACTACAGGTGCACACCACCATGCCTGGCTAATTTTTCTACTTTTTTGTAGAGACGAGGTCTCGCTCTTGCTTGGGTTGCTCTCAAACTCCTGGCCTCAAAGGATCCTCCTGGCTTGGCCTCCCAAAGTGCTAGGATTACAGGTTACTGCTCTTGGCCAGTCCCTTCCTTTTTCATCATCCCCAAGTTCATCTCCTCTGAGCCTAATGCCCAGCAGCACAGACTGATTTACTAAATCAGATTTACTAAGCAGCTGCTCTCCTGCCACGGCAAGTCCAAGCCTTCTCATTTCTTCTAAGCTTGTTTTTACAATAAAAGAATGCAAAGCAACATTTCTAATATAAAGGCAACATTACCAAATCAGTTGTAGAGAGAGAAGAAAATACTGATTGGAATTAGTGATGACACTGCAGTTACACATTTTAAAGAAATCTACGGATTTCTCTGTCTATGGAGCATGTATGGAAATAAATAGCTGACATTTTATAATGTTATATATAATGTTATATAATTATATAACATTATATATATACTTATATATAACTATAATATATAATTTATATATAATTATGACTTACATATAATTATAACATATATACTAACTTATATATAATTATATATAACATATATATGTTATATCTAATGTCATATATAATGTTATATAATGTATAAGGCACTTACTATGTGCCAGGCCTTATTCTAACTACATCGCACAGGTTAATTCATTCAATATTTGCAATATCTTCAGGAGATAGGTTCTGTTGGGACCATTCTCATTTTGCATATGAAGAAACTAAGGCATTGAGCATGTAAGTGACTTGTTCAAGTTCACACCTTTGCTAAACGGTAGAACTAGAATAATGATGCCAGAGACCATGTGCTCAACCACTACCTGTTTTGCCTTTATTGACTTAAACTAATAAAACATCTAAATAATTAAAATTCTTGTTAAATGTTTTTCATATTTACATTATTTTTGGCAATCAATATAATAATCATATATAAATAAGTGCTCCATAACTTATTGAAAAGAGAAAATTGCTTTAAGTAAGCTTGTTAAACCCTGTATATCACACTATTACTTTACTGGAGGAGGATTTTATTATGGCTGGTACCATGGATAACTAGTTAAGGTCATATCTTGAAAGCAATGCTCTTTCCAAAATTGTGTTTTAAATTAAAAAGATTTAACTATATAAATTAGACTGTGTTTTATTTTAACTGTACTTTTTGAATTTGGAATTGTACTTTGGTACTGTAGACATTGCCCACTCCTGCAGTCTTTATGATGTGGCTTTCAGGATAGGATCTATATATAGTTTGTTTTTTACTTTTCTAACATTTACACTTATTGAGGAAAGCTGGCTTTCTCCCTTCTGAATATTCAGTATAAAATGGACACATATTTTCTTTGCTCTCATTAAGGATGGCACTTCCCAGAAGCCAGAAGAATCATTTTAATTCTTCATATCTGAGACAGAAGGAAGATTTCCTGTGTGAAGTAAGGCGAGACTGCTCCCAAACTGGGACTCCTCCACCTTCTGCCTGGCATGGAATCTCATCTATGTGGGATGCTTCCTACTTAGTTGCCAGAGATACAGAGAACAAGTATGTCCTAGACTTGGTCCATCCCCTCATCTCCTTTCCCCATGACTTCCACTGCCAACATGAACATGGCAGCCAATGTCAAACCTTAACCATCTCTGCTGTGGCCCAGTCTGAGACTTGCTGGCTTCTGTGCTTGTTAAAAATGGTAGGACCTGGAAATATATGAGCGGTAGAGGCCATTTACAGTGTTGGTGCTGGCAGAAATCATGAGGAAATGATTCTTAACTTCAGGTCTAGGACCCCAAATACGTCTGTGGATGGAATTCAGGTGGGTTCATGAAATTTAAAGGGGACAAAATATACTTTTATTTGCACCAATCTGATACTATTTCTTTCAACCTTTGTTATACATCAAAAACTACAGTTGTATTATGAGGACCTGTGACTTTGTTGCCAGTAGAAATCAGATATTTTCATATCACAGTTGTTTGCAGATATCTCAAAATATCATATACGTATCACTATTTTGTAACCAAAGTAGCTATTAGATTTACTAATAGATTTTATTGTTTAATATGTTAACAAATAAGCACAGGCCCTATCACAATTTGTTTATATTTTGATAACAATATTTACTATAACTACTTTATTTAATAATTCTTTTTATCTTATGCATTTAAAGTCATTACTCTGGGGAACAAATAGGTTAAGAATCCCTGCCATAAAGTGATATACTGTGAGGAAAGATAATAGAAAAGGAAATTCACTGGGAGCCTTTTCTGCTTGCATTTTGGAAGTTACTGCTGAACTCCTGGGTGCCTGCACAAAGAGGACAAAAGAAGAGTGTTTTATGTTCTTTTATGTGATGGTAGGTTGGATGTGACCATAAGAGGAGGCAGAGGAGAGGCTCAGAAAACAAAGTTTATGATGCTCACAGATCCTAAAGATAGGAGTCACAGCATACCATGCAGGGCCACATGGAAAAGACACCAGGGTGGTCAGAAGACAGAAGAAGGAGCAAGGGGAAAGTTTAGGCCAGAGCCTTTATTTGAGTTTCCTCTGGCAAGGCGAGGCAAGGCAGACTGAACAGTTTAGAACTGGCTAGTTTGAATAATTTCAGCTGGCCACAGGCTGTAGGGAGGGTCTTTAGTAGCCTGGGACCTGGCCCTGGGATGATGTAAGCAGAGGAATATTGCCTCCTGGGGTGTATGGTCCAGATAGAGGAGGTCTGGCTCTGGATTGGTTAGTTTGCAAATCAAAGGCATGCTCCTGGCTGGGCCCTTGCTAGCTCTAAGAATTGGGTAGCCCCAAGAAGGGCAGTCTCTCTCCAGCTAGAAAGGTTATTTAAGATGGCAAAACAGTATAGTATATAAAAAATATGTATACACACACACACACACACACACACACAAAACACAAAGAGCATTGGAAGGATGTCAGATGTACCCATCCAGATGATGACATGCTGTTGCTAATAATTTTTGGCCCATTTCTTTCATCATTGCATTGCATTTTTTCCCATTACATCTAAGGAATCTCCACTTTCCCTAAAGACATAGTGTTGAAGTTGTTGCTTTCATTTCCCTCAATCACCAGGTGACGTGCACCTCTGTGGTGCTGAGGGAAGTCAGCCAGGCACCAGGGGGGGCCTCGGTCTCTTGGTAGCCAAGCAGGAGTTGAAAGAGGAGCTTCGTAGTCTTTTAAACAGAATGTCCAATGGACCAGAACACTGTTACTACAAACGTATCTTTAGATGTTGTTCTCTGCTGATCATACCTGAAAAACACTTTCTAGAAATCAGATGTGACTTCATGGTACCAGGACTATAAGGAGCCCTGAGATACCTTGGGGGCTTTCAGTATGCCACTGCCTGTATGTGGTGAAAAGATATCAATATTTATTCAGTTATTTGTTTTATCTTTTTTTTCTATTACTACATATGCTAAATAATAATGTTGTCCTAAGTTATGTTCCAAGAGTTAACAATAGAGTTCTCTGTTTTATTAATACTGTATCTTAAGAAAAAGGGTACAGCGTGATTACCTGTGGCACTTAAAAAATATATACATTCCCTGCTTATCCCAATGATAATTTGATTTTATAGACATTGCAGGTTTTCAGGAATTGTGTTTTTAAAAAGATGCATGTATAACAAACATGACCCTAGTTGAGAAAACTGCCTTATTGAGTCCATGAATAATTAAGGTATTATTTCATTTTGATTATGATAATGACTCTATAAACTCATATAATGCTTATGTGGCATTGGTTAATGTTTCATGTAGGTATGTGTACTTTTGTGCAACTTTTAGGGAAAAAAATTACAAAATAACCAACTCCAAAATATAATATATAATCTTCCTGTTAATTTCTTGCATTAGGAAATATATAAATTAACTTTGAAGAATGAAAGACATAGAGGTAATCATTATAATTTATGTATTGAATTTATAGTATAAGTCTATATAAAAATGTAGCTTCCTTTAATTGAAAGAATTATCCTCACGAGCTTTATGGAAGTCCTGTATGCTTGATCTACCACAAATCCTGACACAGATCTCTAAATGGCAAACATCTTTTATCTCACATTTCCATTGTTGGCATTAGTCCCATCCTGATTTTCCTATTTCCCATTTTCTTGATAATGAAACTAAATCTTTCTTTGGTGCCTTGGATCCCATCTTTTTGCTCTCTTATATCACAAATCACAAGCACTTTATATTTATCATCATTTCCTTCCTTATCTGGATATAGAATGAAATTTTATTTCTCGGACCCAGTCTTCCACTGTTATCCTATTGATTAAATATCAAGGGACATTTTCTAATGTTCCAGGTACTGTGCCAGAAACTGGACATATAGAATCCCCATCCTCTGAGAGCAAACAGGGTATTGTAATGCTGTGTGATGACTGCTGTGTGATGACAAACCAGGTAAGTGTAAAGTGCTGATTTGGGGGTCACTTCGTGCAGGTTTGGCAGAGGAGGTGATTCCTAAGCTTATTTAAAATCATAATTGGAAGTTAGCCATTCAGGACTATGATTTATCCATCTGTATATCATCAGACCCTTACATGGTGGGAACTGAATAAATGTTAGCGCTGATTGAAGAATAGGGGAAACTTGGAGTTGTTGGCAACTGAAAATAATTATCTGGGTCTGAATACATTAATAGACTGCAATGATTAAGTTTAGAAATGGGTTTGAAAATTTGTCTGGGGCTCTAAAGTTACCTTCTCTGCCATACAAGGTGTTTACATTTTATTTTAAGGCAATGAGATTCCACTTAGGGGTAAGATATTATTACCTGATTTACTTTTTATAATGTCCACTTTTACTTCTTAGGCAAAGTTTGATCTTGTAAATGGGCCTGAGAGTACTTCTCCCAGCTTCTTACTAAAGTATGTACATGGTTTTAAAAAACAATAAAACTTGAATAACATCGAATTGCTAAGACAGAAAAACTGATTTTTTGGAATCTGTAATAATTTTTACCCTGATGGAGTAACTGATGGAGCAGGATTGAGAGAAGCAATTGGTGGCCTATCTATTCATCCTTCTGTGACAAAAACTGCAGACTCAGCCCATCACAAAAGGGTAGGTACGTCCCTCTCCTGAGATTTCCTTTTTTCCCTCAGAGATCCAAGAATTGCGCTAAGAACAAAACAAAATAAACATCCAGAGTTGTCATCATTGTTCTCTGATCTCTGATGACTCTTATAAAGATTAAAACATTTCTCCTGTGTCTCTCCTTTCCTTTTCTCCCCATTATTTTATTTTGTTTCAGAGATGGCAATAAGGAACTCTTTTCCCTACGGTTCACAGGGGAATACTTTTAAAAAATCACTTATATGCCAGACTCCATAGGCTATCTCAGCGCATTAAAAATAGCAGAAGTTGTGCAGGTGACATTTCAGACAACAGTGCAATACAACCAAAAATTATTAACACAATTTTAAGAAGACATATGGATCCAAAAAAAGTAGGTACATAATTAAGTTCTCTGGATGGGCAATGGCTTTCCAAGAAATTAATTCTGGAAAAAAAGGAAAAAGTTACATAGTTGACTACATTTAAAAAAAAATCTGGTTGAATGCTTCTCTTTGCTCCCTAGAAGCTTTTGCCTGCTATTTCAGAGCACTTATTGAATTCATATTGATACTAAGTGTTTTCATGTCTGTATTACCTACCATTCTGTAAGTTCCCTAAAGATTGCACTGAGTACCTCAGGTCTCCACATGCTGCTTGTCATGTATTGGACATTAATGTATATTTCTTTAATGACTTTTTCTAAAATCTCAATTTAAAAAAGAAATGTGCAACAAATATAAAAATAATATTTGCAATTCAACAAGAAAACACTGATACTCTAGTAGAAAGATGTGTTTAAAACTGTTCATACTATATAGATATCTGAATTATTAATAAACTATTTCTAAATGTTTAGTCTCACTTAAAATAAAAGAAATAAAATTAAATATAGATAATAGAAAATTTGCCTATCAAATTGGCAGATGTACACATGGCTTTATAGGCTGATGGAGTAAATGTAGATTCATTACAGTCTTCCTAGGATGCTAGTGAAAAGCCAAAGCAGGAGATATATTACCATAATTTCAAAACAAACAAACAAAAATAAAACAAAACAAAAATCTAATCATGTTCTTTATGACTCCATAGATTACTATAAACTCCAAGTACACAACTTATATGAAATAAAGGGAAATACAAAAATCCCTACACATGAAAAAAAACAAATAAAATTATTGAAAATAACTCAGCCACAGTCCAGGGAGATTATTTATATTATTTTCCATATTCTCCACTATAGTATACAATTACATATAAAATGTATTTCCTACATAATGATATTACAGACTTAATATTCTACTTATATTTGGCTGTATTATAAGGTATTATTCTGATGGCTTTTACTAAGTTCAAGAATATAACACACTTACCAGATGTATTTTGTTAGTATATGGAATGAAGATATATATAATTTACATAATTTCAGTATATATTTTTAATTTATTAATATAGTAAATATATGTTAATATTTATATATTATGTTAACAAATGAATTTATATATGCATATATTGTGTTTATGTGTTTTATTCAATATGTAATTTTATTATTAAAGCATATACTCTTCTATCATTAATTTTTAAAAAAATAAAAATATATTTTATATTGTATATTCACATAATTATATAATTTTATATGGATAAACAGAGGGCATTTTCAGTAGTAATGGTAAATCTTTTCTTCATTTATGACTATTAAAAATCTGTTATTTTTTATTAAATATGCTTCTGTTGCCTATGTTTATAATATTATTTCCTATTATAATAAAATAAGCTAAATGTTTTATTACAAAATAAACAATGAGTGATTTTTAATAAGTACTTTTAGACTTCTTTTCAGACTATCATTTATTATTTTTAATGTGTTTGAATGAAGATGTCTAAAGTTCTTATTGCTTTCTTCCCTGAAATAAACTCTATCTGATCAGGATGTTTTACTGTATCAATAAATTATTGCTGTTGATTGGTAGTATTATCTAGTATTTTACACATATGTTCATATGTGATAGTTTGGTAGAGACAGACAGTATATATATGGGTTCTTGTTTGGGTTTCTTTTGCTAGCTTCATGGCCTCATATAATCTTTTAGAAATTTTCCATTTTTTTTTCTATGTTCTAGTCAGAGCGGAACTAAACGAAACAGAAAACAAATACAAAGGATAAATGAAACAAAAAGTTGGTTCTTTGAAAAGATAAACAAAATTGATGGACCTATTGCTAGATTAATCAGAAATAGAAGAGAAAGGAGCCAAATAAACTCACTCAGAAATGAAAAAGGAGATATTACAACTGATACCACAGAAATACAAAATATCATCCATAAATACAATGAAAATCTCTATGCACATGAACTAGAAAATTTTGAGAAAATGGACAAATTCCTGGAAACACACAACTTCTCAAGACTCAATCAGGAAGAAGTAGAACTCTTGAATAGACCAATGATAAGCAGTGAGATCAAAACAGAAATTAAAAAAAAAAAAATCTTCCAAACAAAAAAGCCCCTGACCAGACAGATTCACAGCCAAATTCGACCAGACCTACAAAGATGAGCTGGTACCCAAAATGCAGAAATTATTCCATAACATCAAGAAGGAGGTAATCCTCCCCAACTCATTCTATAAAGCCAGTATCACTTTGATACCAAAGCCCGGAAAGGACACAACAAAAAAAGAAAACTATGGACCAACATCCCTTATGAACATAGATGCAAAAGTTCTAAATAAAATCATAGCAAACTGAATTCACCAGCACATCAAAAAAAATAATTCACCATAACTAAGTGGGCTTCATCCCAGGGATGCAAGGATAGCTCGAATAGGTGAATCTACAAATGTGAGTCACCACATAATCAGAAACAAAAACAAAGATCATATGATCATCTCAATAGATGAAGAAAAAGCACTTGAAAAAATCTAGCACCGCTTCATGATAAACACTCTCAACAAAATAGGCATAGATGGAATATATCTCAAAATTTTAAAAGTCATATATAAAAAACCCACAGCCAACATCATACTAGATGGGGAAAAGCTGAAAGCATTCCCACTCAGAACTGGAATAAGACAAGGACGCCCATTGTTACCATTTCTATTCAACATAGTGCTGGAAGTCCTAGCCAGAGCAATAAGGCAAGAGAAAGAAGTTAAGTGTATCCAAATTGGGAAAGAGGAAATCAAAATATCATTATTTGCTGATGTTATGATCTTATATTCAGAAAACCCCAGAGATTCCACCAAGAGAATCCTGGAATTGATAAATAAATTCAGCAAAGTCTCAGGTTACAAATTCAACATATACAAATCAGTAGCATTCCTATACACCAATAATAGTCAAGCTGAGAATCAAATCAAAGACTCAATACCTTTTACAATAGCTACAAAGAAAATAAAATACCTAGGGATATATGTAACCAAGGAGATGAAAGATCTCTACAAAGAGAACTATGAATAATTGAGGAAGGAAATTGCTGATGATGTAAACAAATGAAAAAACCATATTGTGCTCATGGATCAGCAGAATCAACATTGTTAAAATGTACATACTAATCAAAGTGATTTACAGATTCAATGCAATCCTCATCAAAATACCAATGTTACTTTTTGCAGATCTACAAAAATTATATGCTTCATTTGGAATCAGACAAGAGCCTGAGTAGACAAAGCAATCTAAGCAAAAGGAACAAAGCTAAAGGCAACACTTTACCAGACTTTAAGCTATACTATATGGCTATAGTAACCAAAACAGTATGGTACTGGCACAGAAATAGAGACATATACCAATGGAACAGAACAGAGAACCCAGATATAAAACCATCCACATATTGCCATCTGATCTTTGACAAAGTAGACAGCAATATACACTGGGAAAAGAATCCCTAATCAATAAATGGTGCAGGGAAAATCAGATAGCCACATGTAGAAGATTAAAATAAGATCCATATCTCTCACCACCCACTAAAATTAATTCATGATGGATCACAGATTTAAATCAAAGACATGAAACCATAAGAATTCTAGAAGAAAATGTTGGAAAAACTCTTCTAGATATCAGTCTAGGCAAAGAATTTATGAAGAAGACCCCAGACCCCAAGTGCAATCATAGCAACATCAAAATAAATAAATGGTACTTGATTAAATTAGGAAGCTTTTGCACATCCAAGGAAAAATCAACATAGGAAATAGACCACTTACAGAATGGGAGAAAATATTTTCATGTTATTTATCTGATAAAGGGCTAATAACCAGAATCTACAAAGAACTCAAGCAAATCAGCAAGAAAAAAATCAAAAAAACCCACTAAAAAGTGGGCAAAAGACTTGAACAGAAGCTTTCAAAAGAAGATAGATTAATGGCCAATAAACACATGAAAAAATGTTCAACGTCACTAGTCATCAGAGAAATGCAAATCAAAACCACAATGAGACATCACCTAACCCCAGTGAGAACTGCTTTTATCAAAAATTCCTGAAACAATAGATGCTGGCGTGGATGCTGAGAGAATGGAACACTTATATGCTGTTGGTTGGACTGCAAACTAATGAAGCCTCTATGGAAAATTGTATGGAGATTCCTCCAAGAACTCAGAGTAGGCCTACCACTTGATCCAGCAATCCCACTACTGGGTATTTACCCAAAGGAAAAAAGTCATTTTATCAAAAAGACACTTGTACTAGAATAGTTATTGCAGCACAATTCACAATTGCAAAGATGTGGAATTAACCCAAGTGCCCATAAATTCATGAGTGAATTAATAAAATGTGGTATACATATATGATGGAGTACTATTCAGTCACAAAAAATAAATTAATACCTTTGCAACAATCTGGATTAAACTACAGACCATTTTCCTAAATGAAGTATCATAAGAAAGGAAAAACAAACACCACATATACTCACTATTAAATTGGAACTAACTGATCAGCACTCAGGTGCATAGATGGAAGTAAAACTCAACAGAAATCAAGCAGGTGGGAGCAGGGAGGAGGGGATGGACGAAATCATACCTAAGGGGTACAATGTACACTATCTGGGTAATGGGTACACTTATAACTTTGACTCAAGCAGTACAAAAGCAATCCTCATAACCAAAACATTATACCTCCATATTATTCTGATATAGAAAGAAAAGATTACATGTGACCTTTATAGTGTATGTATCTCAATAAAACTGTTAAAAAACAACAAAAGTATCTGTTCCTTATAGATTTAACATATCACATCTATACAAATTTCCTTGCCTTCATGTATACACATATACTTCACACATATATACATTATACATACTGTTAGCAAATATATTTTTATATATTATCTTTTCTATCAAATTATCAAATTTATTTGTGTAAAATTTTACCTATTTTATATAATGTTTTATATATTTTGTTTATTGTTAATTGTACCTTTTTTCTCCTTCCTAATACTAATAGGGTCTCCCTTATTTCTGTCTTGTTTATATTTGGAAAAAAATTATTTATTAGGCTTTTTCAATTAAACAGTTCTTGGGGGAGGTGAGTTTCTATTTCATTTTTTCCTTATAATTTCTTAATTTTTAAATATATTGAATTATTCTGTTGTTCTTTAGCTTCTGGGATTAAATCTATATAGGTAGAAAAAACAATATAAAGAAATAAATTAAAATTAAAAGTATTGTGGAGTTGGCTTATTGGTAATTTTAATTTTCACCATTAGGATTTCTACATTTTTGATGCTATCAGGAATCAGCATGCATTACTGTTATACTCAAAAGAAAAGAATCATTAGTTTTCCAGGTATCACTTGAATGAAAAATACAGAGGATGATTTGTAGTTAGAAGAGTACACAGCAGGACATTCTGATTCATACATAACTTTCCAAACCATTTGTGATATGACTATTTAGATGAACCTGTAAACTGTTTAAAATGTAAGCTGTTATTTTTATTATCAAATAATATATGCATAATATATACTTACCCTTACCCTTCCTCTGCCCCTAACTGAATCATGACCATGGGAAAATTTTATTTTGTCTTCTCTTCTATAAGCTTGAATATGTATGCACAAATATATAAATTATATTCTTTTTGTAATCAGAATAAGATCTACCAAAAATTTTTTTTTTACAATTTTTATTAGAGCCTCATTTTCCTCTGAGAAGGAATCAATCATGGTGTCAAATGCCATCATCATAAAAGTGTGACCTTATTAAATATGAGGTATGTAGATTGTGGGATACCCTATGAGAACTGTTTAAATTTTAATTGAGGAATTCTTGTGGAATCTGGAGAGAAAATCAGCACTTATACTGTGGCCTAAATAAGTTTTCCCATATTTTTATAAAGTTGAGGGAATCAGATATTTCTTCTACTTTTGAAAGGTAGACCATTCAAGGTCCTATAAGTTGTCAGGTGGAAGAGAGCAGTTTTGCTTAGAAAGATTAATAGGTCTTTGGGTTTGCATGTGTGATTTTCTGCCAGATGGTTCCTCCTCTGTTCCTTCAGCTTGGATCTGTTCCTGATATCCACTTTCTAAGGTCCCATATGGTCCCACATTCAGGAGTTGGGTATGGCTTGAGGATTAAAATGTTTTGTGACATTACTGTATAATTGTATAAAAAGCAAAAATTTTACACATATTTGTATTATGACATCCACATGTTAAAGGGGCTACTTCCAAGTAGTCACCTCAAACCCCAAAGGTTTTGCCATTACAATACCAAAATAAATGGTTAGTTGGTTGGTACAATCATCTAGGTGAGAAACGACTGAACTAATGCACTGATGACGCAGTTGGCAGAATGGGAATTAGTTTTGAGAACAAGTTAACACTATTAGGTTTGGTAATGGGCTAGAGATCATATTGGATATGATGGGTTGGGGTTAAGGTCACTGATGTCTAACAGGTTTCTGTCTTGGCAGACAGCTTTTCTGAAGGTTGTATTATATTTATTAATATTGAACAAATGGCAGAGATAAAATAAGATCAGTTATGCAGATTTTGAGTTTATGTTGCCCATGGGTTGAGAGGACTAGTAGGTATGTAGATACCTATTCTGGAAGTCAGGAGAGTATTATGGACTGGAAATATTCACATGATCTAATCAGTCATAAATGAAGCCATGAGGGTAGATTAGCTCAGCCATGGAGAGTGGATAGAGAATAAAGTTCAAGCGAGAATTTTGAGGAATACAAGCGAATCCTTTGAAGCAGGCACAGAAGTTTCAAAGTAGAAAGAGTAGAAAGAATGCCATGGAAACCAAACATGGATCAACGAAGTGAGAGTGATCAACAGTGTTTAATGTTTTAAACAGGTTATTTAAAAACTACAAAAGTACTTCATGGACTTAGACTCCAAATAGACACAGTAAACTAGCCAAAGAAATCTACTGAGTGTGTGAGTTCAGAATGGAGAGGAAACTGGCTTGAGGAATCAGTGCAAAGTGTGGAAACGAAAGAAAACTATTTCAGAGCATTTTAAATAAACTTAAATCCTTTTAAAATTGATGACTTCTTCTGATATAAATAGCATTCTGATGTCACTGGTAAATTTGAGCCTTACCATTGATTTAGCCTTTAAGCTATTGTTTTCCATTTACCATTCACTTACAAAATAACTTAGTTTTTTTTTTATTTTTAATTTTCTTGGTCTTTAAATATAAACTCTACTCCTCTTCAGTTTTACAAAGTGAGAAAATATAAGGCTCCAGCAAATCCCACAGGCTTTTTTCTTTATTTTTTGTTTGTTACTATCAATCCTTATTTTGAGACATCTTTCTGAGATCCCATATATGATCTTAAGGGCAAGGACTGTAACTCACCTCTCTCCATATTTACAGCACTGAGCTAGCTGCCTCCATTGCAATATGTTTGTTGAAATGGAAGTTTTTGATAGGTGTTATTCTCTTCCTTCATGCTTCACACTTAATTTAAGTTAGTATTTTCAAGGGGGTTTTGTGGAATATTAGTTGTAACAAATTCTCAGAGTTAAAAAATGATTCTCATTAAACAAGTTTGGGAAATAATTGTACATTATTTCACTTTTTGGAGATTTCTACTTTACATTAACATAGTAAAAACTCTGAGAATCCATGAATAATTTAATATCTTAAATTAACACATATTCGTATTTTGTAGTACTAATTAGAAAATGATACACTCTTTAAACATCTAAAAGTTATTTGTTGTTTGCCCTTCAGGGAAAGTCTTGAGATACTTCTTTGACTTTTCTCTCCCTCACCAACTGGTCTACATTTTGATTAATTTTATATTTCCACAGAGGGTTTCATAGTTCCCATTTTTTTTTTGTTTGTTCTTCGCACATTATTCTTGCACAGGCAGTATTTCTTCTTACACCTCCTACCTCCTACTGTTTCTCAATACCAAATGAGTTTAACATCTAGACTTCATCTGAAGATCCCTTATGTTTCACTGCAGTGAAACAATTTTCATGCTCTGCCATGCCAAATCTAAATCAAAATAAAAACAGGTTGCTTTCTTCAGGTCTTTAGGCTAAGCCTTTGTCTTAGTCTTAGTAGATTCTTCATTTGAAATTATATTCCTATGTGTGAGTAAAAGACAGCAGTTCTCTGGTTTTGCAAAGTAAATGACTTCGGAGACATTTCTGGGTTGCTAAACGTCTTAAGTTTTGCCTTTATTTAAGATTTTTTTTCTTTGAAAATTTCTGTTTAATCTGGCCAATTTGGGCTTTTAAGAATTTAGGAAGGCTTTTGAGATCTCAGTTTTTATTTAGCTTTTATCTCTATTTTTTTTCTTTTTGGCTGCCTGTTTTTAGATTACCAGTTTCTTTAAGTAACTGCCAGAGTTTAGGTGAAGGAGGGACAAAGAAAATCTTAACCTATCATCTACTGGGCTGCATCATGTGCTTCAGTTCTTCAAATCTTTTGTTTCAGAATGCAAAGAATCCAAGAACTAGTGTTTAGTTTTGTCTGTATTTATTGTATACCTGGTCTTGGGAACATAACTATGAGTATTACTAATATTTATAATTAGTACAATATCTAAAATGCATTGTCAGCATTGCTTTCTGTACATATTTTGCTCAACATTAGAGTTAAAGCTCTATTTGATTACTTTCCAAGAGTAGATGTGACAGGAGTCTGACTCTAACATCTGTAGATACATTAATCACTTGACTTTGTTTAGTTGAGCTTGAAAACAAACAAACAAAGAAAAACAAAACAAAGCAAAAAAAAAAAACAAAACAGAAAAAACAGAATGGGCATGTGTTTCTTTTCTGCCTCACTGATCCAAATATTACCAGGATAGTGATTATGTTGTTTACTCTTCCGTTGCTGCTGCTGATAATGATATATACATAGTGATATTTCAAGTACTGGAAATCAAGTGGTTTTTACATAAAAATACATGCATAAATCTTAAGTACATCTTTACTGAGTTTTATAGCAGGCATCCTGTATAACTTAAATACCAATCAAACTATAGATCCCAAATAAGTTTTTAACTATTCCCTTTTGAGGTCTTATATAAATTATACCTACCCTTGGAATATGTTTCTTGACACATACTTCTTTACTTTTGGCCTCTGCATTCTGATCCAAAACCAAGACAAAAGAAGCCCATTTTGACATCCGGTTACTTCTGTAATTTGGTAAAATTAATTTATAGTCTAGCTCTCACTTCATACATGCCATAAACTTTATAGGTATTATGAACTACTTTTCAGAATGACAATGGTATTATCAAAGACATATAGGCCAAATAGAGATAATATATTTCTTTGGGGCTAAAGAACTCAATCCCATGGAGTAGTTTAATAAGTAATGATAAGTTGTATATCTGGATAATAATGCTTACTACTTCTTACTGGGAAAGCATTAAAATATTGCTAAGACTCTTATGTGTTCACTTATTAAATAATGATTCTATTTTTAAAATGAAATAATATATGAGACATATACAACTAAATATGTATAATAATATAAATGGAATAAAACTAATTATAGAAACATTACAACTATAGATTTAAAATGCTTAAAGTCAAAACACTGAAAATAAAAACTTTTTTTTTTCTTTGAAGAACACATATTTCTGGCTTAAGAAACAGGGGGAAACAGTCAGTATACTTGCATTATAGAAGAGTTGTCGGTAATATTTTATGTTACAGAAAAGTAGCTATATCTAGCCTCCAAAGGCAACATATACAAAAAAGATTTTTTTTTGGGGGGGTGGTAAAAGAAACTTGCTCCATCTCACCCCTAATTTCCAGCCGAAAACTATTATTTAACACTCTTACTTAACAGAGAATTATTTTATTCCTTTAAACCAGAATATCAAAATGAGAAAAATGTGAACTGCTCGAGAATATAAAATGGAAGGATACTTTGTTCTGTAACAGACTTAATTTTCTCCTCTGCTGTTAATGGGCAATAAGTTCTAGTTTATTACTGTTATTTTTCTTGAAAGAGGCATTGTTCACATTTGCTGAACATTCAAACTCTACATATACAGTCTATACAAATATAATCATTTCTAGGAAGTAGTATGAGACATAGTGAAATATATAGATAAATTTTAAATTGATTTGGCTTTGGTTCAAGGTTTCTGAACAGAGGTGAACTCTGCCTTCAAACTCACAGAGGGAAAGAACAGCTTGCAAAGAGGTGGACCCCAATTGGCTTTGCTTGGATGAGAATTAATTTCAGTCAAAAAGAAAATTTTAAAAAGAGGAAATAAAGATCACTCATAACCTGCATTGTCAGAAAAATAAAGAAGGTATTCTATCCCTGTTAGCATAATTAAATAAGTAACTAAGTAACTAAGCCACATAGAAATGAGCTGCAATGTAGTAGGTCTAGTTCCATGTCCTATTTTTATTGACCTGACATGGTGAGTCAGAAACAAGTATAATACTCATATCGTTGTAGAACAAACCTTACTCAAGTATAGTTAGTTAGTTAATATAGATAGTTAGAAAAAATAGTGTGTATTAGAAAAGGCTGCCCATAGGAGATATTTTATCATCTATTTTAAATGCTTATCTCTAAATTTCATGTGTTACACTGTGCCCCCTGTTACTTTCGGCCTTTATAATTTGTAAAACAGATTTGATATTAATAAAATACACAAAGAAATAGAACCATGAGATAAGAATTCCTGGAAAAGCCATGAAAGGGGAAAGGTGTTGAGATTATACCACATAAAGAAGAAAAAGATAAGCAAAGTGGGGATAGTTTTAAAGTTTTTATGATTTTAGTCATGTGTGACTAGTCATCACTTTTCCAATAAGAGTTTATATATATTTGACTTAGAACATGATAAATCTTATACATAATTAATATTTCTAAATATTTTAATTGTCATTAATTTTAGAAGCTCTTGTGTGTGAAATTTGGAAAACTTAGGAAAAAAAGGCTTGGAGATTTTATTGCATGTCAGTTATTAAAATAAGCAATATTCCTATTTGCTTAGCATAGCTTAAATATGATATATTTATATATTTGTACATATAATTTATATATTAAGATATTATATATTTATAAAACTTATATGTTTTAAATATAGAGGAAATGCCTAGTATATGAGATCATTCCTGTCATTTTAATGACTTTTATTCTATAATTTTTACTTGTATGTACTTTTAATATTTGATTTTCTTTAACTAAAAATGATGATTTCCCCATTTTAAACCATATGTGCTTTTTATTTTAATCATTTTTAATGTCCTTGCCTGAAGATAAATTTTTCTTAAGTTGATCCCAACTAAATTTTTATGTTCAATTTGAAGGAAGTAATAGCCATAATATGAATTTTAATGCTTTTTAATTTTTGATTTTTTTTTACTAAAATAATTTTACATTACCAAGAAAGGACAATGAATAGAATATAAAAATTTTTCACAATGAGCTCTATACCCCTTCACTTGGAGGCAGGTTTAAATGCTAAATTGCTATATTGATTATAGAGAAGAATAGATCTTCAAAGGTTGGCTGTCTGGGGCTATGCTATCAGAGCATAATTAATTTATCCAGTCTGAGGTTGGCAGGTTCACAATGTGTAAGAAAAGAATTCCTTTAAAATTCTATTTTATTCTTGGCAACTCATTTTGAGTTTTTCTGGTGATATTAGCAAGTCACTGAAGGAGAATTACTGCCTTCCACATCTGCCTCTAGTGACCAAGACAGCAGAGTAAACACATAAAAGAACACCTCAAGCATCAGCATCGACTTCAGGACTTTGTGAATAGCAGAAAATTTACAGTAATATCTTTAAAACATAAAGTTTTTCCTTAGAGTTAAATTTTCCTCTAAAGCATTGGAAAAAATATATTCCTTCATTGATTGAATTTTATGTTTATTATTATTTTAAGCCACTGTTCTCTATTCTCCTTTTCTTAAGAATGTACAACTCATTTGCACTGGCATTAACATTTCCCTTTCAATCTAAATGCTCTTTCATTTTCTCATTATAAAACAGCAACACCAATCTGTTTTCCCCAAATGTAAATGTACCTGGAATCACAATGCAAGGTTATCTTCTGAAATGAGAAAACTTTTCAATTCTCAATGAGAATTTACTTTTTTATTTTTCCCTTCTCCATTCACATAGAAAAAAGAAAGCTCATGACCAGATGATCCCAAAACAAATGAGGACACCTTCTAAATAATGAGGAAATAAATTTCAGTATCAAGCTAGTGATTTCAGCTCACATAGTTAATGATGTAACCTTCCTCTCAAATGTTAATTAAAATAACCAAAAAGTAAAAAAAGGAAATAAAAATGAATTCTGCTTCAATACTAATAAAACAAAAAATTTGTCCTATATCAATTAGGACCAAAAGGAGGGAAAGGCCAACTAGCTCCTGCATTATTCAATACATGGGCTGGGTAAAGAAACAAACAAACAAATGCCACTTGGATAATAAGATTGGTAAAAGGTGAAAACAAAACAAACAAAACAAAAACAGCAGATAACAAAAACAGCAACAAAACCCAAATCCTGTTGCTTAAGAAATTATCACATAAAAAATCTGTTCAGTTCTATTCTGGCAAGAAGGTAAATTTAAAAGTTCCTTTGAGCAATGTCAGCCTTTTTATGAGATTGTTCCCGAGGTGGGCTTTTTAAGTTATAAAAGTGTTAAGAAAACATCCTTTTATTAAACGCTAATATGTTTCCAGAGTTCCTGTGGCTCTGGGATGAGGCTGTAGAAACTTAGTTTGTTCCTGATTCCTTTAGCTTTATCTGGTTCCTTTCATATACCTGTATACCCTTTAATACCTCAACCAGAACGTGGAGTAATGGAAATGCTAAGCAAGTCTACCAAGTGAATCCAACATTATGGAAAATTGAGGTAACAAAACACACAATTCTCTGAATCAGGATTTAGTATAAATGACAGATGTTAGCACAACCAAGTAAGTAACTTGCACGTCTCAACTCATTCAATCCATGTTCACTACATCAAGAGTACTTCCATTTGGGATTTTGAAATTTAAGTTTGGCAATCTAGGGGAAAAAAAAGCAAAACAAAGCAATACAGCCCAACAACATAACAATAGCACATATTTCGACATGTATACAGGAACTGGTGAATCTTGGGCCTTAACTACACATATAAGCTTCATTTTTATTCTGTAAATGTTAAACTACAGTCTGGTTGAAAAATAACACAAGTGTTAAGTCAATTTTAAATATATGGAAACAGTCTTACAGGGGCATATTTTTGGAATTTAAGTAAAATATATTGAAAAAGGCAAAATTTAAATGAGAAATTTTAGTCTTCCTTGACTTAAAAAAAAAGCAAACTATCATCTAAGATTAAGGTACCATATGATATTTTTAAATTGTTTTCCTGATGAGAGTTAAAAAAGCTACCTTTAATCATTAATTGTGCAAATATTAACTAACCTAGACTATCCCAGGAAAGCTAGGATATATGTTCACCCTACCTAATATGAAACATAAAGAAAGCAATATTTCATTGTCTTTTATTTCTTTTACAGAATTAGTAAGAATAAACTGGTGAAATGGGTACTGACTCTGGGGCAACCAAGTAATCATTATTTTAAATACTCCAAATATATTTGTTACATATATATCTGTATATAAAATAAAGAGATATACTTTCAAAGCCATATGTAATTTACGAAGAGCTGTTACAGTACTTTCATTTTAAAGATGTAATTGAATATTTTCAATAGTGCCTGATGAAAGAAGGTTAGGAATTATTATTCCCATTCTACACATGCAGAAACTAAACATAAAAATGAAGTTCAGATGATTGCCCAGACATTAGGTTACTAGGCAATGTAACACTAGGACTCTTTACAATTAAATTAACATTTCCTATCACATCGTACTATCTCTCTAAATATATTTTTATCAGAAAGTTTATCAATATTTATGAAAACAATTTATAATAAATATACAAAATACAAGTCTAAAAATCCACCTGTTGTTATAGTCCAAATTATGAAAGTATAAATGGAGCATCTATTGAAAACTATAGAGTATAGGTTTTAAGAGCATGGGTTGTGATATTTGATAGAGCTAGATTTGGGTGTTGTTACTATCACAAACCACCTGTTTGACCTTAGATAAATTATATAACCTATGTAATCTCAGGTTTACATTTAATGACAGTAATCAAAACATTTACTGATAAGATAAAATAAAATACTATAAAGTGAATGACAGCACATGGTAAATGCTCAATAAATATTTACTATTATTATCTACTATTATGTAATAAGTACATATTAAGCCATTTATTGATTTTTTAATTTTTTATTGAATTATAACATGAAAAATATTAAGTATAGAAATACAAAACTCTATGGAGAATAATTAATGAAGAACTACAGAAATAAAGGTATATATCATGCTCACAAATTGGAACATGTCAAGTTAGTCCTTGCCGAATTGATTTACAGACTTACTGCAATCCTGAACACCATCAGAACAGATGTTTTTGCTTGTTTTTGTTGTAAAATTGTCAAATTAATTCTAACATATTTATGAAAGGCAAAGGACTAAGAATCGTGAAGACAATCTTTAAATAATATCAGGCTGGAGAGCTTTCTATTTCATCTGAAGATTTGTGATAGAGGATGACATCATCGAGACGGCTGACTGACTAGAAGCTCTTAGTACTTATCCTCCCCACAAAAACAGCCAAAACAACAAATAAACAACTACATGTTGTTGAAAATAACCAAAGGAGAGCACCAGCACTGCACCGGAGTACATCAAAGGGGTAGCAGAATCCCCATAGAGCATAGAAAACCAGGACAGCCACATAGAGGACAGAAGGAAACACCTAGTCTCCACCATCCCATCCCCCAGCTGGGACCAGCTTGACCCAGGAGGGACTTCTCTCTGTGGGGACAAGATAAGCAGAAGGATTGCAGCAGTCCTCATCACCAACTTGGACTCCTACAAACCTCACCACTGGGAACCCTTGCAATCCTCACAGGCAATAAACCCAGCTGAGGGAGCTGCATGGAGTTCATACAACTGTGCTCTCCCCAGAGAAGAAGTTGACACTGTGTCTCACCCCCTGTGGCCAGCACAGCTACTGTGCTCTGCCCATTTTTGAACTGGAACTACTGTTGGGGTGTGTCCTGCTCTAGGGTCAATTGGTCATGGCACCCTTTCATACCTGAGGCTTAGTTGCCACTGAACTACCTCTACCCAGTGACTTGACATCCCCAAGCCAAGCTTCTGCCTCATCTACCCCTCCCAATCTCTGCTGTGCCCTGCACCTTGGGGCCCAAACTGAAGCTGTGAACTCTCCCTCAGAGAAACTGTACCTTGGCAGAGCTTTCCCATCTACCCCTGCTGGTCACTGCTGCACCCTTCTTGAGCTAAAGCTGCACACTCCTTCCTGGGGAAAGAAAGCCTTGGCAGAGCCATTCCCTCTGTCCTTCCTAGTTACTGCCATGCCCTGCCCCCTGTGCTACAGCTGAAGCAGCACTCTGCATCCAAGGGAAATGGTTCCATGGCCACCCAGAGCAGTCATGCCCCTTGTGACTAAGTTCAGACAATATGCTGGCACTCTATGTTCTGGGGAAATAGTACTTTGGATGTCCAGAACAGTCAATTCCTATCCCCCACCTCCCAAGTTGAAGGAGCACCCTGCATCCCACAGAAACAGTGACTTGGCTGCCCAGAGCAAAAATGTTCCCCAGGCCTAAGCTGAAGTGATGCTTTGTCTCCTGGGGAATCAGTGCCTTGACTGAGCCAAACACCTGCATATCACAGACGTGAGCTGACATGGTACCCTGAGTCTCAGGGAAAAAGAGCAGTGGCTAAGCTGAGGAACCTCACCCTATACGCCAAACAACTCCAGTACTCTACTTCCTTGGAGCTACACTAGTCCCCTAGAGTCTGAGTTACTGAGAAACCCTCCTCCCTGGAATGTAGAGTCATACGGTGCTGCTCCAGTTGCCAAGGGCTTAAGCAACAGTTGTGCTCCTTCATTTCAGGGTCTTTGCTTCCACTGTATCTGGCCTCACAGAGTCTTGGATACTCCCATGGCCCACCATCTTGGGGTCCAGAGTCACCAACACATGGTGCCTCATTCCCTGGGGACTGAGTGAACAATTTCTACAAGGTCAAATTTAAAATATTGATGAAAAAAATTGAAAAGGACACACACACCAAAATGGAAAGATATCCCATGTTCACAGATTGGAAAAATTAGCATTGTTAAAATGACCACTGTACCCAAAGCAATCTACAGATTCAATGCAATCCCAATCAAAATACCAATGACATTCTTCACAGAGATAGAAAAAACAATCCTAAAGTTTGTACAGAGCCATAGAAGATCCCAAATAGCCAAAGCAATCCTGAGCCAAAACAACAACAACAATAACAACAAAACAAAACAAAACCAAGAAAACACAGTTGGGGGCATCATATTTCCTGATTTCAAAATATATTACCAACCCAAACAGCATGGTATGGGCATAAAAACAGACATACAGAACAATTGAACAGAGTAGAGAACCCAGAAATAGATCTGTGTATTTACAGCCCACTGATTTTTGACAAAGGCATCAAGAACTTTCACTGTGGAAAGTATAATCTATTCAATAAATGGTGCTGTGAAAACTGGATATCCAGATGCAGAAGAATGAAATTAGACTTCTACCTCTCACCATATACAAAAATCAACCCAAAATGGATTAAGACCTAAATGTAAGACTTAAGACTGCGAAACTACTAGAAGAAAACATAGGAAAAATGCTTTAGGACATTGGTCTGGGCAAAGATTTTACAGATAAGACCTCAAAAGCCCAGGCAAGCAAAGCAAAAATAGACAATTGGGATTGCATCAAACTAAAAAGCTTCTCTACAGCAAAGGAAACAAACAATGGACTGAAAGACAACCTACAGAATGGGAGAGAATATTTTCAAACTATTCATTCAATAAGGAATTAATATCCAGAATATACAAGTAACTTAACTCAATAGTAAAAAAACAAAATTCAATTAAAAAGTAGGCAAATGACCTGACTATGTATTTCTCAAAATAATATATACAAATAGCCAAAAAATACATGAAAAAATACTGAACATCACTAATCATCAAGGAAATGCAAATCAAAACCAAAATGAGATATTATCCCACCCTAGTTAGAGTGTCTTTTATCAAAAAGACAACAATAAAAATGCTCATGAGGATGGGGAGAAATGGGAACTCTTACACACTGCTGGTGGGAATGTAAATTAGTAGAACCTTCATGAAAAACAGTATGGAGTTTCCTTAAAAAATATAACTGTTATATGATCCAACAATCACATTACTGGGTATATCTCCAAAGGAATGAAATCAGTATGTTGAAGAGATATCTGCATTCTCACGTTTATGCAGCACTATCCATAATAGCCAAGGTATGGAATCCATCTAAGTGTGTACCAATTGATGAATGGATAAAGACAATGTGGTACATGTATACAATGGAACACTATACAGCAGTAAAAAGAATGGACTCCTGTCATTTGCAGCAACATAGATGATCATGGAGGACATTATGCTGAGTGAAATAAGCCAAACACAGAAAGATAAATACCACATGTTCTCACTCATATATGGAAGCTAAAAAAGTTTGTCTCATAGCAGTAGAGCATAGACTAGTGGTTACCAGAGACTAGGAAGAAGTTGGTAGGGAGAGGTTTGGATTACAAAATTATGGCTAGATGGGAGGAATAAGTTCTATGTTCTATAGTATTAGAGGGTGACTAAACTTAAAAACAACTTATTGTATATTTTTAAATAGCTAGAAGAGATTTTGAATATTCCCAACACTAAGAAATGATCAATGTTTGGGATGATGAATATGCTAATTACCCTCATTTGATCATTACCCATGATATACAGGTATTGAAATATCTCACTGTACCCAGTAAATATGTATAATTATTATGTGTTGATTACAATAATTTTTAAAAGTGGAAAAATGATTTATTATAAAATAACAATAGTCAAAGCAGACTGGTTTTGGTGTAAGAATAAAGACATAAATCAATGACATAAATCAATAGACTCCGAAGACAGACCCACAAATACTTAGTCATTTGATCTAAAACAAACATGCCACTGGAATGAAGTGAGAAAATAATGTAAATGGTAAATAGTACTGGAACAATTGGATATCCTTGTGGAAACAATAAAATGAACCTTGGCTTCTAATTTACATGACACAAAAATGAATTCCATAATGATTAGTAGGCATAAATGTGTAAAGCAAAAACTTTTAGAAAATAGCATAGGAGAATATATTCATGACCTTAGGGTGGTCATGGACATTCTCAAAATACTGTCCATAAAGAAAAAGTTCAATAAATTGGGTTTTGTTGAAATTAAGATCTGGTTATTAAAAAACACCAGTAAAAGAGTAAAAAGGCAAGTTCTAGAGAGGGATAAGATCTTAAAAAATATAACTTGTAACTAAAGTAAGAAAAAGTTAGAAAATCCAATAAAGTTGAGTAAAAAGAATTTAATAGGCACAACACAAAAAACGTGGACATGTAAATAACCAATGTATTAACTTTATATTCATGCAATAAAGATTTTTTTCCTCATATTGTATCTTTTTATTGTATCTAAGTTTAGGTTTCTAAATTATTATTTATCCATGATAAAAGTAATATATTTGCCACATAGTATTTCAAAAACACTGGAAAGTATTACAGATACAAAGCCATCCGTCTTGCAATACCTTGCCAAATACCATGGCAACTCACAAAAGATTCAATGTCTATATTTTTGTGTACAATCCTACAGGCATTTCAAAAGCATTTTAAAAAGATACTTGTGTTTAATGAGAGATTTTTCTCATTTTTTAATGCAATATTATGACCTCAGTATTTCTCTATATTATTCTATAATTCTCATAAGCATCATTTTTAAATTATTAATAACACCGTAATAATAAACAATATGTATATCTGTTCTCATTTACTTGAATCTTCATCTATTATTTCCAATATGAGAATCTAAAGTTTCTATGAGTGTTTATGTAAGTTTCTACCTGTACTTTTTTGGACCTGCTTCTGGTTCAATGACAGGAGCTTTAAGTGCTAATATTCCCTGCTAGTCTACGCACTATACTTTACCCAACTAGGTAAGTCTCTTGGTCTCTTTGGGCTTTAGTGTTCTCATTATTTTACAAGATGATTTCCACTCTGATATGTTATGAAGATAATGATCACATAACAGAAGTAAAAGTTCTCCAAAATGCAATATAATCTGTGCAGTCATTAGGCTATATTTTCCCTAGTCCAAGAAGTATTCATCATTACAATTTTGTATAGAGGGCACAAGTAGGTATTTATTATTTTCTGTTGAAAAAAGATTTTTTTCTTCCACCAAATCTTCTTCCTTTTTCCTAATCAATCAAATCTATTATTTTTGAGTTGGATCATTTGCACATGGTCTGGACATTCCAAAAATAGGCTGGTAAAATCGATGAAATAAAGTACTCACCCCTCCCATTTGCAAATGGGTCAAATTTTGTAGATATAGATTATTCCACTTTAAAAGTAATTATAAATGCTATTATTAAATATCAATGGTAAGAATATAACTTGTATCCCCCATCAGCAAACACTAATATTTCTTTTTGTCATAAAATATTCTGTCTTTAATTCACAATTCCTGATTATACTTCTCTATAGGACCTATATAGTATCTTATTCATCTTTACATTTATCTAATATCTTAACACGTATCTTATGCAGCTAGAGAGGTACTTAGCAACTGCTTTTCTGTGTGTGGAAAGAAGAAGAGAAAACTACCTAACAGTTTTGTCTAAAATAGTTTTCTTCATATAGGTTGCCACATTATTAGTGATGATATTTTTTGTATTGATGAACAGATATCAGCATGCCAGAGAGTTTTTTTATTTTAATGTATACCAATATACATTGTTATTCTGCAACTTCTAGAGTATGGAAAAGCACCCCCCCCATCTATAAATTATCACATAATGAATATGAAAACTAAAATACATTAATCTAAAACAAATAGTGTAACATCCTTATAAGTACATTCTTGGGGGAAGTATTTGTCTCTATAATAATCTACAAAATTCCCAAAAGAATAGGACTATCAGCCATGTTGCAAGAACATTAAATTAATTGTAACCTTTTTGGTCCTTTGCCTAAAGGACTAAATTTAAGCAGATGAAGTAAGAAAATTGGAGGATGGTAAAGAATAACTAGCTCTGATGTACATCTTTCCAAAAATCAATGTTTAGGCAAGAGAAAATGATACAGAAAATTTTAGGAAATGTCTTACATAAAGTAAGTGCATATAAAGGGGTGAAGACCAATATTGCCTAGATACTGGGGCAAAACAGGCTAGAAAGGAGGGAAGGGAGGGAGGGAGAGAGAAAGAAGAAGGAAGATAAAAGGAAAAGAAGAAAGAGGGAAGAGGGAGAAAGGAAGGAAGGAAAGAAGCAAGGTAGAGAAAAAGAAAGAAAGGAGGGAGGAAGAAAGAAAGAGAGGGAGGGGGTAGAAAGAAGGATGGGAGGTGGAGAGGCATAGATGAAAGGAAGGAAGGGGAAGAAGAGGAAAGGAAGTAAAAGATGGAAGGAAGGGAAAGGAAAGAAAGAAGGAAAGGTGAGGAGGGGAGGAGAGAGAAGGAAAGTGGAGGGAGGAAGAGTAGATAATCCATTTTTAAATATGCAAAATGTGGCTACTCTAAACAGACTAATTTGGTAAATTTTAAATTATATGGTAAGTTAGGCTGTTCTAATGGAATTCGCATCAGACAGGGAGCCAAATACTTTAGTTGTAGTTCTAAATAGGTCACCAGCTTCCAGTGTAATTTTAAAGAAATATTTTAACCTCATTTATCTTTAGTTTCTTAACATAAAAAATTAAATGTTTAGACTAGCCTCTTTAAGGTCCCTTCTAGCCTTAAAATCTTATCCTTTCAAACATTTCCACAATAGAAGACAAATTAAGAAAACATTAAAAATGACCGAGACAATGATGCTATGTAGATAAGGGACTTTTGTGTGTCTCTGTAATTGATTGGACTTAAAAGATGCCTTCCTGGTGCAACTAGTGCAAACTTTGCGTATTAAGGTTTGTTTGACTAAGGAGTTTGGAATGAGCTCCTCACTGGGTACGTCAGCAATGAGACATGGAGATGGATAATACACTCTTAGGCTGGCGTGATTCTGACATTCATTACCAAAGATGTCACTGTTTATGATATCTGTGGGAGAGCTGTAATGTACTAGCACACCTAGGAGACTGGTTGTAAACTTATATTAGGCAGTCAGGGGGAGGATGATAAACACTACTTGAAAGAAGCTAGTGACATGAACATATTTTACAAGATGCCTGGAATACAAGAATTCAGATAAGCCTATGCATGTGTTTGGCTCTGGCAGTACAATTTATACTCTGTGAGTTGATCAAATCACATAAAAATTAAGACTCCTTGAAGAAGTCAGTTGTCTACTTTTACTGATCACTTGAGCTATATGGTGCAGTTAGAGTTGCCTTTGAAATGGAAAGCATTTATTTAAGCCACAGATAAAAAGGTTGTTCTTAGGAACCTTTCAGCCACAATTTCAATTATTTTCTGACATGATACATTTTCTTTCACAGATGCTTATGCCAACTATACTACTGTAAGTCTGTGCTTGAAAGATGCTTTAATTTTTAAACTTTGAAATATGTACTCAGCTATTTCCATTTAAAAGGTTGTTCACAAGTTGCTAAGACATAATGTAAATGAATACCTTTTTTCTTCATATTACTTCGGATATGGAATTTTAAATGTGGTAGTAGTTCTTGCGACACCCCTTAATAGTTAATCAAAAACAGGGAGGTGTAAAACTTTTTAGAGCTAAGGACTGCAACATACCTTTTTACATATCTTCTTTGATAAATATGAACAAAGCAGAAGATTTGGAAAATGCCAAGAGTTCAAAACTTGCAAAGAATTAGATAGACATACACCATAACAAGACTTCATAACAAAAATAAAATTATATAAAATTTGATAGGCTCTATTTGAAGTTATTTTTCTATGATTAATGTATATAAAATTATGATTATAATACATATATAATTTTATAGTTTTTCTCAAATGACTATACCAAGAGACTTTGTCCAGATCATCAATAAGACTTCAAAAACCATGATATTAATGGTTATACAATCTTATATTTGTAGATATGCCACAATTTATTTCATAAATTCACTACCTGAGAACACTTGCTTCAGATTTTTGTCATTATAAATAATGCTACAATTAAGGTCTTTGCTCATAAACTTTCTTTTTGCCTGTGTTTTTCATTCAACTTGGACACCTGTAGTGTAATGATGGGATCAAAGGGTAGGCACTTTCTCAGCACCATTGGTATGAATTACTAGACTGCTTTCCAATCCAGCAGAGGTGAGAGGGCCTCTCTGAGGATTCTGCCCCCTGTAACAAAAAGTATGCTAATTTGATTAACGTATCACATGGTTCAAGTTAGTTTCCCTTTTATTAGTGGTGGATTAACATTGGGTTATTCTGTTTTTTTATTGGTATTGGTACACACCTTTCATTCATAGATTTATATATCTATGTATATACTTAGCATTTACTAAAACTGTTAACTGAACGCTATCATTGAAGATGTATCCAACATAGAAAGTTGAGTGCTATGGTGAAATTATTTAAAATTTGCATTTTGCTATCCCCCATGGAGAATAATAATATATGTTGGTATATGAAAGGCTCAGAGATGGTGCATACTAAATAAACTTGTTGAACATTATTTAGTCCAAAGATATGCAAATGCATTTTAATGTTAATCCATTTTTCATATAATAATTATGAATATACTGGTAAGCTAATGTTACATAAAAACATATACTAGAACTTCACTATTAAATATACCTGCTCCTTGTCAAATATTTGCAAATATTTTATCATGCTTCTATTTTAATTTAATACATATTTTGTTTAAAATTATGATAATTATCAATGCTTATTCTAGTCTAGTGAGGTCAGTTTTTATTTTGTCCTCATACTTGCTATAGTAATTCTAACGTCCATGCCTTTACTTGCTGTTTGTTTCCGTCTCTAATACACAAGTGCAAGGAAAGGTGGTGTTTAAGTGTGAAATTTGTAGAAAACAGTTATTTTGTTTTAGAATATTCTTATGAGAAGAAACCATCATTTGCTTTTGCTTTCACTTTTCTACAAGGTTCTTGTTTTCTGAGAGAATAGAGCAATGCTGTGTGTGTGTGTGTGTGTGTGTGTGTGTGTGTAGGACAGGTTAATAAAGTAAGGATATGGAACGGAGAAAGCTTGCTTGCCTTGGCTACAATTTTCTTCTGATCTGAAGTGCTCACTTCCTAAAACTGTGAAGTACAATACAAACCACTTGGTAAGTTCCCTACTTGACACATTGTTTTCATCTCTCTCCGATTTTGTCCCTCAGAAGTCTGTAAGCAACTTGAAGACAAGAGACCTCCCTACCAGTTAGGCTTTCTCTCTGGGCCCTGCCGCAGAATCTGCCCCCTCCACAGCAACAGACAGCACAGGACCCCCCACTACCCACGTGTGTTTTGCTGGAACATAAGTGAAAACCTTACTCATATCCAGGCAATCCATTCGCCAGTGAACAAAAATTGAATTTCTTGTATTTAAATTACCATTTAAGAAACTTAGAAGTCAGAGTCAGTGAGGTATAGACACTCGAGAAACCACATGAAAAGGACAGGACTGACACCACATCATGGCCCATCAAAGCTGTACCCGGAGTAAGTTATTGGCAAAGAGGACCATGCATGAACTGAAGAGAGTAATTAAAAAGGAGTAGATATGCAGATATGAAAGACATATGAATTCAGAGAAGCAATGATACAGAGAGCAGCCAGCATAGGTCTCCACGGCTTTCCACTTCTCCCCTCAGGACTCCTGAGGCCCAGCCATATTCCTCATCATGGAAGTCTGCGAAATTTCCCAGAATTGTTTAATAGTAATCCTTTGAAACTAATCTAATTCAAATGGGTGTCTGTTCTTTGCAATTTAATGACTTTTGACTAGAACTCCAAAAATATCTCATTTGACCTTGTGGCCCAGAATCTAGCACAAAAAGATATGATCTAAGATTGAGAAAATGATTAAATGCATAGGTATCTTTGGAAATTCAACTGAAAAACTAACACGGCTTCCTTCCTTAGATATTTGGATGTGTGTTTTCCTTTCCTATCCTCCTTTAACAATTATTTCTTGTGCTATATGTTTTGACATTTGACTATTTTTATCTTGCACTGTTCATAAATTGTTTTACATCTTGAATGCATAGCCCTTTTTGAAATTTAAT